>JZKD02S0566240.1:137702-182071 GCA_000966675.3 Picea glauca | reverse complement strand
ACCTTAAGAGGATCGACCATGATCCCTTTTGTTGAAACAATGAAACCTAACAAACGTCCTGACATGACGCAAAAGCTGTACTTGTTGGGATTCAAGCGAATCCTGAAGTAGCGACAGTGTTCGAATATTAGTCGGAGGTGCATAGGATGATCCTTTCACTTGCAAGAGCGTGATGCTAAATCATCTAGATAGGCCTCGACTATATGTTTGAGGTCGTGAAACGCAAAAGACATGGCCCGCTGGAAAGTGGCTCCAGCATTCTTGAGACCAAAAGGCATCTTATGATAGGCGAATGTACCCCACGGACAAATGAATGTCATTTTATGTTGGTCCTCAGGTTTAATTTGGATTTGATTATATCCTGAAAAACCATCCATGAATGAAAAGGCTTCACAACCGGTGCATTCATCAATGATTTGATCGATGAATGGGGTTGGATAATTATCTTTTGGACATGCCTTATTCAAATCACGAAAATCAATACATACATGAATCGTGCCTTGTTTTTTATCGACCGGCACGGGGTTTGACATCCACTGAGTCAAATGAATTGGGTAAATGAACCCTACCTTGATCAATTTCTCAACCTCAGCTTTGATGGCTACTGCTTTCCTAGGATTAACTGGACAAAGTTTTTGTTGAACAGGCTTAGCATCAGGATACGTAGTGATCTCATGTTCAACTATTTTTGGATCGATGCCTGGCATTTCCTCATAAGACCAGGCAAAAACGTCACAGAATTCTTTGAAAAGATCTGTGTAAATCTGAACCTCTTCGGCGGAGCAATCCGCTCCGACGAAGACATTCTCCACGATGCCAAGGTTTCAGGAGATGTTGATAGGTATAGTGGCAGTGATAGTTGCCATATTTCCCTCAGCATAAATTTCCTGTGTAGCTAAGAGGTTAATGGGACATGACTGATCTCCCGTCATGGTGATAGTGAATTCTCCGGCCTCGATTCAGATTAACTTTGGGAGGAAATATGATCTGTGATGAAGATATTCCCAAGGTTTGTCCGAACTAGTGATTGCTTCGATTACAACTTCGTCAGAAGGCAAGACTAATTCTAACGAATTAGTGGTAGCAAGAGAACCCTGAGCCCAGATAGGCTCGAGAAGTGGATCCAACTCTTGTGCGGGAGTCGGATCAGGAGTAGCTGAAGTTTGCTGGACTAAAGAGTACACTACTTCAGCGGCTGACAAGGGCATGGACATGCCAGCGTGCCCTATCTCATCCATCATGGCTAATGGGGAAGGAAGAATCCACGGATCCTGAAAGTAAGTCATGTGGAACGACGAGACGTGAAAAATCTCGGCCTTGTGGTGAGTCGATATAAACTTGACATTTCCATGAGGAGTTGGGTAATCGAAAGTACCCATCAAATATGGGAAAAAATCAACTCCTACGTTAACGACACCAGATTGAGGATTATCTATCATGGGAACCGTGGATGCCCCCAAAGCTGGGTCAGGTCTAGAGAAGGACAATTGATCAATGTTCACTATCCGACCTTCATGTGGAAACAATAAGACTCGGAAAACTGTAGCGACCACTGCTTGCATAGCATAAGTCCAACTACGACCTAACAAGAGATTGTAGTCGAGCGGGGCATCGACTACCTCTACTTCGACGCACACGGTCTTTCCCCCTAACTGCACAGGGAAAAAAGGAATGATGCCATGTGGTCGGAAAGAACGACTGTCGAACGCAGTGAGGAGAGTAGGTGATGGAGACAACTCAGGCTGACCAATGGCTTTCCAACATGCTAATGACATAACGCAAGTTGAAGCGCCCTCGTCGACCACCGTGCAGAAGATATTTCGTGTAAAATTTTTCATGGGATGAGCCACTACTATCTGAAATGCAACGTGGTAAGGCAAATGAGGTTTCAATTCAGTCGTATCTAACATGATGGTACCCGAGTTACAGGTCTCAATAGAGCCTAAAGCAGCCAACAAGGCTTTTCTCTGAGCAGGGCAACTTTGGAGGACCTCCAAAGCGGACATAGCACAAGGGGTTTTAGATAAATCTTCCACCACAGAGTAGTTATGGGCGACCCTTGCATTTGGATTGTGAGGAGATTTCTTAAATGCACCTTTTGGAATGTGTGTCATCGTTTCTCCCAACGTCTTCTCAATCTATAGAGGAAGAGATGGGATTTAGGCTTCTTTTCCCTTCTCAGAGGTGCTTGGTTTATTATAGTCGTGCGCTCTAGTCATTATTAAAGCATCACCCCTAACCATATATATGTTCGTGGAAAAGGAATTATTTGGGGGAGGGCAGGTTTCTTGGCTGCCCCCTTCGGCACTTGTAGAGCCTTGAGTTAAATTTTTCCCATGCTGAAAGGGATTAGTCAACACGGCTTGTTGTTGTTGTGTGACAAACTTCTGGGCCTCCGCAAGTCAAGGACATAGATGGGTCGGGTGGTATTCCACACATAAGTTGCACGGATACTTCGCCTTCCTCTTTTCCTTGGTGCCCTCGCCGGCATTATCAGTGGGTTTCTTATCCCCCTTACCCTTCTTGCGTTGTTTTTTCTTCCCTTCAGGCTGCTGGGTGGCCTTTGGGTTAGTCATCTGTACGGATTATACTTCCGACGTTTGGGTAGGAGGAGTAGCCAAAGAAGTAGTCTGGCTGGCCGTTGAGTGTTGTATAGATAATTGTTGCAATTGTTTTGTCAATTTCTCAGCGGGCTTAGTTTGTGCCAAACCAACGATACCGTCGGCATGTGGTCCGACTCTCTGTCTGGTTTTATCCAATATCGATCGTGGTGCATCTGGCAGGATGTTGTACAATAGACCAGATTGAGAATAGATAAGCTCAAATTGTTGATCCCTCATGATGGAATCTTCTTCGGAGAAAACCCCAGAAGTTGCGACGTCTTTGGATAATTGCGGTACTAAAGACTTAAGGAACCACTCAAGCAGGAATGTTGGTGGAACTGGTACTTTTATTAGATTCTTTCGGCATCGTCACTCTCGGATATGATCTGAGATATGGCCCGCTGTCATCTACTCGAAATTGGCTAGCAACTCTGTGCCGACGTCATATCTCACAGGTAACTGGAAATGGTTAAGGAAGGCCATCGCCAGTTCACCAAAAGAAGAGTATCGTGAACGATTAAGCTCTATGTCCCATTTCGCGGCACTCCTAATAAGAGTGCGTTGAAACAATCGCAACTGGACGAAGTCATCTTTCAGTGAGTTAGATGAACACCAAAGGTGGAAAGTAGTCACATGATCACCTGGATCTTCGTTAGGCTTGGCCTTGAACTTTGGAATGTCCGAAGGCAAATTCATTGGCATAGGAGGCCAATGCGGATCGTGACAGATAGGATCATTTAACAACCGTGTTAAATCTGGCAAGTGTAACGTCTCCAGAAATGGTGGTTTGGGTTGTTGCTGATAGCCTGGATAAAAGGGTCCTAGAGTTTGACTAGCACCAGGTTGCTAGGAAAAGTTTGGCTGTTGGCCCAGATTTTGGTAGAAACCATGGCCCTGGCTAGCGTAAGGGTTTTGCATCTATGGAGACATCATTGGCTGATTCCCCATAAAGGACATAGGATGTTGGGCATTCATCGTGTTTGACAGACATTGGGAAGGATTACTCCATGCCGGTCCTGATGGGAGAGGCATAGAAGTTTGTTCGGGGTTCCATTGACTATGGAAAGAATTACCCCAGAACGACATTCCAGAGGAAGGAATGGATCCTTGTCCTGAGTTCCAAGGTCCTAGTATATGTGCCCCCACCACAGGAATAGTACCCTGTGCCGGAGTAGACTGTCCAAAAATGGGTGTGCCCCAAGATGGGAAAGAAATAGATGCAAAAGTGTTATTACCAAACATCCCGTTCCAAACAAATGGTGACGAACCTACCGGCTGAGTTTGTGCAGGTGTTCCTTGACTCCTGACTCCAAATGAACTCGTGTGTGCAGGCTGCCCGGTGGACTGCTGATGCAGACCACCAAGCGAAGGGGACGAAGGAGAGATATGACCTCCAGTGTAAGGAAAAGCATTAAACGGGACAGGAATGCCCCCATGTTGACCTTGCAGAGGAGCCTTAGAGCTCCCTGCCCCCATACCCAAAGTCTGTAAAGTGGAGTGAGTGAGTGCAGGACTTGTGCCGGAACTAGGCATACCGTATGAAAATGGAGGGCCTGTCGCACTAGGTGTGAAGGGAGGTGTGGCCGCCGCGATAGATGGGGTCGGTCCACTATGCGACGTAGTTGCGGCCGAGACAATGGTGGCCCAGACCATCGACAAGGGAAAGTTAGGAGAAGCTTCTCCTGTGGTAGCAACAGTGATGGGAATGGAAGAATTCCGAGAAGAAGTAACAGAATTTGGTTCCATAACTGTGTGAGGCACTAACAGGCATTCGTAAAATTGAATTGGCACAATAACTTGCGGCCAAGTATCAGTGGTTGGGGTTTCAACCGAACCAATATTGGCGGTTGATCCCTCCGGGATTTGTTCAGGCTCAATGGTTGGTAACCCAGTTGCTTCGAAAGACCCTTGTTGGTCTAGCTTCCGCCTCAATGGTGGCAGGGGTGGCTCCAGTATAACCAGCAGCAGGACTAGAAGCCTTCGTGACCGACGGAGCTCTGAATCCTCCATTGTGTGAGAAGATCCACGACATGCTAAGGTATTCTACATGAACAAAGAGTAACACACACTAAAAGAATCCCCTATGAGATAAGACAAGCAATCACTAACTATTTTGAAGAACAGTTACAACAACCAACACTAGAGAAACTTACCGGTGCAAGTGCAACTCAAATACGGAAGCACCCTCCGGGTATACTCTGCAAAGCGTGGCCCGATGTCTATCCTAGGTACCACGGTATACCCCTGCAGTCACTTGTGTATGTCCCTAGAAAATATTGGCAACTAGTTTGCCAGCATGCGAACAGTCACTAGGCGGGTACAGTCGATAGTCGGGTAGACCACAATGAGCAGGGTATCAATCCCGAAACCTGTCAAGGGTATCGAGAGCAAATGGTCTGGAAGACGATTGAGGACCTCGAACGGATTCGAGACCCACGAAGCTCCATGGAAAATGCAAGCAATAGAATCCCTCAACAAATCCTCGATATGTGTTCTCCACTATGCTTGGTCCAACTTTGGAGGGGTTATCTTCACTACCTTTCCTTACGCGACCTCGTGTTTATCCCCTGTGTTAGAGGGGGGTCCCGGATAACTTCCACATAACTAGACTTCTACACTCCCTATCACGGACTCCAATGTTTGGTTTGAGTGGCCTTGGAGAGTTTACTCTCCAACCTATTCCAAGGCCCTAGTCCTGAGCTAGTGTATGAAACCTACAAACAAAAAAGTCTACTAGATTTTAATTAGCATTTCTTTTAATGGGATTTTTTACGTCACAAGGTATAAAGGTGACATTGATGGTGTGTAAAGAATCAAAGAAAAATGAATAAGAAATGCTTGGAAACAAAAACTTTTACAAAAAATGCAAAAACTAGCAACTTTTCACCAAGAAAGATTTCTTTTTCTTTTTGAATTTTCTAAGATTTCATGCAGCAAACATAAAGGAATTTCGCTCAATCTGCGAGCTACTTATGCGCTAAAATCACTGCAAAACAACTTATGAAAAAAGACTTATTCCTAGCTACTGATGCAACAACACAATCTTCAAACAAAGAAGAAAATGAAAAAGAGATATATTTTTTTTTATTTGAGTGCTAAATGAAGCAACAAAGGGAAAATGATGACAAGCACAAAACCAAGAAAACAAAATAAAATTCTGGCTTAAAGCGTAGATGGAAAAGAAACAGAGCAAAGACACTCAATGGAAATCGAGAAAGCACTGCTTCCTACGCTTGTCTAAAAACCATAAAACACACAATTTTTTTTTTATCTTTTCTATCAAACATTAACTAACGAAAAACAGGCTAAGGATAAGAGGCCCTAACCTACTGACTGTGAAACCCTAGACTCACACCCCTGAGAGGAAAAAAAATTCTCACCACAGGAGGGGATGACTACCCCACCCTGAATGAAAAGCAACCTGACAAGCCCATGACTGTCGCTGAAACAACACGCGTGCGAACGCATTTTGAGCTACAATAGAGCGCGGGTACCCATGGGCTGAACTGGTACAAGCCGCGTGTATGTGTAAAATCCAAGACAAAACTAAACACAGATAGCCCAGACCTGGAAGAGGCCTCTGGTATTGACAACCAAGGTCTCTTGAAGGCTTGGATGCTTCTTCTGTAACAGAAAAGGAAAATAAATGCAAAAAATAACAAACAAAATAAAGCAGACTACGACAAGACTGTGAACCAGCAAGACCCAGACAAGATCCATAAAGCCCCCTGAGAATGTGAAATTTTGACAGGGAAGAGGAGACTGCGTCTTAAGCTCTCTGAGTCCTACACGCTATTGAAACCTCTACAACAAGCATTCAAACACGGTCTGTAGACGGTTAGGGTGTGGGTTACATGTGTGCGGGACTTCTGCAGGCCACGTGTACCTCTGTGTGTCCCGATAATAAATTTCAAGCAACAGTCAACGAAAAACTGGTATTAAGAACCAGGTTCCCTGCTAGCTTTGACCTAACAAAAAACAAACAAACAAAGAAACAGAAACTCTAATTCTTTGAACTACCCAAAAACCTTCAACTAAATCCGGAACCCTAAGAGTATCGTCCCCAGTGGAGTCGCCAATTCTGTTGTTGGGAAATAATACCCTACGGACTAACAAGCTATGGCTGAACTTGTACGTAGATCATGACCTTAAAGAAACCACTTTTAACCTATCACCCCAATACTCAAACCCCTTTTTCAAACACAAGCATGGAAAAGACCTACTAACCTTTTTTTATCGATGTTTGATGTAGATCCTCCATTGTGCTTTATCTTCTTGCTTGCACTGCTCCTTCCAAAGACAATCCTGCAATCGAGACAAAACACTACGCATGCATGCTATTTTTCTACTTGAGGGTTAGAGATTAAGCATAAATCAAATAAAATATATATAACTTGTGCATCGGGACGAGAAAAGTATTCTTTTATTAATATCAAGATGAATCAACTTACAATAATGATAGAGCCCGACCATCGTTCCTCGATCCTGATCTTGGGCTCCTCCTCTTCTTTGTCCTCCAACTACTTTGCTTTAATTCTCCTTAAGCTTGAGGAAAGGCTAAAGGGTTGGGACAAATGGATTCGGCAATTGGGAAAAGTTTCTTTGCTATCTTTTTCATCCTCCAAATAGTACCCCTACCCCTTCTTTTATAGGCTAGAAGGAGATAGGGTTTTGTATGAACTCTCAGCCATGCATGGCTAGGAGTTTCAGTTAACTGACCCATAGCTTTTTGTCTTGTCGGCAACTTTCCTGTTTTTGTGCTTTGTTAGGTAAACGCGGGCTATAATAGGCCTGCCAGCATTCAAACTCGTGTTGTAAGAGGCCTGCCAACGTTCCAACACGTGCAGTAGTGGGTTAGGGCGCGTGCCACTTGTTTTAAGATGATTTTCAAGAGTTTGTTCAACATGGCTTTGGAAAGGAAGGGATATGAGTTGGCCTGATGCCTAGTAAGCATGTGTGGTGCAATTTAGGGTTATAAAAAGTAGTCCTTAGCATCCTTATGTAAAGTGGGCCACCAGAGGCCAACTCTGAGAACCTTCTGTGATGTTTCTTTCGCTGCATAATTTCCTCCTGCGATGCCTTCATGCGCTTCTGATAGAATCAATGGTATTTTTTCCTTCATAACGCATCTCCTCAAGATCTCATCTGGTCCCATCTTATATAAGTGTCCAATTATAAGTTGAAACTATGCAGCTCGGACTACCAATTATTTCTTCTAAATAATTGTATACTCACGAGGTGTCATTCCTGTGGATAGGAACTGGACGATCTTGGCAAAGTGATCATCGACTTTATTTATGGCCAACAACTGTGCATATGATAATGTATCATCCAAACTAGTAGGTTCCTCTCCATGTTCTAACCTAGATAAGTGGTCAAGTCCCTTAATCATTCTCCCTGGCTTGACCACAATCTCAAAATCATATTTCTGGAATAATAATAGCCATCTGCATATTCTTCCCGACAACACTGGATTGTTGACTAAGTATTTCAATGCAGAATGATCAGTAAACATCTTAAAATGTCCTCCCAACAAGTAGTTTCTAAACTTATGCATCACATATACCATAGCTAAGCCTTCCCTTTTAGTGGGTATAATTTATTTCAGATGTAGAAAGGTTCCTTATTGCAAAGGCTATAGGGTGGTCAATATATCCTACACCTGGTTGTGCTAAAACTTCTCTTAATGCAATGGATGAAGCATCGACATGAACATTGAATTCCTTACTCCAGTCTGGGAAAATCAAAATAGGCGCAGTGACCATTTTCTTATTTAGTGTGTTGAAGCTCTATTGGCATTCCTCTATCCATTGAAACTTACTATATTTATTTAATAGATTCAACATAGGTGTTTTTATTTGTGCGTATCCCTTAATGAACTTTCTATAGTGTCCAGTGTGTCCCAATGCAGTGCGCAGCTGTCGAACTGAAGTAGGAGGAGGTAGATCAACAATGGTAGCAATCTTGGAAGGATCTACCAATAACTCCCACTTACACACAATATATCCTAACAACACTCCAAAAGGTGAAAATAAAATACACTTCTTCGGGTTCAGGGCAATATGACATTAATCTCAAACATTCAATATGATTTTTCGGTAGGCTAAAAACGGTCCAATCATCAAAGTATGCCTTCAAAAACTTGTGTAAAAACTCCTTAAATTCTTCGACCACCACCATGGAAAATATGGTTGGTGCATTCTTCAGACCAAAAGAAATCACAGTGTACTGAAAAGAACCTCATTCTGTTGCAAATGTGGTCTGATGTCTGTCCTCCTTAGAAATTTTGATCTGGTGATAGCCTAAAAATCCATCTGCAAATGAATAGACTTTCTATCCTCCTACATTATATAGAACCTCATCAGTAAAAGGTGTAGGAAATGGATCATGTAAACATGCATCATTTAGTTTCCTTAGATCTACACAGATTCTAATTTCTCCTGAATTCTTATCTTGGACCACCATAGGGTTGATCCATTCAGATTCTTCAACTGGTTCTATGATTCCTGCTTCTAGCATTCTGTCTAATTCAATCTTAACTTTCTGCTTGTACATGGGATTCAATCTGTAAGGTCTCTGCTTGACTGGCCTTGCATCTAGTTTCAAAGGAACCTTCATTTATCCCATGGGTCCTTTAATGCCCTTCATGTTTATGAACTTGGTTGGAAATAAGTCATGATACTCATGCAATAGTTCTGTAATCTTACTAATAGTAGCATCATCCCAATAATATCCAAGATTTTCCAGCTTAGGTGCTTTCTCTGTTCCAATATTAACCTTCTTAATTTTAATAGGTTGCCCAATAAAAGGTAATTCAATCCTTGGCCCTTCTATGTCTCTTTTTCCTTCAGTTTCTACAATGTTTTCATCCCTAGGGTCATCATCCTCATCAGCATTAATATTATAACAAACTTGTAAGTTCTGAAGAGGTGCATTCCATTCATCTTCTTCTTGTGAAAAAGGGAGGTTAGGTGCCTCTTCAAAGACCTTTTGTCTTACAATTTGTAAAGCTTGATCTAATATAGTGTACTGACTTTCAAATAGGAATGGAGTTATAAAGTTTTGTGTCATTCCATACCAATCTGTAGTGATGCGGCATAGTTCTTCTTGAAGATACCAGTTGATAGGCATAGTATTTAAAGTGTTAAGGAACTTATGTAGCCAATGTTCTTTAGGAATGTTTCTCCAAGCTTCCTCACAACTTTGCACATGGTCCTTGGGATAAATCTGACCTATGTATCAAACTTTGCAACCTTCATATCGATCTGAAAAGTGCATTTTCATCAAGGTGTGACATTGTACCCACTCCATGATGTTCTTCTTGTGTGTTCCCCACCATCTAGTTGGCGTTTCTTTCAAGGCTTCATCTAGTGCCAACAAACTCTGTTGTACTGGTACAATTCCTTCAAATTCAACGAGAAATGTCTATAAATGATTCAAGCCATCAAATGTAGGAAGATTACTTACTTTTGTTCCAATCCAAAGGATTTCTCTGGTCAATCTAGCACACCTCCGCATAGAGACTTCATACATTATGTTCTGCCAGTTTTCCGATGATTCTTTTGAATCTAATGAGAATGCACTTTCACTTCACCAACTTAGATTTCCATTTGTTGTAGGACTAATGTAATCATGTTGTCATCCTATCAGTTTATAGATGTTTTCTAGATCATAGGCATAGTCTTCTTCTCTTATCGTTTATTTGTATATGTGACCTTCATCAGGATCAAGAAGTGCAATGACCTTAAGGACATCACCTTTGAATTTCATTCTTCTCTTTTTCAGGTCAACAACAGTTGAATTGTTGAAATCCCAATCAATTCCTAATAATGTTGGGTAGGGGAAACTATCATCAACAATCTCAATCACTTCGAAGTCTGCAAATTTCCTCACTCTGTTGATGTCCATAGGGTCATGCTCTAGTCTTCCAAAGGGGCTCACCGCCTACTGATTAGCCATCCTAAGTCTAATAGGGGAGTAAATCAACTTAGGTTTTCCCATCAATGCCCAAGTCTACTTCGTCATAACATTTACTTTTGATCACAAGTAGAGGACCACATAGTCTATAATGTATTCTCCAATCTAATCACTAAGGTGTAGTTCCTTGCTTGTCCTCCTTTTCTTAGATAATTGATTCACAGCTCTAATTAACAAAGGATCTATTCTCCCAATTTCATACTGTATTATTAAATGTTGTAGTTCATGCACATCTTTTTCATCTTTAATCAAATTGATACAAGTATACAAGAATTCCATAAGCTTATTTACCTCTTTTCCTTGTCTATCTAGGGAAGACTGATCAAATGCTAGAGGAATTTCACATTCCCTTACTTTTGGTTTTGCTCTAAATGAAGAATCATGTTCTCCTACAAATTCTCTTCTTGCTTCTCCAAAGTTATTATTTTCTTTCCTTGGATCAAACAATTGTGTCTTCTCTACATCTTTTCTGATCCCTGATCCATCTGTAGTATTTCCTGGAGCCACCCTGTATTCTCTTGTGACAACGCATCCTCTAGTAATAAAAACAACTCTAGGATCCTCATCGTGAGGTTAAACTAATATTAGTTGTACTTTCCAGTTTCCACCTCGTCTTTCCTGAAGTTTATCTAACAATACGGTACAGTCTTTAATGACATGGCCAAATTAATTACAGTATCTGCAAGTAGTACAAGGGTTATGAAAATCCCTTCCCAAATGTCCCGGCTGGGTACAGTTATAGAAAATGATCTGTCCTCAACCTTGACCCATTCCTCCTCATCGTCCTCTTCCTCTGAATCCACTACGAGGGTTGAAGTTTCTTCTTATGGGGGAATTGAACTACATATAATTTCCTTTTGAATGTAATTCTCCTTGAATCCTATATGTATCCCTTGACCTTTCATGCATGAGATCATAATCCCTACATTTATTCTCATCATGCCCCACAGATTTACAAAATATGCAATAAATATTGGTAGGTATCTGGACATATTTCTGCATGTAATAACATTCACCAGGGAAATGTCTATTTCTACATACCTCACACCATGGTAGAGTAGACTACTTCAAATGGTTAGGCACTCCAGAGGACAAGTATTCATTAAATAAAGGACAGTTCTCTTTGTCATGGCCCTCTGCTTTACATCTGATACACCAAATATCTTCTCTTTTCTCCTTTCCTTTGTCCTTCTTCATATCTTCAACCTATAAAGATAAACTAGTTAATTGATTTAAAATCTGGCTCATACCTAGACTGAATTCTCCTATAGGGGTTGCTTCTAGTTTCATGGAAATATCCAGAGCTTCAACCTGCGAAGCAACCTTCTGTTGCATCAAAGAAACTCTATTGTGTGGTAGGAGGGCAATGATGAACCATTCTTTTTTTTGTTTGTCTGGGATCTAAAATTTTAAACGGCCTGTCAGAGCCTTAAACCTATGATCAAACTCCCAAACAAGTTCAGTCACCTTATGCTTGATTTCCTTCAAATCTGTAATGCAATGTGACTCCAACTTAGAATTCTTGAATTCTACACTCAACGTAGTCTTAATGTCATTCAGTAGTTTAGTCTGTACCGGTCCTAAAATAAACTTCATATACCATCTTAGTGCGTGGTCCCTCAAGGTAGTACTAAATTGAGCTCTCTTAACAACTTCATCAGTGGCTTTCTTAATGATCCATATAGCTTCGCATAAGAACCAATGTTGGTCAAGATCTTCAGATCCATATCCTCTAAAAATAGGTAACCTCATCTCATCTTCCATGAACTTTCCTTTGTTTCTTGACTGAGTATGTACTAAAATTCTTGTAACAATACTCTGAGTGCTTTGATTACTCTAGTTACTCTGTATACTTAATGTTGCTAAAACAACAGGAGGAGTAACAATACTTATTTCGATAGTAGGCATAGTACCTGAAGTTTTTGTCTCTCCTCGAAAAAGTTCTTCAGTCTCTACTTTCTCTACCCTTGCGGACTCTGAATACTCTTTGTTTCTTAGATCTGCTTCTTCTCCACTTTATAATCTCTTGTCTTTGTAATTATGCTTAAACAGGTAAGAAAGAGGAACCTCTCTGAATGACCTCCCCCTACATGTGTGTCCAACCTCTATGTCAGTGTCGCTGTCTGAATTCTTGAACATTAGCTTTAAAATTCGACTGATTACTGTATCTTCAAGATATTCTTCTCATGCAATATCATCTTAATATTTAGCTTCAAGAAGTGTAGAAACGTTCCTCTAGGTCGCTTGAAGAAATACCTCTCTGCTTGACTATATGATTCCACTCTGTCAATAGCGAACGCAGTAATGTACCCTCCAATAGTGCTATCAAACTAGAGATCTACTGCTCTAGACACAACATTATCAACTCTCTTGAATTTCTTGATCAACATCATTGTCCAAACCACGACTAGTCTAGATATGATTTCAAACTGCATGTCTGCTAGTCTAGATAACCACTCATATAACTCCTTATGAAATCCTGTAAAGAAATTGTCGTGCACATTCATAAATATATACCTCCCCAACCAGTCTTTTGTACTAATGCTAGGGTTCTTGTTTTGAGCTATGGCGAAGTCCCTTTCTTGTTCTTCTATCCAGTTCTGAATTTCTATCTTCGATGGAAACCACCTTTAGATTCCCTCAAAAGGATTATGGTCTAGGAAATGGAACCATTTGTTGGCACAAGGGAAACCCTAGGGTTCAAATCAAACAATTCACTAACAAACCCTAACTACTGGCCCTTTTGGAAACACCTGCGAAGCAGATGAAGTCTCACCCGAAGTAGCAATAGGGGGGTTGTAGGACACAGGTGTCTACAACAAGAGGAAATGCAAAGTGAATCCAGAACAACAACGCAATATAACCTAGAGATTCCTTAAAAATATTACACTTAGCTCGCGAACTTAGCTTATACCTTATATCTTTAATAGGGAAAACAACCAGAAAATAACAATATAATAGATAGCAAATAACACAACATCAACCACAAAGAACAACAAGATTTACATGGTTCACCCTCTCCCTAGGGCTACGTCCATAGAAATGTGTTTCTAGATATATTAGATGAAAACTTATAGTTATATCTACACACTTAGTTTCATATCTCTCTCTCTTTCTCCCTTTATCTCCCCTCCCTGCGCACCCAGCTGTAGGGTTGATCTTCGCACCCAGCTGAAGATCCAGAATACAAGAATGCCTAACAAACACAACACTTCTATCTCAATATTTCTCTCATAAAAAATAATAGTAACAACCCTCTCAACTCTTCTAGACATTTATTTATACATTACATGACACTTGGACAACCTTAGACTGAAGTCTAGGTGTCAAAACCCTAGATGCCAAAACCCTAGGTCCATGTGATCCGCGTTTTAAGGGTGTCACCAGCCTATTCTTCCTTCTTTTCTACGAGGTGATCCAAAGCACCCGTTGGTGTCTTCTTCCACTTGCTAAGTTGTCCATGATCCATATTCTTTGTTTCTTTTTCTTCCTTGATCTTCTCTTTCAATGGCGTGCTTTTCCTTTACCTCGTTCCTTCTTTTCTGCTTCTTTAACCACTTTGGCCCTTCCTTGATTTATGTGTCATCCGTGCACTTTTTTATTTGTCTTCATTCTTCCTTAATATTCTCTTTCTTCCTTAATACATGACCAAGGGCTAACATGCTTAATTATATATTTTATCATGGGTTTGATTCTTGTAAGTTGTTTCATATAAGTAATTGTTTTTATTATTTGTAATGTTTCTTGCACATGTCTGTGTGTTGCTGATAGTTAGTATTGGTAGTCATGCATGAGGATGATAGAGGTTGATAGTTTTTCCTATAAATTTATCCTTTGATTTTGGTTATGAGTCTTCAACACAAGTTTGAATGAACATATGCACAGGCAATACTTAGTGTGCACAAGAGGTTGGTTTAGCTAATGTGCATCAGAAAGTAGTATGCACACAAAGAAATAGATTTGGTGTGTGATGCCAGAATGGTTGTGCACACAATAGTTCTATATGTTCAATATTTCTATGTGGAGGCATCAAAACAAGCTAAGGTATCCTCCCAATCAAGAAAAAATCCAACGTTCCTCTCATCCAAGTGGAATGACCTCATGAAAATGTGTAGAATGACGTTAAAATGGGATGGCCTCCACATAATGTGCTCAAGGAATTCTCAAATGATGTTTATATATCCTTGAAATATGTCTCCAAAGCATGCTCATGTCCATATCTAAGGTCAAGTCACCTCCATGAAGTGTGGAAGAGACCCTCCAAGTCAATAAATGTTTCCTAAAACAACAATGACTAGTATGACATCCAAAAGAGTGGGCCAACCTTGAAATCATGTGAAATACATCTCCAAAATTTGTTAAAGAAGAGGATAATTCTAGGATATCCCATGTATATTGTGTATATGATGTCCATGTGTGCATAAATAGACGAAATTTTCCTCGAAGGATGTGACCAATGCCTTAGATTATGTGTATTTCCTTGAGAAGCATGAAACCAAGTGAAAATTTGCAAAATCATCTCTCATAGTAGATGGCCAAAGTGTGATGAATACATAGTATATGGATCCATGATTATGAACAATAAGTGTGTTGTACATAGGTGTGACAACCTTTTCAAATATCACCACTTTTACATCATATAAAAAGGGGTAAGAGACCATGCATCTCTCCTAGATCATGTGTCCTAGTATATCCAATGCAAGATGCTTTCATACCTAACCCAGATAATAAATGATCGAGATGGTGAGGGTTACCAACATCAAGGGGTGGTCGACCTTAGCCATAAAAGAAAAAAACAATCTTGAAATGGGGACTAAAAGGACGAGCCATGACTGACCAAATGGGGTCTAGAGATACCACATAATCCCCCTACCAATACATAAAACATATTAGCGTGTTCCAACAGAATACATGAGTACAAATACAACCAAAATTTTGGCTCATCATGGTACAATAAGGCACATAATCTTCTCATAACATGGCCCACATCTGGTGAAAAAATATAAGGTACACTGAGGTGAATCTAAGGTGTAATAGGATGCTCACTTGTAACAGTAATTTACGATTTAGGGGTTGATTTTATGATTTGAGTTGAAATGGTACTAGTTTCTATGACCATGGTTTCAAACAAGTTGTAATTGTAACACCCCTAAAATAGGGTTCTACTGGTGGCACCACTTTTCGATTTAGGGTTTGATTTTAAGGTTTTTGTTAGGAAGATTATGGATAATGATTGCAAAATGTTGTAATATTAACCATGGGGGGAAAAGGGTGTTATTTATAGCATCACTTTTTGAATTGAGGTTAACCATTAAATGCAACCTCTAAAAAAATGATTGCTACGGAGCCTTGGAGGGTTCTCTTCAAGTTATTAACTATGTTTTGTAGGTGAGAAAAAACTTTGGTCACATGTTGGGTAAAGTTATAGAGGGAATGTAAAATAGCTCTTACAAGAGGTTGGGTGGACATTATTGTGTAAGTTAAAGGGCACACATTGGTGAAGAAATCACAATGAAAATGAGGTTGAGTGCATATCTATCTAAATTTACATGCGCTAAAGACATCTTCAACAAGCAAAGTGTTGGGTATATTTTTCAAAATAAGAAAGAGGATAACAATGTCAATGAAGTGAGAAATGTTGAAGGGTTTGAAGTGAGGAAGAAATATGTAAAATATGAGTTTTGATTTTGTTATGAAGAACACTATTAAATTTCAATATGGTGGCAATATTAAGTACAAGACTCAGTGGATGAAATAATAGACCTTGCAAATATGAGGATGAGCCATAAACAATGAAGTGGAAGGTTGTTTGTATGTTTGAATTCCTTGGAAAAGGATCAGTGGAGAAAATAGTTAAAGAAGATATCTTGCATGTGTCATGAATATGAGTGGGAAGAGTAGTCTCTTTAAGAGAGACAACAACTCTTGTTTGGTACTGAGGGAAATATGAATTGAAAGAAACAAAAGACATAGGAAAAAAAAGAAACAGGGTTGAATATGTTTGTTGTAGAGGTAAAATAATATGATGGCAACCAACTGAAATTCAGATATTTTTTAAGGATTTTAGTATCATGAATATGTATAGTATGCTAGGTGGTTATTTCAGTTTGAAAAAAATCATACATATATATATTTAGGTGAATATTCAATAAAAGACATATAATGCGCTACCAAAACTTGTAAATTTTGATGAATGTTATAAATTCAATCATATTTTATGTAGAGAAGGAATTTTTTTTAAGAGAAAATAGCTAATTGGAAAATATATTTTTTTGAAAAATGGCAAAAGAATAACTAATTGGTGAAACTTCACCCCTAAAAAATACCCTAGTTGAAATTACAATTCGATGATGAAGAAGAAGATCTCCATGTTGAGGTTGATATAGTAGAAGACTATGAGCATGCCATTCTTTGCAAGTCGAAGGAAGATGAGGAAGAAATCGTTGTTGTATGCATACCATGATGATTGGTAAAGGAGTGGAAGACACCACACCAATGGAGGAAGCACACTTAGAATCCATTGATTCCCTTAAGGACTCTTGTGTTTTTACTGCAATAATCAACACAAGTACAAATTAACTAATTTATTACCAAAAGAAACCACTAAAACATGTATATAAGCTATAATTTTTATGGAGGTGACTAATGGTAGTATAATCCTAGTCCATTATAATGCTACTAACTTTTAGTAGTATTTCAAGTAGTCATTTATTGGTTGAATTGATTCATTAGATTATAACATATTTACTTATTTAAATTTTTTTATTAATTATTTTTCAGTTTGCAGTATATTTACTAGTTTATTTAGTAAATTTTTTTTTATCATTTTTAGTAATATGTTTATTCACGTTTAAACAAGTATTACAATCCTAGTTCTTTATAAGGAAACTAAAACAATACTATTATATATTTTATTATTAATTTAGTAATTCAAAATTCATTATATTTATCTCTAGTTTAGCAGTTCCATATTCATTACATTTTTTACTAGTTTACTAATTTTATATTCATTTTATTTGTTGTTCCTCATTATTATTCAATATAAATCTATATCTTGTGAATAATTTTAAAAATGTCATGAATTTGTATAGTTTATAACTATACAATATTGGTGTTGATCTAATATCGATAAGACACATATTTAAAATTATGTATACTTAAACAATAAATAAAAATGTCATGCATGGTATGAACATGCAACTTGCATTAAACAATATCATATTCAACTAAGTGTTACAGATGTGAATTGGTGGAAAGATATTAAATTTGTATAAACATATTATAATTTGCATTAATTAACAATATTATAAATAATATAAATTACAAAGATATATAATTTGAAATATATATATATATATATATATATATATATATATATATATANCAAGTACTATCATATATTTGATTTTTCAATTGAATGACCACTAATACTTGATGATAAAGCATGTATTAGTCCATGGCAAGAATTGTCTCCATATTATCAACTGCATCAACATTTGTGACAAGTACATGAAAACCAACTATATTAATGACTTTTCCAAATATTTCAATGTTCTCTGAATGAAACTTTCTTCATTCTCTTTCAAACATTTATATCTATTTAGTTTATCATCATATGCAAGTGGGGTGTTACTTGTGATCTTAATAATATTTACATTAGCATCCTTAAGACTCAGTGTCACTCCATAAATTATAGAAAGTGAGTGAATTCATCCAAACCTTGTAATAACAAGGTCATATGGATCTAATACTTTCACATTATCACATTTTTAGAGTTTATGTCCTTTTTTCAATATGGTTACTATAAAAAAAACAAATCATATACATGATTAATATTAGAATAAAATTATTATAATCATATTCTAAAAATGTACATAATTATTGAAATAATAAAATTAAATGCACTCATTGAGACAATATTTGGAATACAAGGTTTTGGCACTGATTAGACAGGTTTAAAATCAATGTTGTCTTCTTTTAGGTTTTTCTCGATGACATATTTACCTTTAATGTTTTGCATATGATTACTTCATTGTGTACAAATCAAATATTTCTTTTTCAAATTAAAATACTAATGTATTCTTGTAAGTGTAAGTGAACATTGTAAATGGTTTTTTTCTTTACACATTAAACAACAATGATATCTATAGACAAAATGTACAATGCATTAATATGTCTCAGAAAGTGAATTATATCCATTGTTTTATGAATAAAAAACCAAATATTTCTGAGAAAAAATGTCCACATCCATAATATCTCAAATTCGATGAAGGTACCTTCATCAAACCATAAGAAACTAACTTATCTACTTACAATAAAGCAACTCCATGTTTCACATTTACATGACTTCCTATAGGAAAGATATGTGAATTTCACCAGTGATAATCAATTTCTCATATTGGTTTCCATATATGTATTGAACACTAATGATATAAAAGATATTCATAAAAAACTAACTTATCTACTTACAATAAACCAACTCCATGTTTCACATTTACATGACTTCCTATAGGAAAAATATGTGAATTTCACCAGTGATAATCAATTTCTCATATTGGTTTCCATATATGTATTTACAATAAACCAACTCCATGTTTCACATTTACATGACTTCCTATAGGAAAAATATGTGAATTTCACCAGTGATAATCAATTTCTCATATTGGTTTCCATATATGTATTGAACTCTAATGATATGAAAGATATTCATAAAGAATTTTAAATTTATATAATTACTAGGAGCCTAGTTTTACTTTATGGTCATCATAACATAAAATATAAAATTAATATATCCATGAAATAAAGTAACATTGAAACTTTAACAAATTATATTACACACCTATATAGAACAAGTATGGCAACATAAATGCAATTACAATATGTTTGCATGTATCTATCAAATTACTTACATTTTTTTTTGAAAGAAGCAAAGTCTAGAATGATAATCTTTCAAAGATTGGAGAAATTTAATGAAGATTAAAAACTTTTTCAAAACATATAAGTAAAGAAATATATTTTATTACTAATTTAGGTGAAAATTTCCATACATGGTATTAGAGTGATATGATCCTCATACCTTTAAAAATAAAAATGGTAGGTAAGAAGAAAATATAAAAGATATAGATAAAAATTCTCTAAACAATATAATAAAAGTGAAATCATGCCACTTTAGATATATATTATAAATTTAAAACTTCCTAAATTCTACATCAATACTATCACATTGGATGTTTATTTCTAAATGGATTTCATAAATATCACATAAAATAATTGCTTACAAAAATGTACATATAAAATAATAATGTTTGTGGTTAGTCTCACATTTCAAAAACAAAATAAAATGAAATGCTAGTGTGTTTTCTCTCTTACATGTAATGAAAATATTATACAAGTGAGCTACTAACAAGAGTAAAAAGGCATCAAAAGGCAACACAACAAGGTAAGGTAGCAAGGGAACTTACAACAAGGTCATAATTAATGTTTATATATGAACCCATGTATTATCTTAATAATGTATTCCATGTTTTATGGAACTTATGTTAAACATGGAATGCATTATTTTCATTACTATGTATCAAACTAACATTAAAGTATTTAGTCTCCTTGAAAAAAATTGATTTTTTTCAAATTAAAAATAATTAATATTCAGAAAAATATTTGATTTTTTTCAAATGAAAAATAACTAATATTCAGAAAAATATTAACATTTTTTTTACATTTTGAAAATTCATTTTTTCTCTATCTTATTATGTAAACACCCTCTAATAAATTTAGACATGCAATTAATAAATATTTTGATAAGTTTATTCATAGACACTTTCCTCATCGAAAGAGATGAAAGGAAGGTTGATGGCATCCAAAGTATTAAAGTGAAGAGTATTAATGGCTCCATTATTTATATGATGTGCATCATTTATGTAAAATTTAGCATTCTTTTATGATGTGCTTCACCCATTGTTCATTTTGGAAATGATAGATGTAATTATTTCATTATTTTTCATTATTTTTTATGATAAGCATATTCATTTCAAAAAGTTGTTGAAGAAGGGTTTCGATGTGAAGAATACTCGAAGTGGAATTTTCATGATTAAATGTTTTTTAGGTGTAAGGATTATGTTTTTGGTATTCATCAAGGAAGAATAAACTTAACAAAGTGATTTTAATGTGACAAAATTATGGTAGGGTGAGATAGTATTCTAAGAAAAAAGTTGCAAACGTTGACTAGAGATTATGATATGATGTAAATTGAGGCCAAGTTAGATTAATAAAATGGAAATTGTTTTCATTAGAAAGTTGAAGGATACCTGAAGAACATGTTAACATGTTTAATGCACTACAGGTAAGTAGACGATAATGGTGGGGGACTGCAACCACAAGATAGGGTTTTGACAGTCACGGCCATAGCAGAGGACAACATGCACCAAAGGGGGGGGTAAGGGTACCCCCTCATACAAACAAGTAGTGGTAGACAGAGGGAAAGGGCCAAGGGGCATATTTTTCAAGGAACCAGTGATAGGCACCTTGGGTGCAGACCCAGAAAAAGGTCAGGAAAGGAATCAGAGAAAAAGTGAGTGCATGGAAGAGGAAGCCAGAGAAACCCAGAGGGAGATGCAAGACACAATGAAGACCAACTGGGCAGAAGGGCGCAACCCGTGAAAACCTAAAACAACAATGATACCCAAGGTGATACCGGAGGATCCTAAAATGCAACTCTACAGGGATCAAATGAAGGCGAATGCACTAATCTGCAAGATTAAGGGCTTGTGGCCCACTGAAAGAACATTGTGCAACTTGATCAAATATCACTGGAAGCCAAATGGGGAAGTGGAGCTCCATATGGGTTTGAAAGGTTTCTTCACAGCAGTATTCATAAACATGGAGGATAGGGATAGACTCTTTGAAGGAGGGACATACTTTCATGCATTAGTAGGACTATACATTCATCCATTGAAGGGAAATTTCTCCCCAGAAAAAGAGACCTTCAAAAAGGTGTCGGTCTGGCTGAGATTCTATTCCCTACCTTTCGACTACTAGTTACCCTCTACTTTAGAATCAATAAGAAACAAACTGGGTAAATATATAAATATCGCAGAAGCCACCCTAAAGGGATATATACATCTTACGCAAGAATATGTATAGAGATGGATGTGTCGGGAGCACTCCCAGAAGCCATAAGTCTCGAATTCAGGGATGAGGAATGGATCCAAAACATCTATTATGAATAGATCCCTTTCAGATGCAGAAAATTCCATGAACATGGTCACCTGATCAGGGAATGCCCTCTTAATAAAAAACAGGAAGCGAAAAGCCCCAAACCACAACAGGATGAGAATGGGTTTGTAAAACCAAATCCCAGAAGCAAAGCAAACAAAAAATAGAGTAAAGCCCCAGCAAGGAATAACCTAGAGGTTTAGAATAAAATGGAAGGACGAGATAGAACCAATAAAGAGGAAGAAGATGATAAGGAAACGACAAAAGATCAGGAAGTTAGAGAACAAGCAACAAACGAGACCACCGACTAGCCAACTAACCAGAAGGAACATGGAAGTTGTGCAAACCCGATGGATGGAGGAATCAGAGATGAAAACACCCCCATGCAAGAAGCAAAAGGAGATGTGGAAATGAACCCAAGCGAAGTAGGCACAAAAGATCTTGAACTCAGAGACCTTGTGGAAAGAGAAGGGATAGATCTCACGAACATACTAGAGCAATGGAAAAGACAGGGAGTACACAGTGTACCAACAGAGCAACTTGACCACATCCATTACATGTTCCTCCTAAGGGAGGAAACCAAGGATAGAGGCATAAAGCATACACACGGGGAGATTGGACACCTAGGAGTCAAATCCGGCGAAGGACAACCACAACTCTCACCCGAGCACATGCGGAGGAAGAAAGGTAGGAAATCAAATAGTGTAGCCTTACAGGAGCTTGTAGCGCTACTGATAAAATCGAGTAAGATCAATAAAATATTCCCCAACTCCCCCCTGCATGTTTAAATGAAGGTTATAACTTGGAATATAAGAGGTCTAAACAACCCAAGAAAGCAAAGAATCTTTAGAAATAGACTAAAACAGGAACAACCAGATCTTTATTTTATTCAAGAGACAAAATGTAATACAGATAGAATGGAAATAATCATTCAACAACAATGGCGCAAGTACAAGATGGTGGCTATTGGAGGCCACCAAATGGCAGGAGGTATCCTCACCCTGTATAACCCATAAGTACTAAGCCTAATAGCAACAAAAGCGACCAGGCATACCATTACGGTCTGCATGCAAATCATTGGGAACACATAGGTGATTTTATGCACTAATGTGTATGGGCCCCAGGTGTTAGAGGAAAGGAAAGGAATGATAAGAGACCTAGAATATCTTAAAAACCGATCCAACAACCTCCAATGGATCCTATCAGGAGACTTAAACATGATCACTTCACTTGTGGAGAAAAAAGGAGGTACAAGAAGATTGGATAGAGATGCGGAAAAATTCTCAAAGTCCATAGACACAACGGAGATGGTAGATCTGAAAACTAATAATGGCCAGTTCACCTGGAACAATAAACGGATGAACTAGCATCAAGTAGCAACAAGACTTGACAGATTCCTAGTATCATAGTCAATCATTATGCAGGGGATAACCTTAGATTGCAACATACTTCCCCGGGGGGGATCTGATCACTAGCCAGTGCAACTGGAAGCAGGCTTCTAGACCACACCAAAGAATAGACCTTTCATATTTGAGAAATTCTGGATTGAACACCCGACATTTAGGGAAAGAATCAAAAAGTGGTGGTGGGAGGAGAAACCAGAGAAATGGAAAAGGATGTTCAAACTCTATAAGAAACTAAAACACATCAAATATAGGCTCAAGGAGTGGAAAAGGGACACTTTTGGGAATATAAACCAATAGAAGAACAACATTGAAGAAAAAATGAAAAAACTCCAGGAAACTTGTATTTCGGAGGGCTACACAGAGGAGTAAAAAAAGGAAGAGATCCAGATGACCCGGGAATGGGAAGTGTGATGCTAGCAAGAAGAAACTCTTTGGCGACAAAAGTCTCGGATCAGATGGATAAAGGAAGGAGAATGGAACACCAAGTTTTTCAATAGAACAACCATGGCTAGAAGAGCCCATAACAAAATCCTAAAGATTAGGGACCAGGATGGAATAGAGAGAGAATCACATAAGGACATTGAAACAACTCTAGTAAACCACTTCCATGGGATAGCCCAGAAACCCAACCAAGACAGAACGAAGGCCATACAAAGGATAATCCAACATATCCCTCGCTTGGTCACTAAAGAACAAAATAAGAACCTGAATAAGCCCATTGCATAGGAGTAAATTGACCAAGCACTCCAGGAAATGCCCAATAGAAAAGCCCCAGGCCCAGATGGTTTCATGGTGGAGCTCTTCAAATCCCACTGGGAAATTGTCAAACACGATGTATATAGGGTAGTGGAAGACTCTAGAAGGTCGGCCTCCATTCTAAAAGTGCTAAATTCTACAATGATTACACTTATCCCCAAAGAGAATGAAGCCAAAATCCCTGATTGTTACAGACCTATAGTATTGTGCAATGTGGTGTATAAGATAATCTCCAAGGTTATAGCAAATAGATTGAAACCACTCCTACCCACACTGATTTCACAATAATGGGCAAGTTTCGTGGAAGGAAGACAAATAATGGACAATATCATCCATGCCCATGAGCTTATCCACACCCTGAAGCTTCAAAAGAGAGGGGGAATGATAATACAACTAGACCTAGCAAAAGCTTATGAAAAAATTAGCTAGCACTATATGATCAAGACCCTAGAAGCCTTCAGCTTCACCCAACACTAGATCAGTTGGATAGTCAGCCTAGTATCAATAACAAGCTACTCACTACTAGTAAATGGAGCCCCTGCCAAACCTTTCTGGCCCATAAGAGGCATCATACAAGGAGACCCGATGTCCCCTTTCCTATTCATTCTAATGATGGAAGGTCTCAGTCGAAGCATAAAAATCACAACAATAATAGGGGAAAAAAAAGGTATCAAACCCTTTGAGAATTTCCCTACTTCCACACACCAACAATTTGTGGATGACACCTTACTTCATGGCATACCCACGGTCAAGGAAGAGAAAGCCTACAAACGAATCTTAGACGAGTTTGGGGAAGCCTCGGGGGTAGAGATCAACCAGTACAAATCTATTATCTTCTTCTTTAATACCAACCCCACAATCCAAAGAACTTTGGCCAACATCTTCAGCTTTGAACGCAAAGCACTCCCAACCAAGTACTTGGGCATTCCCCTGATAGAAAAAGCTTACAAACTGTCAACTTGGGAAGGAATAATCAACAAGCTACAAGACCGGGTAAAAAATTGGACGTACAGATCCCTTAACCTAGTAGGAAGACTTATCCTGACCAAGTTGGTTTTGCAAGCAATTCCAACCTTTATGATGTTTGTTTTGCCAACCCCCAAGGGGATACTACAAAAAATAACAACCATACAAAGGGACTTACTGTGGCGAGTTGTGGAAACAAGGAAAAAATGGGTATTGGTGGCTTGGGAGAAGGTTTGTAAACCAAAAAGCAAAGGAGGCCTGGGGTTACACAACCTGCAAGTGACCAATGACACCTATGGGGTGAAACTCTGTTGGCATTGGGTCAAAGAAACTACTACGCCATGGGTCAACTTATGGAAGGAAAAGTATGCCCCAGACATATGTGACCAGGACAAAATCCACTTCAGAGGCACCAAGGAAGGTTCCACCATCTGGAACCTAGTCTGGTGCAACAAGGCTTGGATCCAAACACACAGCTTTTGGGAAGTAAGAAATGGAAGAACAACCAGATTTCGGGAGGACGCCTGGCAACAAGAACCTAGAATGGAAAAACCGGGCTGGGAGGAACTCCAACAAGAGTTGATTGCACAAGGAAAAACCAGAGTCTACCATTACTGGAAACAAGAAACAGATCACAACAAATGGAGAATCTGGAACACTCTCACCCCACAGAATAGAGACCAAACTACAACAAAAGTAAAGGAGGTGGAGGAGGAATTGGGAAGATGAAAAATTGCAGTCATGGATGGAAATGACCAGCTGAGATGGGGGCACAAAAACGACGATGAATTCAATCTCAAATAAGTCTGACACTATATAGCGGAACAGGACCAAGAAGACTGGATGCATCAATGGGATAAGCTCTAGAACAACCCCCATTGGCCAAAAATAAAAATCTTCCAGTGGATAATACTCCACAACCGAATTCTAACTTGGGAAAAACTAAGGAAGAGAGGATTCATAGGTCCTTCCAGATGTCACCTATGTGAAGCAAAGGAGGAATAAAAGAAACATCTCCTAGACGAATGTACCTACATAACAGAAGTCTGGGACTGGGCTGTAGACATCTTTTGATAGTCCAATAGGATCAGAGGTAATACATATGCAACTATCAACATCTGGATAGAGAACTACAGTGAAAACAAAGAGGTGAATCTCTATTGGACCCTCATCCCCGGAATGATCATATGGGCAATATGGAAGGAAAGTAACCGATGCATCTTCAGGAACCAAAGCTTGACGACAGGAAAGATCAAGGAAACAATAATCTCCATGACAATAGAAATGGTACAGAGCCGCAACTACCAAACAAGAAGAGCGTAACTCATAGACCAACACCTTTGAGTTTTAGAGGCTTTTCAATTGAAAGATGGACACAACCCCAATCAGGTAAGATGGCCACTGCAACTACAAGTATGGGAGTGCAACTGGAAACCACCACCAGAGGGATCCCTCAAGATAAATTTTGACGGGGCGTCAAAAGGTAACCTAGGACGGACAGGAATGGGAGGAGTAATCAGGGACAGTCAAGGAAAAATCATCTGGTTGTACACTGGGAGTCTGGGAAACTCAACCAACAACGCCGCTGAATTTGGAGCCCTGGAGACCGACCTTGAGATTATACACTGGGAAGGGATGACCAACGCCATAATGGAAGGAGATTCCACATTGATCATCAACACAGTAAGGTGACTCCAAAATGGTACCAAAGTGGAAAAAATTTAGAGGCACTGGCGATTGGCTCATTCCTTGCAAAACATTTAGGAGCACTTGCAGACGGGGATCACAGTGGAGTTGCGCTGGGTACGGAGGTAAGAAAATGGACTAGTGGATAGAATTGCTAATGAGGGTGTTGACAAGGAAGGACCAGAACTGGATTCCATATGGAGTAACATCCTGAATGCTCAATTCTGAACAGACTGCATCCAACTAGTGACAAAGGACTATGACCGCAACTGAAGTACGAACGACCACATCGAGGCTGGAGGCATAGAAATAATTGAAGAGCATGTAGGATCCAAGCAGAATCTGATAGGCCATCACTTAAACACGAGTTACAATGCAGATCCTGGTCACACAAAAAGAGGAGGTACGACACCACGATCTTGTCAATAGAAAGAAGTACAAGCGTTGTTTGTGGGAGAGTAGAAAGGATAATTGGTAGGCAGAAAAGGACGAATAACAAAAGGGTTTGTCGTGGGCAGGTATGGGTACACCTCACCCATGCATAGATACATGTGGGGGGGGGGGGAGATGATTGGTGTACAATGTGAAAGGCCAAGGATTGGCGCAGGGATGATGATAGGGTTCCCAAGAGAAGACACCCTGAAAATAGTGAAAAAGGAACATAAGGTACACCTTTACCGGACACCCATGATTACCAAGATAAACCCGCAGCCAGGGAAATCCCATAAAATAAGAAACATTAGGGATAGCCACAGACCGGAGAGAAGCAATTACAGAGGCCATCCTACATACCAAGAAGGGGTGAATAGAAACAAAAGATGAATTCAAGACAAGAACCACCAAAATCAAACCGAGATGGTAATAATGAAGAATACCTAGAGTAAGAGGGGCCCCTAGGGGGAGGAAATTCCAACAAGCGCCTGGAGTATCACATGGATGGAGCAGGTGGCCAGAGAAGCCAAGGGTACCTTTCTAACACAAGTTGATCCAAAGGGAAAAGTGGTCATTGACAGGTGGGAGAGAGAAGTCGACACCACGCGCCAGGGAAAAGCCTTTGCAGAACTCATTCGAGAAGTGGACGGGATAAGGGACCCAGGGGCCACACAACCCAAAACAACCCTCTACGAAAAAATGGTGGAGGAAGCCTGGCGCACAAAAATGTTGATAGGCAAGCTATGTGCTGACAGGAAAGAGACCAATAGGGAGGCTATCCGGGACCACAAGAAGGTGCTCACAGAAATTTTGAGCCACCTCAGAAACCTGGAGGCTAGTGCAAGAAGAATAGCAGAGGACCAGAGGAGCCAAAACAAAAAAATGGAACGAATGGCAGGACAATTCCACCTCTACCTACGCTATGTCCACCACATGGACATCACTCCAGTAGACCGATGCGGAACACCAACCTGTATCAAAAAGACATGCACGGTGGAGCATAGGAAGGAGAATGAGGCAAGAAAGGAAGGAGATGAAATCCATCTCATCCTCTTGGACTAGCGCAGTATCAACCCCTAGTCAAGTTGTTTATCAGTGTAGGAGCCACCCCTGTTCTATGTTTTTGTCTATTATGTATATGTTATGGTATAGTTTTTCAAACTAGTTTTCAGAGACTGGGTCGGTTTCCTAGGGTGGCAGCCCAACCCTCCCCCCCATTTTTGTAGACAACGCAACTTCGGGATCCCTAATCTGGTTTCCTTTTTGGTAGATCATAGGATCCCGCTTTTTCCTTTTGTACCATATTTTTTAGTAATATAGAATCTCACGCTCACTTACAAAAGAAAAAGTTGTAGGATACCTCCCAAAGTTTAACCATAGTCTCAAGGAAAATCAAATATCCAACACTAGTTACTAGTAAAATTATACCTCCCAAGAAAAATATCTCCAAATTGAGATAATAAAAAAATAATTAGGTTCTACTTAAGTACAAAATAAACGATTGATATTTACATCAATAATGAATTAGTTCTTAAGGATGTTTAGGCCATGTTTATAATCATTCTATCAACTTTTTCCACAATCAAACTAAACAATGACACATATTCATGGGTATTATTAATATATATTACCTTTGTTTTTAATTTATTTACTAAAAAAATCACATCTTATTGAGTTATTCATTGATCAACTCAACAATATAATTTATTTTAGAAATTTTACAAGTTAGGAATCTATTTCGAAATGGATTTCACAAATGTCGCATACAATCTCTATTTGCAAAAATGTAATTTTTACACATTGGACATTTATTTCCAAATGAATTTAAAAAATATCAAATAAAATAATTGCTTAAAAAATGTACATATAAAATAGTAATATGTGGTTTGTTCCAAATTCCAAATAAAAAATAAAATGAAATGCTAGTGTATTTCCCCTCTTACATATAATGAAAATATTATAGAAAGGAACTCCTCAAAAGAGGAGAAAAGCTTCAAAATGCATGAAGGTAGCAAGGGAACTCCCGACAAGGCCATAATTAATGTTTTTATATGGACTCATCTATCATCTTAATTGTGTATCGACACTTTTGATGGCATTGATGTTGAGGAACATTAGGATCAATTATTTTCTTTACTATGTATCAAACCAACACTAAAGTGTTTGGCCTCTTTAAAAAAATATGATTGTTTTTAAATGAAAAATAAATAATCTTTGGAAAAAACATTAGCATTCTTACCATATTTTTGTAAATGAAGTTTTTCTCTACTCTATCATTTGAACACACTCTCATAAGTTTCTTCATGCAACTAATACAAATTTTGATGGGTTTATTGATAGACACTTTTCCTGTGGAAAGAGATCCAAGGAATGTTGATGTCATCAAAAGTCTTGTTATGATGAGGAATAATTGCTCTATTAGTTGAATGATGTGCATAGTTTATCACGAAATATATTTTATTCAAGGCACACAATTTAGCACTCTTTTCTAATGTGTTTTACCCATTGCCCATTCTAGAAATGAAGAGGGAACCATGTCATTTCTTTATATGATAAGATTACCCCCTAATAAAGTTTCTAAATCGGGGCTTTTACATTCCCAATACCAAAAGTGGCCCTACCACATGATTAAAAACCATAAAGGCCCAAGGATTGTATTCCTATTATCCCTTAAGGAAGAATAAATCGACAAAGTAGAAAAATTATGGTATGGTGAGATAGTAGGTTGGAAAAAAAGTTTCAATATCTTGAGATGATGGAAATTAGGAAACTTTGGTTGAAGAAAATTCCAAATTTGTTCATAAGCAAGAAAAGGATAATAATTTGCTGGAGTATAACCATATTTTGAAAGACAATCAAATATTTAGCATTAGTTACTAGAATTGGACAAAATATGTCCATATTGAAATAAAAACAAATGTTTAGCTTCTACTTCTAGTAGAAGCTAAGCTACATGAGAGATATTTATATAAATCATGAATCAAGTCCGAGGAATGTTTAATCGAACTACGTGGTCATCCTATCAACTTTTTCCATAACTAAACTTTAGTAATGGGACATATTCGTGTATATTATTAGTAGATAGCTTCCCTTGTTTCTCATTTATTTCTTGGAAAAATCCCATCTTTATTAAATTATTTATTCATAGAACAACTCAACAATATAATCTATTTAAGAACTTTTACAAGTTGGGTATATATTTCCAATTGTATTTCACAAATGTCACATACATTATCTACTTGCAAAAATGTAACTTTATCATATTGAGCATTAATTTGCAAATGCATTTCACAAATATCAAATAAAATAATATTTTTTTAAAATGTACAAGTAAAATAATAATTTGTAGTTTGTCTTAAATTTTAAATAAAAAATAAAATGAAACGTTAATGTGTTTCCTCTCTAACATATAATGAAAATATTATAGAATTGAACTCCTAACTAGAGGAAAAAGGAATCCAAAGGCATTAGGGTGGTAAGGGAATTCCCAACGTGGCCATAATTAATATTTATATATGAACCCATCTATCATGTTAATAGTGTATCTGTACTTTTTATGGAAATGATGCCGAGAAACTTCCAAATATAGGTTGCATTATTGTATTTACTATGTATCAAACCAAGATTAAAATATTTGGCCTATGTGACGAGATATGACTGTTTTCAAATGAAAAATAAAGATATCACTGTTTTCAAATGAAAAATAACTATTACTTGGGAAAAACAGTAACATTCTTGCCACATTTTTAAATGAATTTTTTCCTATCATATTGTGTGAAGATCCTCTAATAAATGTATTCCTGCAGTTAATTCATATTTTGATAGGTTTATTTGGGAAGAACATTAACATTCTTGCCACATTTTTCAAATGAAGTTTTTCCATATCATATTTTGTGAAGATCCTTTAATAAATTTATTCATGCAATTAATTCATATTTTGATAGGTTTATTGTTAGACACTTTCCCTATGAAAATATATCCTTACAAGATTAATGATATTCAAAATATTACAATGAAGATGAATAATGGCTCCATTAATTGCATTAATTGTATGATGTGTATCATTTATCAATAAATATGTTTTATTCTAGGTATAAATTTAGCATTTTTTTTTAATGTTTTTCACCCATTTTCCACTCTAGAAATGAAAGAGAAACCATTGCATTTATTTCGATGTGAACAATACCCTCTTACCCTCTTAAGAATTTTGTTGGAGAAGGGCCTTGATGTGACCAATACCAAAAGTATCTTTGTTGCAATTAAAATTCTTGTAGGTGTAAGGATTATATTTCTGGTATCCGTCGAGGAAGAAGAAAAATGACAAAGTGATGCTAGTGTACAAATTATTGTAGGGTGATATAGTGGGAAGAGAATATAGTTCCAAATTATGACAACATATTATGAGATAACAGAAAGTGAGGACAAGTTGGTAGAAGAAAATGTCAAATGTCTCTAGAAGCAAGTTGAAGGATATATCCTAGAGTATGACCATATTTTGAAGGAAAATCAAATACTAAACTTTTTAACACACCCATCCACGAGCAGGTTGAGCCATGCTACTACAAGAACACAGTTCAATAATTGATTTCTAATTGTGAAAAAACAAATTAATAAAGGAGAATGAAAGAAACACAATAACTTCACATGTAATAATCAAGATTCATGCTAGGATTTAAAATAAAACTTGATCATGCCATGCACAACAATAACGAGCAACAAGGAACATTATTAATACATCTCTTGGAGATAATAATTAATACACAAAAGAAATAAATATACAAGCAAATAAACGCATGACAGAGAACACTTATCTTTAATAAACCCAATCACCAACTAATTGTAGACCAAGTATGTTCCACCCAACCTTAGACATTGTTGTTCCAAGTCTCAACATCAGGTCACCCCCGAGTTAGGGCTATGAATCCAAAAGGATGGGTCTCAGTATGACATTGAAATTCCCAAACAAGTCAGCAATCAAACTCTCATAGGTTTCTCAAACGCATCCAAAACTCCAATTTACTAGCTCTCTTCCCCTTCATCTTGCACCACCCAAAGAGAATGAACCCCCTTCATTGCCACACAATCCCTCAGGTTGTCCTCCTATTTATATAGCTCCATTTATTTTGGTTAAATATCAATGTTGGAACTCATAGGATTCACAACTTTAAACAAGACTTAGCACACACCTATGCATCTCAGGAATACAGGCCCTAATTCATGGTTGGAGTACACCAATAATTTCTAAATCCAACAAATCATGGATTCTTACCTCTAGTAATTCATTTTCCTTTCCCTAAGAAAACACTGAGAATGAGAAATAGGAGTAAATGGATGATGAACCAAATGATGTGCAACCCCCAAACAACCTGAAAAAGGGGTTTACATATTTACATGGAAAATAAAGAACCACATGGATTCCCCCCCAATAATTTCATGTAACCACTTTTCCCAAATAAAACCAAGTTGGGTAAATAAAATATAATAGAAATAATTAACCCATTTAGCCCCTTCTCTCATGGAATCATAGCCCCCTATAACTCTTGTCTATGTTTGTCTTGTAACCAACAATGTATTTTATTATTTGGAATGGTCAAAGTGCTCATTGTTGTTTCTGGATGTAAACTGTGTCGATAGTTTTGAAACGTCATACATTTTGAGTGGAAACTCCACCCATAGTAAGGGACAAAAGAAAAAAATGATGTTAGAAAGGAGAGTTGATCTTTAGCTTTAAAATAAATTTGAGATTAGACTAATGAGAAGAGGTAAAATAATAAATGAATAAAAAAGGTCGTTGAAAAGAGGTAAATGAAAAATATGAAAAAATTAGAGAATAGTCGTTGAGATAAGGAATCAAAATATTAAAGAGATGAAAAATACAAGGTGACAATTTAAAGGAGAAAATGAGTGAGGGTAAAATGAATGTTGAAATGATTGAATAAAAATTATTAGGTGAAAATACGCAAAATGATATTAGTTGAAATACCAAACTTGAAAGAGGATTTAAAAAGGGGGTTAGGAGAGAAGAAGATCAAATCTTTTAGGCCAAGGGATGTTTGAGGTTTAGAATTAAAAATTGAAGAACCACGAGAAGTTAGAATTTAAATTGAAAAAAGAGTAAATGGTTAAGAGACTTAGGAAGCAAGAAAGTGAAATTGACACTGGATTAGGTTTGACAGCTTAGGCAGTGAATAATAGGTTTCCATGTTTCATTTTTTTCCTTCCTAAGTCTCTTAACCCTTTACGCTTTTTTATATTTAAATTCTAACTTCCCATGGTTCTTCAAATTTTAATTATAAACCTCAAACATCCCTCGGCCTAAAATATTTGATCTTCTTCTCTCCTAAGTCATAACCCCCTTTTTAAATCCTCTTTCAACTTCGGTATTTCAACTAATATCATTTTGTGGATTTGCACCTAATAATTTTTAGTCTATAATTTTAATGTTCATTTTACCCTCATTCATTTTCTCCTTTAAATTGTCACCTTGTATTTTTCATCTCTTTAATATTTTTATTACTTATCTCAATGACTATTCTGTAATTTATTCATGTTTTTCATTTACCTCTTTTCAATGGATAATTTTATTCATTTATTCTTTTACCTCTTTTCAACGATCAAATCTCAAATATATTTTAAATAAAAATATCGACACTCCTTTCTAACATCATTTTTGGATTTTGTCCTTGACTATGGGTGGAGTGTCCACTTGAAATGTTGGAAGTTTCAAAAATATCAACACAGTTTACATCGAGAAACAACAATGAGCATTATTACAAATCGTGAAAACTTAGACTCACAGAATGTTCAAATTATTACATTTCCTAGGAACTTCGACCCCTTTGAAATAAACAAAATACATCATTGATATGGGGACTCAAAGATGGGGTATTACAAACACTGGATAAAATATATTGAAATTAAAATAACGAAAAATATTTTGGTTTTAATTTAGGTAGAACAATCTACATGAGTAATATTTACAACAATCATGAATTAGGTCGAGGGAATGTCCAAGACAATTCTATGGTTATCCTATCATGTTTTACCACAACCAAACTTAGCAATGGAATATATTCATCAATATTATTCATAGATAGCTTCCTTTTATTTCTCATTTATTTCTTGGAGAAATCCCATCTTTATTGAGTTATCCATAGATCAACTGAATAAGGGAATACATTCTATAACTTTCACATGGTGGGAATGTATTTCCAAATTGATTTCTCAAATTTCGCATACATTGTCTTCTTGCAAAAATGTAACTTTTACACATCGGGTGTTTATTTCCAATTAGATTTCACAAATATCATAGAAAATAATTTCTTGGAAAAATGCTCATATAAAATAGTAAGTTTTGGTTTGTCCCAAATTTCAAATAGAAAATAAAATGAAATTTTGATTTGTTTTCTCTTTAATGTGTAATGAAAATATTATAGAAGTGAACTCCTAAAAAGAGGGAAAATCCATAAAAAGGCATCAGGCTAGCAAGCGAACTCCCAACAAGGCCATACTTAATATTTATATATGAACACATATATGATGTTAATAGTGTATCTACACTTTTGATGGTAGTGATGTCAATGAACTTCCAAACATAGGATGCATTATTGTCTTTACTATGTATCAAATAGGAACTAAATAATTTAGCATCTTTGACTGATCCAGGTGGATATCGGTGACCACCCACCTATTCCATTGGCTCAAAATATAGTTTTCCACCTTGGAAGTTTTTCTATATCTTTTTGGCTCCCAAACTTCTAGGGACATTTTGAGGCCCTAAACACCATTTTTTTAACATTTTAGGGCCAAGACATAGAAAAAGGATTTTTCGTCGGTTGGTCGAAATGTTTTCTTCCTAGTTATACCTTTCTAATGAGATATCATGCACCCCGAACGGAGATCGTATGCAAAAGTTACAACCTTGGGAAGTTGACGTATCAACAACCCCCATCGGGCCCACAAACCTTTTGGTGTTTCATATTTTGGGGTTAGGTTTGTCAATGTTTCATCGAAACTTGTACATGATATCTAGATAAAGAAAGTACAAAGAAATCTTATCAAGAAAGGACAAGAGATTCAATATGGAAGAATGAGAAAATATATTCAAACTACTCCAATGAGCTAATCAATGATGATCATTGTGATACAATGAATGAGTAGAATACACTCATATATAGGAAGGAACATTCCATAATTAAGAAAATAAATCAAGCAATTAACTTTCCTTAGTAATTCATGCATGAAAAATAGTGATGGTCTAAATAGAAATTAAAAAATAGAACTAGTTAGTTAACTCCGACTAAACTAGTGTGTCGAAAATAGAAACTTATCCAACACCCCCCTGAACATCACTATGGAGAAAAATAAGTCTCGTCTACTAGGACATATTATGTACTCATGTATAATGCAACTAATGAAAACTGAATAAAAATGAGGAAAGAGGGAAAACCACGTGGGAAGAAATCCCCCCCCCCTCAAAAGACAATGCATGAAAAGAAGAAAAGTCAGTTGCTAGGAAGCTGTGTTCTTCACTCCATGATGATCTTGCAAAGTATGAAACTTCAACCTAATGAAGGTATTGTTGAAGATATCAACATTCTTTTCAGAGGAAGGAAAGAACTATAAATCAATGGTCTTGTCATGTACTAGATCTCTGATGAAATTCATGTGGACCTCAATGTGTTTGGCTCCCTGCCGATGTACTAGATCTATGCAAAATATCAGTGTACTCTGATTGTCACACCTTATGAAATTCAGATAGTGAAATTGTATACCAAGCTCGGTGATTCAGTAGAATCATCAGAAAGCATGCGTGGAGAGACAACTCAGTGCCTTAGTGTGCCATTGATTCATTTCAGAATCTTAACCGCTGGCGTTTCCTGCAAATATTTTTCTAAAATGATCGAAAATTAAAGAAGATCAAATGCTTGGAAGTTGAATGATCATGAATGATCTGGGAGTTTCATTGCTAGACTTTAATGTAACCGAAATTAAGTAGAAGTTAGTTTTTTTTCTCGAGTAGACGAGTAGTCGAAGGGAACCCTAAGAACCCTCTGAGATAAATATAAGTTTTGTATGCCCGAATGAGGCTGTCGCAAGTGAGTAAGAGATTGTTGTGATTTAGTCATTGCTGCGTTTTTATTTGTTTTTTTTATCATAGTTGTAGCCATTTACATTTGAATGAATATAAAAGAGGAAAACTGATCCAAATGCATGGTGTTGCTACTCTTTACAATTCCCTGTTATTCAGTTTTTATAAATGAATGAATTATGTTGTTGAGTATATGAAACTTTGAAGAGTTTGGATAATTTTCAATTGTTTCTCTTCGTTGAGTTCATGCAAGGTGTGCATACAATCTGCAAGGAGTGTGTTGGCAGAGTTTTTTTCAAATCAAAAGCTCAGAAGAGATAGCGTGAAACTTTCCCTTTGCATGGAGTGAAAAGAGACTGCTGCAAGATGTGCACAGTCGCTCGCAAGGAGTGCATAGATTCAAAGAATAGACTAAGTGTCGATAATGGGAATGTGAAGCGCAAGGAGTGTGTAAAGAGATTTCTTTTGAATAAATCACTAAGTCCAGAATTCGTCAGAGATTCCGATTACGCAAGGAGTGCGTTGGAAACAAGCTCACGAGAGATAGAGACAAAGGATAAATAGGAAGTAAGAAATATGTTGAAATTTGCGAAGTGACAGTCGAGATCCCTTCGGAAGGAATCAAGATCATGAATAGTTGTTAGAGGCTAAAAAGGAGTTGGAAGGTTACACCTCGAAGTCCTTTAGACCTCACATATTCAGAGGTTTTTGTTTGAGGGGAAGCCAATCTTTCGAAGTTAGGGAACCTAGAGTGCATATAGACCGTGGATCCATTGAAAGGGAGTGAAATCATCCCAGACCGTCAGATCTGGGAAAATATATGCAATTGTTAGTCATGGGCTCTTTCAAGAATACTAGTCATCGATCGGAGGATAGATATGTGGCAACAGATAAGCAGGTTCACAGGATCGCAAATCATGAGAACTACGTCGACCAGTTAGAAAATATATTGAAGCGTGGAGAAGATCTCAGCCATTGGTTGTGGATAATTGAGAACCGTTGATCTGATCTGATTATTTTGTGTATTCAGACTTCGGGAAAATCGCGAAGAGAAGAGTGCAGATAACACGAAGCACCCAGAACTAATACTTGGTGTAACGACCCTGCTTAAATAGATGTATAGGATTATTAATTGTAATTAATTTAATAATCTAACTGTCCTAAAAGTTAGTTAAACACTAATTATTTATTAAATAACTTTAACTAATTAATTATTATTAATTACTTGTTCATGATTGTCAAGGATTAATTAATTATTAATTAACTCATTAATTAATTAAATAAAGAAATAAAAGGGGGTTAATAAATTATATTGTTAAAAAGGTTACGTACATGGAAAGGGATAAGATATTAATTACGAAAGGATAAAATAATAAATGAAAGGATAAGGGGCATTAACTATGGGTAGGTAAGGGAGTAAATGAAAGGAGGGCGGTGAAGGAGTGATATGGGGGGGAGGTTTACGAAGGATGGAGGAAAAATCATTATATGGGGGTTATTATTTTTCTTTGAGGCTTCTCTTGGATTGCAGAGAGGGGTGTTGAGTTCGGTAGTTGGATTGGATTAGTACAGGCACTAGTTTGTTGGAGGTTTTGGGAACGGGGGCCAGGATATCCATATGATATCCTGGAGCTAGGAAGTTGTCCTAGTTGGCAGGGTGGAACAAGGTTTTGGGCAGTGTTTACACAATTCAACATCAGTCAACAAGGCAAGTGGACAAATGGAGGGTTAGCATCAGACCCAGGTATTTAAAATTATGTATTTGTTTTTAATCTGTTATAAAATTTTATTATTCGTTGATCAATTTAAAATGAGTATGTGCTCAATTAAAAGAAATTACTGAATTTTCTGAAATCCAGTAGATATTACTGTTACAATTTATGTAACTATTTGATGTTAAATTTATTCGGCTACTACACATGGTATCAGAGATTTTGTTTGAAATCTGGGCCTAAGGGACAAAACTCCAAGCTCTAACTCCAGCTACGCTTAACCTGCAAACAAAACACAAAAATTTTAATAATAATAAAAAAATAAAATAAATGCAATACGAATTTTAACACGAATTTTAACTACTAGGGTTGTTACAAGCCAGGAAATAGGAAAGGTAATCCAACAATCAATAGGTAAAATGTCCCAATGGAAAACTCCTAGACGAAGACTAACAATGAATAGCATTTTGATAATATCTCTCAAGCAACCAACAATCCGGGAATCGTATAGAAATTCCCTATTGATGTAGGGAACTGAAATAGGCATACAGATCCTACAATACAACCAAATTAATATAATCATTAAAATAGCACAACCAGTTTAATATAGTAGTTATAATAATATTTTCTTCCTATAATAGCAGTCATGTTAATGTGGAACAAAACCCTCAATAAGTTAAATGTCACTGTGGATTAGCAAGCAGAATGTATTCTCTACTGAATAATTATAAAGATGAGCCTTCATTCAGAGTGTACAACTATTATCGCTCATACTTTATGGAGCCCCTCTACGGACAAGCTTCAACATACCTTATGGAGCCCTGCTACAGCCAGGCTACAACATAGAGCATCATCATATCTCCATTCTTTATTGTAATCATCAGGCTACTTCAAAAAAAATCAATTGAATGCAAGATAGATGTGTTCTTTAAATTATTTAGTGAAGGGAAGTAAACAATTGAGCATATACCTAATTGTACGAATGGAAGATTGAAGAGTGTAAAGATATTTTGAACTTATTACAATTATTCAACTACATCAGACAAAAAAAAATTGCTAGAATACCATAAATACATGTCTAAGAATTGAGATCACTCCTGATGGAAGAAAAAAATAGTGATCATCGACATAAAGCTGTGATAGGTCATATCAGGCAGTCTGTAAAAGGGTCTGCAGAATAGCTATATTTGGGCAATAATTTACAGTAATAATCAAATAAAAAAAAACAACAGTATCCCAGGAAAAAAAAACTCACCACCAGCAAAGGAATCAGGTTTGATAAGAGGTGTTCCTGGAATTCCCTGCATAGAGGTGAATGGATCTCTTCATCATGGTATTTTTCCCCATAAGAATGATCGAATCCGGCCTCAACCCAGAATGAATGTTCTACAACTGCTTTGATTCCACATTGTCTGCAATGCAAACCAACACCTGCGAGTACTGCTCCAGCAAATCACATATTTTCTTGTCGTATACAACCTTCTTCTCGACCTTGGTTCCCTTGAACCCCATTTTCGTCCCCGACAGAATCCTATTCTAGGAAACCTAAACAGTCAACAAAAAAAGTCCACAACCATAACGCGCCAACCATATAGATCATATGTTAAAAAAAACATATAATATAACAAATCGCCAAACATATGGGCATGGGAGGAGAAGCTCGTGTTGTTGTAACAGAAAAGAACCCAAATCGCGCAAAACTATGCCATATATCAAACATATAATATAACAAATCGCCAAACATATGGGCATGGGAGGAGAAGCCCGCATTGTTGTAACAGAAAAGAACCCAAATCGCGCAAAACTATGCCATATATCAAACATATAATATAACAAATCACCAAACATATGGGCATGGGAGGAGGAGCCCACGCTGCTGTAACAGAAAATAACCCAAATCACGCAAAACTATGCCATATATCAAACATATAATATAACAAATCGCCAAACATATGGGCATGGGAGGAGAAGCCCACACTGTTGTAACAGAAAAGAACCCAAATCGCGCAAAACTATGCCATATATCAAACATATAATATAACAAATCGCCAAACATATGGGCATGGGAGGAGAAGTCCGCGGGTTTGACCGCGGGACTCCAGCACCCATAGTAGCTACAACTACAACACGACACCGCCAAGCAACTATAGCAACGAGTAGCCAGTATCAGCACTGCTCCTCAACACAGCGATCTTCCCTTATGGTGATTGCAACCAGAACAGTGCACTGGAGTATAACTGAGCTAGGGTGAGAATGCACCCACTGAAACTCAGAGATGAATGGGTTAAACAGCACTGGTATGATGAAGAAGACATGCAGAGCGAACCTGCCGAGAGAGATAGCATAATGGAGAGGCGGTCGAATGATAGGATTAAGGAAGGGTTGGGCGCGTGGAGTTAGGGTTGAGAAAGAGAGCTGGGAGGTGTAGGGTTTTAGGGTTAGGTATGAAGAGCAAGAGTGAAGGAGGGGGCACATGGGCCTCATGCGAGGACCCACTGCTCGACTGTAGAGATATATTTTTTTTATTATATTATATTTTATTCTTTTACTAATTCATTTTATTAATTTACTTTAATTGCATTGTAAATAATTAATTTTAATTTTAAATCTAAATTTTAATTTTAAATCTAAATTTTAATTTTAAATCTAAATTTTAATAATTAAATTTAAATTTCTAATCTCGTTGAATGTCAAATTTTTTTTGCATAGAAATTAAGTATTTACTTTCTAAACTTAATTTTATCCAAAGTAATTAATAATAATAATTAATAACAGTAATTAAGTAATTAATGTGTTATTAACATTAACATATTTAATAATATTTAAACATAACATTACGATACTAATAAAAATTATTTTGGAGAGATTAAAATTTGGGGGAGTCTATGGGTTTTAAACCCGCGACCATCCACCAAGCGATGCACCTTAAGAAGAGCAATAACACCAACATGCCACACATATCACTTTTACAAATAAATTTGCATATAAATAGTTTAATTATCAATAATAGCAAGGTACTAGCCTGAATAGTAATCTCTGATTATCTAAGCGCCAGGCTCATGAGACCTTACACACAACTCATTGAGCCAAGCGCCAAGTTTCTCCACTCCATTCCACCAGTCAATTCAACGCTAAATCTCAATGCAGCATTCGAAAACGCCAACACTACACGCCAAGGAAAAGCTCTCGAGTCAGGCACCAGAGTGTATTTAGTCGTAAGAGAAAAGTTAAAAGGACTAAGACTGGGACAGGCGGGGAGGAGGCGACATATGCACTAGGAGGGTAAGCATAGGAATTGGCGAGTATGGCATAAGACTAGCGTAGCTACAGGGCAAGGGAACCAATAGCTTTTTCATAGGGGTGAAGAAATCAAGCTTAGACGCTTAATCCTAATCCTAACCTAGCCAATCCCCTGAAGGAGTAATGTCTGTTTACAGACAAGTAATGAAAACTTACGCCTAACCCTGTTTCTAGTTTGAGTAGCACCAATTTGAAACATCCTGGAACTCACCCTAACAAATTTGGTTGATGCAGGTCAAAGCATACAGGATGGTCAGGACTCGAGGGAATCGAGGCAGGGGAGCGTCGTCGCAAGCACCACAAACACCGCTAGCGCCACCACCACCATCGCCCAAACTAGACCTCATATTGCGCTCGTTGGAAGCCATTAACGAGACTTTAAAGGGACAAAAACCGGAAGGGACTGAAGTGGAAGCCCCATCGTCTGGAACGGGTAATCCAGAAGCGTCAAGGGATTCAGGGGGAGGACCTCCACCTGAAGACATCACGCGAGAATATTAGAAGATCAAAATTTCAGAGTTTTCTGGGGGTCGTGCCAGTAAATGCGCGGAAGCATGGTTGGAAGGCATGACAAGGTGTTTTTCCTTAAGGGACTATGCGTCCAAATCAAAGGCAAAGATCACCATTTTTTAGTTAAGAGACAACGCCTTGAACTAGTGGGGCAACCTGGAAAGACAACTGCACCTTACCCCAGACACAGTGTCTTGGGAACTTTTCAAGGAGAGGTTCCGAAGGAAATATCTACCAGCATACTATGAGGAACAAAAGGTAGGGGCATTTCATGCCTTAGTACAGGGAAACAAAACTGTAGAAGAATATGAGATCAGATTTATGGAACTAGTTAAATATGTTTCATATATGGAAAATGACCAACGACAGGCAGAGCGCTTCGTCTATGGATTGAACCCTAAGATAAGAGCTATGGTGCGGATGTGGAAATCATCCTCTGTAGCGGAAGCGGTGGAAAATGTGTGTTATGCGAAGGAACACATGAACTTAACCAAGGGTACAAGACCGACATTTCCGCATCATCCTAGATTCGTTGGGAAGGCCTCGAGGACATTTCCTAGGGGAGGGGGCTCAAGGACACCACGATATGGTAACATAGTTGCTCCAAGGACAGTAGCCACAAGGATTTCAATGGTAGTGAGTGCAACATCTCCTTCATCGCCAACGACGCAGACAGGTCCACGACCATCTCAGGGAACAACGAGTAGGGGCAGGGGTTCCAAGGGAAGGAACTCATTTTAGAGACAGTCACATAAAAGTGCACAGGTTCAATCCTGTGTTACCTGTTGGGGGTTCGGAGGACCCCATTACCAGCGTGACTGCCCAGAGTTACAATCAGGGTTCGTGCATAGAGAAGGAAAGATACCAATGGGGAGAGCAAGTAGCAACCACCAGATTTACGCAGCGGTTAATAATCGTCAGGCTGAACATCAATCCATAGTGGTGGAGTCATCATGTATGTTAAATCATATCAATGTCAAGATTTTGTTTGATTCTAGTGCAATAGATAGTTTCATTTCACCATCTGCATTAGAAAAGAGTGGGTTGGTAGCCTACGAGCACGATGACTTTAAACAAGTTGAGATGGCTTCAAGGGAAAAAGAAGTGGTAGGACCTAGTGTTGATAATTGTATAGTAGACTTGGGAGTGTGTACTACCAGGTTGAAGGTATACGTCACTTCTCTTGGGGCATATGACCTAATCATTGGAATGGATTGGTTATCATCTCACCGAGCTTTGGTAGATTGTTTCGCAAAGAGGGTGCTTTGTGTCGACGATGAAGGAAGACCAGTGGAGATCCATGGTGTATAGACAAAAGTGTCATTATGCTTTATATAAACTATGAAGGTTAAGTGATGCTTGAGGAAAGGGTGTCGATTGTATGTAGTGGAAGCAGTGAATGAAAGGAAGGGACCCTCATTGGATCAGTACCCGGTATTGTCAGAATTTCAGGATGTTTTTCCAAACGAGTTACCAAGGTTACCTCCTGAGAGGGAGCTTGATTTTACTATTGAGCTAAAACCTGGTGCAGAACCGATCTCCAAGACTCCATATCGGATGACAGTGCTAGAACTTTGTGAATTGAAAATGTAGTTGAAAGAGTTACTGGAATTAGGGCTAATAAGGCCCAGTGTTTCACCCTGGGGCGCGCCGATAATTTTTGTAAAGAAGAAGGATGGATCCTTATGACTGTGTATAGACTACATGGACTTGAACCGTGCTACAATGAAAAATAGGTACCTGATGCCGCGAATAGATGACCTCTTCAATCAAATGAAAGGAGCAGCGATATTCTCAAAGATTGATTTGCGATCAGGGTATCATCAGTTAAGGATTAAGGAAGGTGATATCCGAAAAACTGCCTTTCGAACTTGGTTTGGACATTACGAGTTTGTTGTAGTACCTTTCGAATTGACCAATGCACCAACAGTATTCATGAGCCTCATGAACATCGTATTCCGGAAGTACTTAGACCGTTTTGTACAAGTCTTTCTAGATGACATCCTCATCTATTCCAAGAATGAAAGAGAAAATGAGGAACACTTGCGAATAGTGTTGTCCTACCTTGGAGAGTACAAATTGTATGGGAAGTTGTCAAAGTGTTCCTTCTTCCAGAAAGAGATCCACTACTTAGGTCATATCATTTTCGGCGAAGGAATCTCTGTGGACCCAAAAAAGGTAAAGGCCCTTATGGAATGGCCAGTGTTGAAAAATGCCCATGAGGTGAGGAGCTTCATGGAGCTAGCAGGTTATTACCGGAGATTTGTGGAAGGATTCTCAAAAATAGCGAAACCCATCACCACTTTGCAACACAAGGGGGTCAAGTATGAATGGACAGAAGAATGTGATAGTGCATTCATTGAGCTTAAGAGGTTACTAACTAGTGCGCCAATTCTATGAGTGCCCGATATGGAAAAGGACTTCACAGTCTACACGGATTCCTCGAAGAAACGGTTGGGGGCCATGCTAATTCAGGATGGAGGAGTGATAGCCTATGCATCAAGGAAGTTGAAGAAGCACGAAGAGTTATACGTGACTCATGATTTAGAGTTGGCAGCTATAATGCTAGCTCTGAAACTTTGGAGGCACTATCTTGTGGGGTGAAACTTTGAGCTCAAAAAGGACCATCAAAGTTTAAAACATCTCTTCACTCAAAGAGATCTGAATGCCAGGCAAAGGCGATGGAGTGATTTTATGAGTGAGTACGATTTTGGTATTT
>JZKD02S0566240.1:97415-118793 GCA_000966675.3 Picea glauca | reverse complement strand
CAAGGATTAATTAATTATTAATTAACTCATTAATTAATTAAGTAAATAAATAAAAGGGGGTTAATAAATTATATTGTTAAAAAGGTTACGTACACGGAAAGGGATAAGATATTAAATACGAAAGGATAAAATAATAAATGAAAGGATAAGGGGCATTAACTATGTGTAGGTAATGGAGTAAATGAAAGGAGGGCGGTGAAGGAGCGATATGGGGGGAGGTTTATGAAGGAAGGAGGAAAAACCATTCTACGGGGGTTATTATTTTTCTTTGAGGCTTCTCTTGGATTGCAGAGAGGGGAGTTGAGTTCGGTAGTTGGATTGGATCAGTACAGGAACTGGTTTGCTGGAGGTTTTGGGCACGGGGGCCAGGATATCCATATGATATCCTGGAGCTAGGAAGTTGTCCTAGTTGGCAGGGTGGAACAAGGTTTTGGGCAGTGTTTACACAATTCAACATCAGTCAACAAGGCAAGCGGACAAATGGAGGGTTAGCATCAGACCCAGGTATTTAAAATTATGTATTTGTTTTTAATTTGCTATAAAAATTTATTATTCATTGATCAATTTAAAATGAGTATGTGCTCAATTAAAAGAAATTAGTGAATTTTATGATATCCAGTAGATATTACTGTTACAATTTATGTAAATATTTGACATTAAATTTGTTCGGCTACTACACTTGGTCATAGCCCGAGGTAGCATTGAGAGGGGCTGGTAAGAGGAGATAACACCCATTCCATAAGAATTCACCAATTCGGGTTCAAAGAGTTTGGTGACGGCTACAGTTGGAACGTCCGAAGCCTGAATTCCAGAGCGCCCAGGAGGTTTAGCCCTGGGTCATAACCTGAGGTCACATAGAGAGAGGGGCCTAGCCCAGAGAGCTAGTGCCTGATCATTAAAGTTTTAAAAGGGGACAAGAGCTCAGCAGGAGCCCGCAGGTTTCATACGACCTACACCAGAGGTGAAAGGAATCGTGTAAAGCATTCTAAGACCATTGAAGGTATGAAAGAGATAATCCAGCTCAAGAGATTGAGATCCTTGACTGGGAGGTCGCATACTCTTTATGAGAGAAAGGGGGTCTATATCAAGTGGTATCAGAGCCTGATTTCGTCTGTAGATTTCAAGTGAAGGAGCCAAAAGGGATAGTTGATACCATCAAGAGCTATCAGAGCCTGAAATTGTTTTTAGGAAATCAAGAAAAGATCGAAGGTGTACTCTGTATGTGAGAAATAGTCAGCACAATTCCACCAAGGATACATGTGGAGCCACCTTTAGCCAATCACATTGTAGAAAGAGAAATGAGAGATATTCATGCAAGATTAGAGGCAATGGAGGCGATGTAGAGGAGGGCACGCGATGTTGGAGACATCATTGATGCATAAGGTGAAGAAATCGAAGTTGAAGAATCTGTAAGGGAAAATGTTTTCAAGGAACGCTTGCTGAGAGTGGTAGTTAAACTGGGACCTAGAGCAAAGATAGAGATCCCAATGTATGAAGGAAAATTGGATGTTGAAGAATTGTTGGATTAGATAAGATCCATGGACAAATATTTTGACTATGAATATGTCAATGAGGAGAAAACGGTAAGACATGTTGTCACCAGACTAAAAGGACATGCAACATTGTGGTGGGATGAACTGCAGGCTGAGAGGAGAAGCAAAGGCAAGAAGAAGATAAATAATTGGGACAGAATGGTAGCCAAGATGAAGGCTAATTTCATGCCCAAACATTAGCAGATAAGTTTGTTCAGGAATTTGTAGAACTTGAGGGAGAAGGGCATGACAGTGAAAGAGTAAACACAGGAATTATACAAGCTGAACATCATGACTGGAAAATGTGAGAAGGATGAGGAAAACATTTCCAGGTATATAAATGGGCTTAGGTATGAAATACAGGATGAGATCAGCATGATGTCAGTAAGGATAGTAGAGGATTCTTATCATATTGCTCTGAAGGAAAAGGAGAAGTTGGATAGGAAACAGAGTCAACAAAACAGAGGCAAAAGCCCAAGCAAAGGTAAGGGAGTTGCCAATGATAAGACACAAAAATCCAAAGACGAGACAAAGAAACCACATAGTCACTCAGAAAGAGGAGGAGAAGTAAGGTGTTATTTCTGTGGAAATACATGACACATGTCTTCGGAATGTCCCGAGAGAAAGAAAGAAGGAGGAGGTGAAGCTCACATTTCAAAAGCATAAAAAAGGAATGTTGAATCCGAAGGCACATAGGATGGAACATCCCTGATGTTGAGAAAGGTTCTCTTAAAACTAGAGCCATAAATTGAAAATCCAGTGCAAAGGAACAATCTATTCAGGACAACTTGCAAGACTAAAGACAAAGTATGCAAGGTGATAATTGACAGTGGGAGAACTGATAACTTAGTATACACAGAGATGGTGGAGAAATTGGAGCTGGAGACAACTGCACATCCAAAGCCATATAAAGTCTCATGATTCCATAAAGGACACCGGGTAATGGTCACTAAGCAATGCCTCATTGAATTTAAGATAGGAGGATATAGATATGAAATTCTATGTGATGTGATTCCCATGGATGTATGTCATGTTTTTTTGGGAAGACCATGGCAGTTTGACGTAAGTTTCATTCATGATTGGAGGAAAATACATACACCTTGGAGAAGAATGGTATGACACATATGTTGTTTCCAATAGAGGAGAAGAAAGTAAAAGAAGAACCCAACACAAGAATACTTCTCATGAGTGGGAAGGAACTCCCAAGAGAAGTCAAGAAGTAACATGAGATGCAGTTTGTTGTGGTGAGGAAACCCAGAGTTTTCCTTACAAGTATTTCGATGGATGATTTGCCTGAAAAAGTTCAAGAGATGTTGGAGAATTTTGTTGACATAATAGTGTATGAGTTTCCTAACTCATTTCAACTCATCAAAAGTATAATCCATCATATTTATTTGATACCAGGAGAAAGCTTGCTAAACAAAGCAGCATACAGATTGACACCTCAAGAGAATAAGGAGGTAAAGAACCAAGTCAAGGAATTTTTATACAAGGGTTTGTTCAGAGAAAGATTGAGTCCATGTGCAGTACCAACTATGTTGAATCCAAAGAAGGATGGAGGATGGAGAATGTGTACAGACTCGACAACCATAAACAAGATCGCCATCAGGTATAGATTTCCTTTTCCAAGAATGGATGACTTAATGGATTGTTTAAGTGGAGAAAATTTATTTTCTAAGATGGATGTTAACAATGCATATCACCAGATAAGGATGAGAGAAGGTGATGAGTGGAAAACATCATTTAAGACAAATGAAGGGTTGTATGAGTGGCTTAAAAAATGCCCCAAATACTTTTATGAGGCTGGTGAATGAAATACTGAAATATTTCATTGGAAAGTTTGTGGTTGTATATCTGGATGATATATTGGTCTTTATCAAGACTGAGGAGGAGAATTTGAGACACCTGACATTAATGATGAGGAGACTGCAGCAGGAGAAGTTGTTGATAAATCTAAAGAAGTCCTCTTTTATGAAGACATAACTCATTTACTTGGGTTTTGTGATCTATTAAAATGAATTGAGGATGGATCCAGATAAGGTGAAAGAAATCAAATAATATTCGTCACCTAGGAGTATGTTTGAAGTGAGAAGATTCCATGGATTAGCAATTTTATATAGTAAAGTCATCATAAATTTCAGTGGAATTTGTGCACTAATGGTGCATACAGTGAAGAAGAGGCATAAGTATTTTAAATGGATAGAGGAGGCCAAGAAGAGCTTCAATATATTGCAGGAGAAGGTAACAGAACGACCAATTCTGGTCTTGCCAAATTTTGGGAAGACATTTAAAGTGAGATGTGATGCAAGTAGAGTTGCAATTGGAGCAGTCTTAAGCCATGATAATAAACCGGTTGCATATTTTAGTGAGAAGATGAATGAGACTAAGAGAAAGTACTCCACATATGATAAAGAATGTTATTCTATAATTCATGCCTTGAAGAAATGGAGGCACTACCTTGTTCCAAAGGAATTTGTGTTGTATAGCGATAACCAGGATTTACAATTCATAACTAGAGAGGAAAAATTGAATCAGAGGCATGCAAAGTGGATTGAGTTTATGCAGAAGTTTACTTTTGTCATAAAACATATTTTTGGTAGTTCTAACAAAGTTGTTGATGCATTGAGTAGGAGATGTTTCATTCTGCAAGAGTTTCAGGTGAAGAACTCAGGGTTTGAACACCTTAAGGAAATGTACAGTGATGATCTAGATTTCAAGGAAGCATACGAAGCATTTTCAAATCCTATGCTGAGAGACAGGATCCAGTGGACAAATTATATGATTCAAGAGGGATTGTTTTTCAAGGGAAATTAGTTGTGCATACCAAAATGCTCAATGGGGGATAACCTTTTGAAGGAAAAGTGTAGTGGGGGATTGGTTGGGAGTTTCGACCGTGATCAAACATTTGCACAATTGAGAACTTCATATTATTGGCCAAGTATGAGAACAAAAGTGGTAAATTTTGTGAACAAATGTAGAATTTGCCAACATGCAAAAGGTAAAAGAAAGAACACTGCATTGTATCAACCATTGCCAATACCAGAGAGGCCTTGGGATGCAATAAACATGGATTTTGTGTTGGGTCTGCCAAGAACACAAAGAGGATGTGATTCCATATTTGTGGTGGTGGATAGATTTTCAAAGATGGCACACTTTATTCCATGCCAAAAGAGCAGTGATGAAACACATGTTGCAAATTTAATTTTCAAGGAAGTTGTTCGTCTTCATGGATTACCCAAAAGTATTGTCTTAGACAGAGATACCAAATTGTTGGTCATTTATGGAGAATAATGTGGAAGAAGTTGGGGAAATTTTTTTTCTTTAGCTCAACTTATCACCCTTAGACAAGTGGACATACTGAGGTGGTGAAAAAAAGTTCAGGAAACTTATTGAGGACTCTAGTCACTGAGCATCATATTCAGTGGGATTAGATTCTACCACAAGCAGAATTTGCATATAATGACTCACCAAACAGGATCAATGGAAAGAGCCCATTCCAAATACTGTATGGAATGCAGCCAAGAGGAGTATCTAAGTTGAGATACTTGGGAAAAAGTGAGATCAGAAGCACCAGAAAAGAATATTTTGTTGCAGAAATGGAGAAGCTCCATAGCTAGATCATAGAGCAGTTGCAGAACTCTAGCCAAGAGTACAAGCACAGAGTTGATCAACATCACATAGAGCTTCAATTTGAAGTAGGAGATCAGGTTATGGCACACCTCAAGAAAGAAATGTTTCCAAGAGGAACATATAACAAGATAAATATGAATAATATAGGGTCATGTAATATCTTAAGAAAGTTTGATGCAAATTCCTATGAGATTGAGTTTCCAATTGATGTGGGCATATCACCCATATTCAACATATCATACCTGTATCCTTATAAGGGAGATGAAACAGGAGAAACAAAAGATCATAAATATATTCAATGAGAAAATCAAATTCATGTAGCAGAGAAGCCACTGATGGAGAATACCGTTAATCAGAGGATTGGCAAGAAGACCAGGAGGAAGACCTATTTTGAATATTTGGTTAAGTGGAAGGGATACCCGATAGAATATGTCAGTTGGGAAAATGAATGTGACATCCAGAAGCATGGAAAGTCAGTACAAGAGATCATGGATAGGAGTCCATGAATTTTTGGCCAGGGGAGTATGATGCAGGAGCATTGTTAGTAAGCACGTGTGCAGTGACAACTCAGTGCCTTAGTGCACCATTGATTCATTTCGGAATATTAACCGTTGGGATTTCCTGCAAATATTTTTTTGAAATGATCGGAAACTGAAGAAGATAAAATGCTTGGAAGCTCAATGATCATGAATTATCTAGGAGTTTAATTCCTAGACTTTAATGTAACCAAAATTAAAAGTTAGTTTTTTATCTCGAGTAGACGAGTAGTCGGAGGGAACCCTAAGAACCCTCTGAGATAAATAGAGGTTTTGTATGCCCGAATGAGGCTGCTGCAACTGAGTAGGAGATTGTTGTGATTTAGTCATTGTTGAGTTTTTAGTTGTTGTTTTTTACCATAGTTGTAGCCATGTACATTTGAATGAATATAACAAAGGAAAATTGATCCAAGTGCATGGTGTTGCTACTATTTATAATTCCCTATTATTTTGTTTTCATGAATGAATGAATTATGTTGTTGAGTATATGAAACTGTGAAGAGTTTGGATAATTTTCAATTGTTTCTCTTCATTGATTTTATGCAAGGTGTGCATACAGTCCGCAAGGAGTGTGTTGACATAGTCTGTTTTGACTCAAAATCTTAGAAGAGATAGCGTGAAACTTTCCCTTTGCAAGGAGTGCAAAGAGACCTCTGCAAGGTGTGCACAGTCGCCCACAAGAAGTTAAGTATTGCGTAAGAATCCGTTGCAAGGAGTTAACATATTCTAAGAATCAAATAAGTGTCGAGAACAATACTGTGAAGCACAAGGAGTACGTAAAGATATTTCTTTTGAGGAAATCTCTAAGTCCAAAATTCGCCAGAGATTCTAAATTCGCAAGGAGTGTGTCAAAATCAATCTCAAGAGAGATAGAGACCAAGGATCAATAGGAAGGGGAAAATATGTTGAAAGTTGTGAAGTGACGGTTGATATCCCTTTGGAAGGAATCAGGATCATGAACAATCATTAGAGATCAAAAAGGTGCAGGGAGGTTACACCTCAAAGTCCTTTGGACCTCGCATATTCAAAGTTTTTTGTTTGAGGGGAAGCCAATCTTCTGAAGTTACAGAAATTGAATTCTATATAGATCGTGAATTCATTCAAGGGGAGTGAAATCATCCCAGGCCGTCAGATATACGAAAAGATACGTGATTGTTAGCCGTGGGTTCTTTTGGGAATCCTAGTCGTCGATCGGAGGATAGATACGTGGTAGTAGATAATAAGGTTTGCAGGATCGTGAATTGGGAGAACTACGTCGAGCAATTAGAAAATATTGTGAAGCGTGGAGAAGATCTCAGTCATTGGATGTGGATCATTGAGAACCATTGATTTGATCTAAGGATTTTGCATATTCGAACTTCGGGAAAATCGCGAAGAGAAGAGTGCAGATAATGTGAAGCACCCAGAACTAAGACTCATTCATAGTCGGAGGTCATGTTGAGAGGGGTTGGTAAGAGGATCCAGTGCCCATTCCATAAGAATTCGCCAATTCGAGTTTAGAGAGTTTGGTGATGACTGCAGCTGGAACGGTTGAAGCTCGGAGTTCGGAGTGCCCAGGAGGTTTAGCCCCGAGTCATAACCCGAGGTCACATAGAGAGAGGGGGCTAGCCCAGAGAGATAGCACATTATCATTAAAGTTTTAAAAGGGGATAGGAGCTCAGGAGGATACCGCGGGTTTCATATGACCTGCTGCAGAGGTGAAAGGATCTGTGTAAAGCATTCTAGGACCATTGAAGGTCTGAAAGAGATAATCCAGGTCAAGAGATTAAGATCCTTGATCGGGAGGTCGCAGATTCTTTATGAGAGAAAGGGGGTCTACATCACTCGGTAAGGAAGTGTTGAAGCCCAAATGCCTAAATGACATAGTTGACTACTCCTTTATACTCGGTCTCTGTGGAAGATAGAGTAATGATTGATTTCTTCTTACTTGACCAACAAATAGGGTCTGACCCAAAACTAAGAGCATACCCAGAACTGGACTTGTGATATGTTCCATCACCAACCCAGTATGAATCTAAAGGCCTATGAAATCTAATGCACAACCAACGACATTGTGAATCCCATAAATCATGGTTCCTTGAACATATCTGAGGATGTGTTTGGCAGCCTTCGAGTGCAGATCATGGGGCTCCTGGATGTATCTAAAAGCTACTCCAACTACATATAAGACATCTAGATGGATCTGGGTGAGATACATAGTATTCCCCACCAACTATCGATACAAAGTGTTTTCCACTAATGGTGTATCCCCACCATCCTCAAGTCTGATGCCAAATAAGAAGGGTGTAGGTGTATACTCAAAGTCTATCTTGTGGAATCTATCCAGAAGATCCCTGACATAATTATCCTGAGAAAGTTTTATGCCTGAAGCATCCTAACTAATCTCAAGACAAATAAATAAATTAAGTGGACCCATGTACCTCAAAGAGAACCTTTCATGCAAAATATCTTTGACCACAATAATGGTTGAAGCAGAGCTACCAATGATCAAAATATCATCAACATAGAGTAATAAAATCATCAAAAAATCAATACTTCTCATCATGTAAACATTGCAATGAGATTTACATCTAACAAAATCATGTGAAAGCATATAAGAATCCATCTTTTCATACCATTCTCTAGGTTCCTTCTTGAGGCCATAGAGTGAATTATTCATTTTTCATACTAAAGATGAGTTTTGAATGAACCCATGTGGCTGCTCCATGTAGATCTCCTCTAAAATATCATCGTGAAGAAAACATCCTCACGATGAGATCAAGTTCTTCTCGAATCCAATGGATTCCCTATAAGGGCACCTGCTTCCTGAAGTGTGGATTGTTCCCTCTTGGGCATCTTTTAAAGCTTCGACACTGGATCCTTATCTAGCTATACTACCTTCTCACTTCCATGTACAAAATTTGAGTGTATGGGATCATCCCTGATGTATGGAACTGATGAATGCACAGGAGTATCTACATGTTGCACTGGAGATGCATGCAAATTAATCTCCTTATTTGTAAGTAGAAAAGAGGAGTCATCGTCAACAAACTTAGTGAGTTTATACAACCTTGATTTGTGATCCACCTCAACAATTGCAATAATGGAATTGTTATGCATATCAAGTATAGAAACTGAATCTAATGTAAATTCAACCTTTTTACCTTTCTAAGTGATCTGATAAACTGAGAGAAGATTCATAGAAAGATTTGGAACATGTAAAACATTCTCAAAACTACCATTATGGAGTTACACTCTTTCCTCTCCTGATACGGCTACTGGAATATCATCCCCCATGAGAATAGGAGGTCTTGAGCATGGACTCAAAGAAGTGAAAAGTTCCTCTTTTGATGCCATATGATGTGATGTGCCATAATCTATAATCCATGAATCATATGAGGAATTAATTGAAACAAGGGAATGATGATTACCTTTCTTGGGAGCAAGATATTCTTTCTTCTACTTCTTGAATCCTTCTGGAATGAAGTCTCCAAGGTTGTACTATTGAAGTACATGTGTCATAAGATCTATTTTCTTATTCATGCATGTGGATTCTTCATGATTTGGTTTATTCCAATAAGTTCACTGCTTTCCCTTCTTCTTCTTCCTGGAATTTGAAGAGTATTTGGAAACTAAAGAATCGTTGAAGGGTCTGGAATATCCCTCCTTCTTGTTCTATTTCTCCTTTCCATTCTATTTGGATGATTATTTTCCATCATGCATGGTGAGTGCATGTGGTTTGGGATCCTTGATTAGGCCCATCTAAATGATTTTTTCCTGGTCATGTGTGATATAATCAATGAACTGCTCCATGGTAGGAATATTCCACTTGATTCCTAAGAGATATCTGTTAGAATGGAAAGTGGAGACATAGACAACATATTCTAGTCCTAACTTAGCCAATATTTTTAGAATAAGTTGGTCTAATAGTGTAGACTTATCAATACCACAAGATTCCAAGCTCAATATCAAATATTTAAACTTGGTAAAGAAATCATATATATTATCTAAAATTTTAGGATCCAAGGTATTCAACTCTACCTCAAGCATATGACCTCTCATCTCAGCCTCCTTTCCAAATAGACTTTCCAAGGTGTTCCAGATCATGTTCATAGTCTTGCATGTGGTAACATGAAACTATAAATTAGTTGAAATCAATTCAAGAAGAAGTCATGTGGCATCATCCTTTCGGTTCTCCCATCTAGTCTTATCAACTGTTGATGTAGGTTCTATTTCTGTCCCCGTCGTCAAATTGTACAATCCTTTCCTTCTAAGATTGATTTAATCCTTGGGTTTCCAATAAAAATAATGTTTTGGTGTGAGTATTACCACCAAGTTTGATTGTACAATAGGTTTTTTATAGATGTCTCCCACTGTGTCTGAGAAACCTTAAAATTTACCCTTAATATGCAAGTAAAAAAAATTGAAAAATTACTGGAAAAAGGGTACTTTAAGAGGTGGTCTCTCCTTTCCTTAAGGAATAGAGAGACCATGCCCTAGTGATCACACTCTTATAGTGTACTTGGGGGAGGCCACTTAATAATTGAGGTTGTCGCACATTTCCTTCATACATAAAGTGACATGCACCTAGTTGTCGCACTTTGGTAGTGTACTAGGGTGTGATAAGTCCAAGATTGAAAACATTGTAATACCCAGGTGCAACTATTACACCTTTAGACAATGATAAGTTGCGAAAAATTCAACTTGTCATACATTTTGACTAAGAAAGACTACGACAATGCCTGTTACATAGATTGTGTTCACTAAAACTATGATCTTCCTTTTCTCTGTCTTGTCTGGCTTTCTCCAAGCAACGTAGCTCTAATACCATGTCAATGTTTCATCACAACATGCACAGGAGATCTAGATAAAGCAATTACAAACAAAGTTTATCAAGAAAGGACAAGAGATTCAATATGGAAGAATGAGAAAATATATTCACACTACTGCAATGAGATAATCAACGATGATCATTGTGATACAATGAATGAGTGGAATACACTCATATATAGGAAGGAACATTCCATAATTAAGAAAATCAATCAATAAATTACCTTTCCTTAGGAATGCATGCATGCATAATAGTGATGGTCTAAATAGAAAGTCTAAAATAGAACTAGTTAGTTAACTCCCACTGAACTAGTGTGTCGAAAATGGAAATTTCTCCAACAAGGGTTTTGGATTTTCTTTATGTTAAAAAGGCCTTTGGAGCCTCATTGTAAGCACCTTCTTCTTTTGAATGAACATATTTTTCACATCTCTTCTCAGATATAAGATTTCACCATTCTAGCGAGTCATTCTCTCTGTATTTTACAATTTTGTACATTTTGTTCATTAAAATAAATTGTCTATTAGTGTATCTCTATGTGTTTCTTGCAAATCCTCTATGTATTTAATTGTCATATCTCTGCCTTCATTTCATTCTCAAAATAATACATATCATTGACAAAATATGACTATTTACAAATGAAAAAGATCTAATATGTGGGAAAAACATTAGCATTCTTCCCTCATTTTACAGATGCATTTTTTATCTATCATATCATGTGAACACCCTCTCATAAGGTTCTTCATGAAATTAATACAAATTTTGATAGGTTTACTGATAGACACTTTCCTTGTGGAAAAATATCCAAGGACGGTTGATGGAATCCAAAGTCTTATAGTGAAGAGGAATAATGGATACATTAGTTTTATGATGTGCATCATTTATCAAGAAATATATTTTATTCAAGGCACAAAATTTAGCACCCCATTTTTTATGTGGTCCACCCATTGTCCACTCTAGAAATAATAGAGGGAACCATTTCATTGATTTTGATTGTAATCATACCCCCTTGAGAATTTTGATGGAGAAGGGCCTTGATGTTCCCAATATCATGTTGGTTGTGGAGCCTGATTATCTTCCTGATAATTTTTTCATCTGCATTTGTATCCCGGTCTGTGGCGGGGGTTTGTGTTCTATTCTTTGCATGATTAGTCCTATGCACTATTACGTTGCACAAGGCACAATGAGGGGGGAGGAGCCACTGAGAAAATTATTTTGGGTGGTTTTGGTACATGGTTTTGTATCTAATCCAAGTCAATGGATCAGGGATTTTGGATGTCAAGAAATTCTATATGTTGTATTATAATGGTGAAGTTAAAACAATAATGAGAAATATTATTTTGACTAAGAGAGGATACTGTAAGAGAGTGAAGAGGAGGCTACAGTGGACATGTTTTAGGTGTTATCCCTTCATTTTTCTAGACAAAATAAAGGAAGGAATGAATTATTCTCCATGGATGTAGCCCATATTGGGTGAACCATGTATATCAATATCTCTCTTTTATTGTGTTCTTATATGTGTTATTTTGACATTTAATTTAATTTATTTTATTTTGTTGCTCCATGATCCTATTTACAAGAATTGGTATTAGAGCGAAAGGTATATTTTCCTGATAAAATCGTAAGAAAGGAGGGTTCCTATTTCGAGTGAGAGATAAGGAAGAAGGAAATTTTAGGGTCGATAAGTTTAACGACCAAAACGACCATCTATGGAAGATGAAAATGGAAGAATATATATATTAGAAGAATAGTTTACTGCCATTGGGGTGTAATAGTAAATAATATGATGACTATGAAGGAAAAACAAAGAGAGATTATTGATAGAAAGGTAGTAGGAACAACATGACTATGTCTGGCAACGTTGATGGATTTCAACATTTTAGAAGAAAGGACAACAAAATATCTAATGAAGGAATTGGATAAAAAATACGAAAAAACCTCAGCCTCCAACAAGGTGTTTCTTATGAAGCGTTCATTTAATATGAATATGTTAGAAGGTGAGTTTGTTGTTGGTCATTTAAATGAGTTTAACATAGTCACTAGTTAGTTAAGTTGTATAGGAGTAAACTTTGATGATGATTTTAGGGATATTTTGAGTTTGTTATCATTTCTAGAAATATGTAATGTCTTGGTCATGGCTATGAGTAATTATATATCTAGTTCAAACAATTTAAAGTTTGACGACGTTGTTGGTGCTATCCATAGCAAGGAAATGTAATGGAAAAGCACAAATTTGAGATTGGGTAATGCTTTGACTGTGGAAAATAAGGGAAGACAAAGGGAGAGAGGAAACAACCTAGGGAACCATGTGAATTATAATAAGGGTAGATACAAATCCATAGGGAATCTAGAGTGTTGGCATTGCAGGAAGAAAAGACACTTGAAGAGATATTGTTGGTCTAGAAAAGGAAAATAAGGAGATGGAAAACATGAGAATAATCAAGAAGAAAATGTAGCAGGTGATGTGTTGCAAGATTCTTTAATCCTTTCATTATACAATATTATTGATTCTTGGGTGGTAGACTTATACGCTTCATTTCATGCCACACCCCATAGGAAATATTTCCGAGACTATGTTCAAGGTGATTTTGGATATGTTTATTTGAGTGATGATGAACCATGTAAAATTGTTGGAAAGTGTGAGATACAGATACAACTGCAAAATCAAAACCAATGGTTGTTGAAAGAGGTGAAGCATGTTCCTTATTTGAGAAGAAATATCATTTTAGTAGGGTGGTTGGAAAGTGAAGGTTGTACAATTACATTTACAGACAATTCATGGAAGGTCATTAAAGGATCACTAATAATAGAAAAAATATAGAAGGTAGGTACTTTATATTTATGTATTGATAATGTTGATTCTTATATTTCTTTAGTTTATATAGGAGTGGATACAACATTATGGAATCATGGACTTGGGAACATGAGTGAGAAAGGGATGCATATTCTCCACTTAAGGAACTTGTTACTAGAATTGAAGCAGGTTGATTTGGATTTCTATGAGCACTTTGTTTATGGAAAGCAAAAGAGAGTTGGATTTCTCAAAGTTGGGAAGAAAAAGAAGAGTGAAAAGTTATAGCTTGTGCATAAAAATGTATGGGGATTGTTTCAGGTATCATCTGTTGGTAGCTCTTATTATTTTGTTAATTTCTTTGATGATATGAATAGGAAAACTTAGACTTATTGCACTTGAAAAAAGTACAATTTTCTGGATACTTTTAAGAAACAAAAATCTTTGGATGAGAATTAGATGAAGGACAAGTTGAAGTGACATAGATTAAACAATGGCGGTGAATAATATAGAAAGGATTTTGATCTTTACTATTCATATCATGGGTTTCTTAGAGAGAAAATGGTTTCAGGAGCACTACAACAAAATTGGTGTGTCATAAAGGATGAACAGGACAATCATGGAGTGTGCAAGGATTATGAGATTACATGCAGTATTGCCCTTGAAATTTTTGGGAAGAAGTTGTGGATATTTTTTTTACTTAATAAATAGAAGGCCTTCAATTTTTATTTTTTTTACTTAATACAGTGACAACCAAAGTTCCATTTATATTTCAAAGAAATCAACTTTCCATTATAAGACTAAAAATGTATATCTCAGGATGATTTCATATGATCATTTTTGGAATATGGACAATTAAAGTTGGAAAACATACACACTAGCTAGAATTTTGTAGACATGTTAATGAAGAGAGTAACCATGGAGAAACTGCATTCCTACTTAGTTTTAGTTGTCCTTCATGCATGATGGAAAAGATGAGAAAATTTATAGGTCCAAATTTAGACCAAAGTTTAGCAGGTGCAGTAGTGGTGGAGTTGTTGTGATCAATTTCCAAGTGGGAGATTGGTTGTTGTGGAGCCTAATTATCTTCTTGATTCAAAGGTCTAGTTTCAACCACATTTGGATCCCAATCACTTATGGTTTTTTTTTTCATATTATTTGCATGATTATCCCCATGCATTGTTACATTGCACCAGGTGCAGTGGGCAGGGGAGACAACATCCCTTGTCTAGGGATTTAGAGATGGAGCCCCCAAGAAAAAACAATCTGTAGTTTTTTGCATCCATTTTGGAAAGTTTTAGCACATGTTTTCCATCTCACAATTTTATAATTATGGTTAATGAATTAATTTTGTAATATAAACCAATTAAATATGTTAGGTATTTTGGATTCCCTGGGATCCTATATATTGTATTGTAATGGTGAAGTTAAAACAATAATGAGAGAGAGTATTGTGAATAAGAGAGGAAAATATGATAGAGTGAAGAGAACATTGCAAAAAATGTGTTGTAGGTCTTATCACTTCCTCATGTTGAACACAATAAACAAAGGAATGATTTTTTCTTCATGGATGTAGCCCATATTGGGTCAACCACATATATTGTTGTCTCTCTTATATTGTGTTATTCTGTGTTTTATTTCTTCATCTATTTTGATTTGGTTTGTTTTACTGCTATGTGATCATATTCATAAAATACCAAAAGTGGCTTTCATATGATTAACATTCATGTAAGTGCACGGATTTATTTCTGGTATCCCTCAATGAAGAAGAAAAATAACAAAGTGATTCTAGCGTGACAAAATTATGATAGGGTGAGATAGTAGAGTGGGAAAAAAGTTGCAAAAGTTGCCATTATGAGATGATGCAACTTGGTTGAAGAAACACCAATAAGAAGTTGGCTAATACCGTGGGATGATTATTTGAAAAGTCCCACCATAATTTCCATAATGCTAGTCATTACAAGATATGAGGTTATTTATAAGATATGTCATGATTTTGCTATGTAATGCAAGTATATTGTTGGAGAGGATTTACAAGTACCCTTTGACTCCATTTCTTATAAATAAGCTAAATGGTATGGAAAAACACAACATGGAAATATCACATGAAGGTGAAGAATAAGTAGTAAGAAGACCATTCGATGCCGATCTTTCCCATTTAACAAATTCAAGTTGATTTTCAAGATGGGTTACAACTTATAGGTAGTTTTATAGTTGAACTTTAGGATTAATGTACTAAGTCAAGTTTATTACTCCCTACCTCTGGGAAGGGACTATAGATTTCCGGTAGTGGTCAACGATAGTTGACCACCAATTAGTTGGTTCATTTTAATTATTAATTGGTGCATTTTAATTATTACTTAGTCAGTTCTAGTGTGTTTTTTTTACAGATTTGACATTATTCATTTTAACTTTATTTATTTTGTAAGCAAAACATTTTCCATATTTGTTAAATTTTATCAATCAAATTTTTTTTATTGGTTAATTGGTATCGGATGGGACTTTAATCCCTTAGTGTATGCAATATCATTTTCAAAATTGTTCTAATTAAAAAAATAAATTAAAAATAACAAAATTTTATCAGTTGCCATTTTGGCTCACTCTGACACAACAAAGGTGGAGTCGAGGTTTTGGTAGTTGAGATGGTGCAGTCGAGGTTGAAGTTTTTGGTAGTCAAGGTTTTGGTGCAGTCGAGGCTCACCCCCTCACCTCTTCACAACCACTGCCTCCTCCATTATACCTAGTGCTTAACACCCATTGCCTCATCTATTAGAGTTGTGATGTGCCTCACCGCCTCTATCTGCTTTATCACTTTTATGTCTCTCACAACTAATATTAAGAGTGCATTAAACAAATGTGTCGTTCTATGTTTCAACAAGAAGGCCATCCTTGTCTTCAACCTGGGTAGCGCAGTTATTGTTTTTATTGTTGGCCTTGCTTAGAATAAACAAATATGGTGGTATTCGATGAGTCATCCTGTATTTCTTCTTCCACCACTTCAAGTCTGTATTCTCGCTCGACAATCTCACTATCGATGGTTGTTGTGTCCTCTATGTCATTCTTCCCTATGAAATGAGCGTCACTAGTAGCATTGTCCATGACCTCCACATGCATGAAAAGATGTCCTGCCTCACCTCCTCTATTTGGGATGGTACTTGTTTTGTGGGTATTCTTCTTACTGATGATGGTGTAGTTGTGTTCTACAAGATGAGTTTCTTTGGGAAGTGATATGGCTTCATGAGACTACTGGAGATTTGTCTTACATGAACTATTTGGTTGACAATGTTAGTTCTTTAGGTGGAACATGATGGAAAATGACTGAATTGAGTTCAAGTTCTAGCCTCCAAGGTGGTTGATGATGAAATATTGTCCAATTTTATTCTTCCTTTCCGTAATTCTCTAAGAAATTTGAAATTAACACGACATTATAGCATTATGTTAATTTTGTGAATGCAATTTTACTTAGAATGTGTGAATATTGTCTGGATCTATTATGCACAAAGAGGTTTCAAAAGCCTGGGGGTACTTATTCTAATTTAGGATTAGAATTGAAATTAACACGACATTATAGCATTATGTTAATTTTTGTGAATGCATATTTTCTCATCTTTTCAATTATTTCATGCATGCAGTTGGGAATGGTACTGAACGAGTCGTTGAGACTGTACACACGGGCATCGTTGCTGCCAAGACAAACATTCGAGAATGTGAAAGTTAGCAATCTAGAGCTGTCGAAGGGGATGTCTGTGTGGTTCCCCATGCTCACCATCCATCACAACAAGGAATTATGGGGATAATATGCCAACAAATTCAATCCGGAGAGGTTTGCGGAGGGTGTGCATAAGGCATGCAATAATGCCTCTTTGTCCATAATATCCACTAGATTCCCTTCACCTATAATAACTAGTGTAGATTGAGCTCACTGTCATTTAGGCCAAACGTTTTGACAAAACAACAATGATGTTATTTCTCCACCAGAGAAACAAAACTTGATCAGGACCTAGCAAGTTATAAGTAAGGTTATAATAGTCACATGATAAGTTGATCTTATATAAGCGGCCCATTCGTTTTCCATTCTTTGATAAACGACCATTGTATTCCTCTTTTCTATCCTGGTGTGGCATAGAATGAGATTTTTTATGGAGCAATGTTGGTTGTATGTACTTAAGAAGCATTTTACCAAGGTGATTGTAGCAAGGATATGTCCACTCAAATATCTTTAACTTGTTTTTGCAGCCCCTGAACATAGTTGATTACTTTCGTTGACGACATCTTCTTGCATTGAAGTTTTCCTTTATGGAATTGAACAACACATTAAACAGTTTAGTTCTATTCATGCATTACCTTTTCCACCTTCCATCCCATAGAAATCTTAACTTTTCAAAAAGAGCCATGTTTCATCTTGGTAGGACAAGTGTTTAAGCTTGTTAAGACTAGCATAACAAGTGTTGTTATCCATGGAATATTTGAACACAACAAAAACAAAAACTTTAATAATCAATAGTGGTAATCGTCTTTTTTGTCATTACATGGATAAAATAACAAAAAAAACAATTTTTTTATTATTAAATAGCCAGGGAAAAAGAATTGGGAGCCATAGCGTTTCAGTTGGCCCTATATCTATAATTGGTTGCACTAAATCAGGAAAATGGGATGGAGGTTATTGTTCAACTTCTTCGGTATCAATCACCCCCCGTAAAAGGAGAAGAGAGCCCCTCATAATGGTAGAATTATCACATGATAATTTAAACCTAATTATATTTCTCTTCTACAGATATACTTTCTAACATTATATCATGGTGTATTGGAAGTTGCTTTAATTCAATGCAGCTTGAAAAGTCAATGTGTTGCAGTCTTGTTAGATTCTCCAACGTATCTGGAAGCTGCTTTAATTCCATGCAGCTTGAGAGGTCAATGTGTTAGCAAATCTTTTAGATTTCCGAAGGAATCAACGAGTCTCTCTAATTGTTGTTGGGTATGTGTTATATTCTTTGCATGTGTGTGTGTGGGCACATTAGATATGACAACTGCGTTTGACGATCCCTTGTAGTAGTGCTCTGTTTGTGCCGTGTGCGTCAGGCGCTTTCCTAGGGGAGTCCTAGGGGGGGGGAGGTATGCCCACCCCTTGGTTACACGCAGCGTTAGGGGTAGCACCCTGAATTTTTTTGGGGGGCAGGTTTTGCTATTTTTAGCGGATTTTGCTATTTTTAGTGGTTTACTAAAAATAATCCCAGTTTTAGGGATTAGGGTTTTGGTATCTACGGAATACCTAAAAACATTGTATATATTGTATAATGAATGGTGAAATTCAATATAATGAATATAAGAAAGGTTTTCCCGGTTGAGGGTTTCCAGTATAAATCTCTGTGTACTATGTGAATGAGCCATTGATTAATTTTTGGTTCACTTAAGAATCTATATGCATTGCTTTACTTCGCGGGTTTAAAACTTACATGTGGTATCAGAGCTCGTTTTTGGCTTCAGAGGGATGCCTTTGTTGTTGAGGGTTTGGCTCAGTCTTGATAGATCAAGTTTATCTTGGGTCTTTGATAAACCTGGGTTTAGTGGGAGATTTTGCAGTGGTTATTTGAGTGCAGAAAGAGGAATGGCAAGTTCTTCTAGAAACGAGATAGAGAAGTTCAACGTTAAAAACTTTGAGCTATGAAAGTTGAAGATGGAGGATATTCTTGTAGACAAAGAACAATGGATCATTGTGGATCCTAGTACACCACCGACTGGTATGCAGCCTACCAGCACACAGACGACTAGTACACAACCTACTAGTGCACAAACTACTAGTACACCACCTACTGGTATGTCAAAGGAATATTGGGAGAAGTTGGACAGAAGAGCAAGGAGTACTATTCGACTCTGTCTGACAGATTCGATGTTGTTGAATGTCTCAGGAGAATCTACAACCAAGGAACTATGGGATAAGTTGGGGAATTTGTATCAACCAAAGTCCCTGGTAAACAAGTTGTTTCTTCGAAAGAAGTTGTATCATCTTGGGATGGAAGATGGAGATTCTGTGGCAGAACATATAAATGCCTTTAATACTCTGGTAAGTCAACTTGGCTCTGTTAGTATTTCTATTGCAGAAGAAGATAAGTGTATTACTTTGTTATGTTCTTTGCCAGACTCTTGGGATAATTTGGTTGTAGAAATAGGTAGTACCACTCAATCTACATTGAAGTATGAGGATGCAGTTGCATCCTTGTTATCTGAAGAGATGAGGCAAAAAAGCATGGATGGTCATAGCACATATGCTTTATTTGTAAGAGGGAGTACTCAAGATAGGAAACCTGGTAAGCCTTCGGGGTGGAGATCTAAATATATAGGTAGATCTAAGTCTCCAGAAAAATCTTTGAGGAAATGTTGGAAGTGTGGTAAAATAGGGCATTATAAGAAAGATTGCAAGTCTAAGAAGGTTGAAAAACAAAAGGGATCTGACAGTACCTCTTCCACAGAGGCGAAAACCTCCACTGAAAAAGGAGGTGATGTTTACCTAGCATCTACAAGTACACATGCAGATCGTGATGTATGGTTGATCGAATCAGGTGTGTCATACCATATGACTCCTCACAGGGAGTGGTTCTCTAAATATGAAAAATATGATGGTGGTGATGTATTCCTAAGAGATGAATCGATAGCAAAAATCATGGGATGTGGAAGGGTTAACTTGTTGCTAAAAGATGGAAGGATTAGAACACTCCCTGGGGTTCTGCACATTCCAAAACTTTCTAGTAGCCTAATATTTGTAAGCAAGTTGGTTGATGCAGGAGTGGATACTATATTTGGAAAGAACACTTGAAAAATGATACGGGAGTAATAGTGTTGATGAGGGGAGTTCAGTGTGGAACTATATACAAGTTGTTGGGAAGCACTTATACTAATGGGTGTAACAGTTCTGTTTTCCTTGAGCAAACAAATATAGAAGACAAGACCAATATCATCCTTGAAAAGAAGACCATGTTGTGGCATCAAAGACTGGGGCATATTGGAGAAAAGGGCCTTCGAACACTACACGGTAAAGGCATGGTTGAAGGTATGTCTAATTGCACTATGGATTTTGATTTCTGTGAACATTGCATATATGGTAAACAAAATCAAGTAAGATTCCCATCTAGTGCTACAAGAGCAAAGAGGATCTTAAAGTTGATACACAGTGATGTGTTTGGACCTGTTCCTATTCCATCCCTACGTAAATCTGTGTATTATGTTTCATTCATAGATGATTTTTCAAGGAACAAATGGATTTATTTTCTTAGAAAGAAATATGAGGTATTTAATAAATTTAAAGAGTTTAAGGCTCTCGTAAAAAATCAGACATAGAATAAAATAAAGGTATTGAGAACAGATAATGGTGGAGAATTTTGCGGAAATGAATTCGAATAATTCTGTAAGAAGTGTGGTATATCAAGGCAGAAGAATACTCCATACACTCCTCAGCAGAATGGAGTTGCAGAAAGGATGAACAAGACACTGATGGAAAAAGCAAGGAGCATGCTCAACGGTGCTGGGTTAGGACAAAAAATTTGGGTAGAGGCAGTGGGTACAACATGTTACCATGAAGTATGGTCTACAAAGAAACCCTCTCTTCAATATCTTAGAGTGTTTGGTTGTGATGCTTATGTACATGTTCCAAAGGAAAATAGAAGTAAGCTGGATAAAAAATGATGAAAAGTGTATCTTTATTGGTTATAAAGCTGGTGTGAAAGGTTATAAGCTTTGGAACCTAGAAACCAAGAAAATTGTTTACAGTCGAGATGGTGTTTTCAGAGAGGTAAACGATGTGTCCAAATAGGTATTCCTACCAATGCAAGACAAATGTGAGAAAATAGAGCTTGAGTTGGATGATGCAAAATTTGAATCATCTGAAGAAGAGGAACAAGAAAAAGAACCTCATACCCTAGTATTGAGGAGATTAGTGAGAGATAGAAGGAAACCAGAAAGGTATAGTGCACCTAATTTTTGTTCCAATTTTTCTTTATCTATTACTGATGATGATCCCAAAACTGTCAGGGAAGCAGTGAATTCAGAGGATAGTAAACTCTGGAAGAAGGCCATGGTTGAAGAAATGGA
>JZKD02S0566240.1:28735-67917 GCA_000966675.3 Picea glauca | reverse complement strand
AACACTTTTTCTCACTTTTAATCAAAACATGTAATTTATCAATTACTCCATTCAATTATGATTGCATGTAACATATCATAAACATAAAACCATAAACAATGCATCACATCATAACAAAAGATAAACAATACACTAGAATTTTACATGGAAAGACAAATGGGAGAGAACCACACAAATATTTTTTATATATCAAAATATTACATTCATAGGAAGCACCAACTTCCAAATTCTATAGCACCAACTGGAAGGAGGCTCCAACTCCATGTTTACAAAATCCAACCTAAACAAAGCTACAACTCCATAGATTATCTAGCTCCAATTGGAAGGAGGTTCCAACCTAAAGGAAGCTCTGACTCCTTATATTCTCCATCTCCAAATGGAAGGAGGCTCCAACCTAAAGGAACCTACAAATCCCTGTATTCTCCACCTCCAATTAGAAGAAGGCTCCAACCACCTAGTTTATAGACACCAACCCAATGGAGACTTCGATCTCCTACCTTGCACCACCTTGCCTCCCTGAAATATAAGTGTAGACTCATCCCGTCACTGAAATTGTTACTGATAATCAACTTGCCACTATCACTTTCTCTGTCATTGTTACTATCTCTATCACAATCACGGTCTCTGTCACTGCTACTGATATATCATCATCACATCACTAGCGAAACCAGATCCAATCATATGCTAATATCACCAAGGACATCTCTCAAACATATTCCCAACATCACCAAGCTATGCATCAACCATGTACCAAAATATGTACCTCAAACACATACCAAAATACATCTCAAACCATGTACCAAATATCCATGATACTCCTCATACCATGTGCCAAACCATCCAATATATGCCTTAAGCATATACCATATCATTTATGATATGTCTCAACCATGTACCAAAATATGTACCTTAAACATACACCATATCATCCAAGATGTTCCTTAACCATGTATCAAAACATACATGACATATACTAAATCAGGTACTAACATATCCAAGATGTACCTCAAACCATATGCCAAAATATCACCAAGATATTCCTTTATCCATGTTCCAAAGACCACCATTGTATGCCTTAAGAATATACCATAACCATTGAGATATGAACATCAACAACACATATAAAGAATACATTTAGTCACTTAAAACCTAGTATATCAGATCTCAGATCATCCTCATCTTCAACATACAAAGATAGTTCCTTCATCAAGCTTTGCCTCAGCCTCACTGGACAAGACTGGTCATCTCATGGGGCCTTGTCTGACAAAAATTCTGCAACCCATGGGGTGTTTTTTGGATACTTTGTATCTAACCCACAAGGGTGATCTCAATTAGGGTATTCAGAAACACTTTTCCTTATGCAACTCTGAAACTTTCACCCTTTTCCCTCCTTTTCTTCCTCAGATTCACTACCTCAGACTCATCAATAGATCACATCCTTTCCTAATAACTTGATGAAATGAGAGGCTCTTTGATGTGCATTTATACATTTTAAAGTACCTCCCTTGCATTGCTTCAGGGTCGACCTGTAACTTTTAGTTGCAACAACTTTTATCCTTTAATTAATTTTGGGGATGACTTGTAATTTATTATCCTTAGATTCAGGGCTTCTTGACCATACTTTAGGTCTTCATATTTAAGAAAGAATAACTTCTCCACCATGAATAACCATGTGACATACCACCTACCATTGGAAACCACATGATGATTACTATCAATCTATGGATGTGTTACATGCATTTGTAATGTCCTTCATGGTCTTCTTCTTTAATAAACTCTTGACTCCATGACCACATTGTTGGGGCTTTTTAACAGCTTAACCACTTGGCCATATTTCCAGGGCTCCTTGTAGACTTATTCAAAGTGTCTTCCCATGAGGGCCATGATTAGAGATACACTATAAGGGGACCACTTTGGAGACTTCTTCAAATACACACATTACTTGCACTTATTCTAGAGTTGAAATCTAGAGTTGACATCAATGAAAACTAACTTTCCAATAATATCCCCCTTTGTCCTTGATGGAAACACTCATACTCCCCCTGTTGCATTGTTCCTTATATTTATCTCCTCATGTTTCTCTCCTCATTTTCCATAAATGGAAAAGGGTAACTCTCTTTAGGGCTACTCCTCCTGTCTTCATGATTTTGATATTTGTCCCATGATCTTTCTCTCCTTCTTATTGTTCTTTATCTTCCCTTTTGACATTAAGGGTAACTCCCTCTGATGCTTTCTCTCCCTTTTTCTTTTTTTTCAAGATGTCGTGTAGATCAATTTTCAGCTTCCTGTATATGCTTTGTTTCCTCTCTTCTCGTGTTCTTTGTCCATTGGTGCTTCATGTTACTATAATCTAATGTTGTATATAAAATAAAATTATGTTAAGGTTTCTTGAATCCAAGTCTTCATGGCTTGTCATCTTCACTAAACTGACATCAATGACATAATCATCCAATAATATTATCTTGACAGTATAACTCTTCTTGATGGTTTATGTATGTCTTGTTGTGTCTTTCACTGCTTTCCTTCCTAATCAGTTTCACATTTTAATACTCTTTACATCTAAGTCCACATTACTTTCTACAATTCCTTATGAGCTCATGATTACATCCACTATCATGTATCTTCTTTGGTTCATGTCAAGTCTATCCTTCTATACCTGCCAAATATCTCATGAAATCATCTATTTCCATATGTCATAACAACTTTCCATGACTACACAACTACACATACTATTGACTAATCTTCCACTTCATTGTTTTGAGAGCTTCCTTGAATCTACTTCAACTAATCACTCCATATTTTTTATTTTAAATCCAAATCAAATATGTCTACTAGTATACTTTGTCTTCAAATCAAACTCTATAAGTCTGCATGGGGATAAAAATTGCTTCTTATTAAACCAATATGTCACGAGATATTATTCACTTATTTCATTCTAAATCTTCTTTCCCAAAAATTGTAAACACTTCACACTGCATGAAAGATAGTTCTTCAATATGTGATTGTTGCTTAGACTCCATGTATTCAATATTCACATTGTTGGGAGTCTTCGAGTTGGATGGATTAGAAAAATGGTCGAAGTCGTCATGTCGCAGAGTCATCTTCCTCTTCATCTATAGATTCATCATCTTATTGAATTATGACATCTTCCTTCCTTTCTGCAGATTCATCATGGTCTTGTACTTCTACAATTCTCGTGAGTATGATCTCTGGGAGTTCTTTATTCACCTATTCTTCTTGTTCTTGTTGTCTTCTCCAATTTTTCTTGTATCTAATATCATTGTTTTCTTCCATGGAAGAATTCATCATGCTTCTACAATAACGAGCTATATGTTCGTAATTGTGGCATTTGTAACATTCAATATCATAGGGATCCATGTAATCATCTCTTGTTTGAACATTTCTTCCATATTCTTTGCAATCCACAGCTTTATGTCAAAAGTTATTACATGTAAAACAATAACCATAAAAGAAAATTTGGTACCTGGAAGTGAATGATCCTCTATGTGATGTAGTCCTTCTAAATTCATGCCTTAGATGATCATGATATTATCCTTTATTCATCATCTGGATCTTCATTACTTTTTCTGTACACTTGGCTTCTTCAAGTTTGGTTTTCAAGGAGATAATTTATTTTTCATGTTGATTAAATTATGCTTCAAGCTCATTTAAGTCCTTAGATATTTCCTTGAGATGACTTGTAAATATATATTCTCTCTTTTCTTCTTCTTTTACCTTGGTTTTTAAATGATCAACTTCTTTGGTATTTTGAGAACTGTCCTTTAGTTTGATCAATTCTTCCTTGAGTTAATTTTTTTTCTTCCTTTCTCTTTTTAGGTCACATAAGGAAATGAATACTTCTGCTTCAAGATCCACTTCACCTTCTTCGTCACTTTCAGGGGTTCCTTTCTGAGTTTGCATTTCCATCAAGAGCACTCTTTCTGAGTCACTTTGACTATCATCATCTTCATTAGATGAGGAACTATATTATCTTGAGTAGAGGATTTTATTGAAGACTTTTCCTTTATCTCCTATCTTTTTTCCCTTTTGATGTTTCTTTTGTTTCTTGGGAACTTCTTCTTCATCACTATTTGAACTCTTAGCATAAGGAAATTTGGAAGAAAAGTGACCAATTTTACCACAATTAAGACATTTCAAAGGAAGCATACATTTGTACTTGTTGGTTCCTCTATTCAACTTCCTTACGAAATTGGCCATTTCTTCATCTTCTTCTGAATCATTGTTGTAGCTGCAGTTTGACTTTAGATTTTTCTTATTCTTCTTTGTCTTCTTGGATTATTTGAAAGATGATTTTTTTTGGGTGGATTATCCTACTTTGTTCTCATTTCATAAGTTGTACAAGTATCCCATGTATCTCTTCCATGGTCAACGTGGCATGATCTACTCTGTATTCTAAGGATAAAATTTTATAATCAAATCTCATTGGAAGAGACCTTAGTAACTTTTGAACAATCACTGAGCCTTTAATTTATTCTCCCAATCCTTTAATAAAATTCATTATTTCATCAACTTGCAGAAAGTAAGTTGCAATTTCTTCATCTTCCTTCATCTTCAGTTGTTCAAACTTACCTCTATAGGTTTGAATCTTGGCCCCTTTGACTTTGGCATATCCTTCGTAAATATTTTGAATTTTTTCCCAAAGATCCTTTGTAGTGTCACAATGCATAACTTTGACGAATACTGAATCAACCAAACCACTCAAAATATTAATTTTAGACCTCAAATTGTTTTCATTGCATTTATTTCCATCTTTGTCATTTGGGGAGTGGAAGGTGTCATGTATCCATCTACTACTGCTTGCTAGACATCAAATACTTGTTCCTATAAAAATGTTTTCATCCTTCTATTCCAAAAGGAATAGTTCTGACCATCAAACATTGGTGCTCCATTATTAGTGCAATCCATGATCTACCTTCCAGTGCTTAGAATAATTCTGAAGGAACATGCTCTAATACCAATTGTTGGAATATTCACCAAAACTGAGAGGCGGGGTGAATCAATATGGAGCTCTTTTTTCTACTTTCAATCAAAACATGTAATTTATCAATGATTTCATTCACTTATGATTGCATTTAACATATCATAAAAATATAACCATAAACAATGCATCACATTACAACAACAGATACATAATACACCATAATTTTACATGGAAACACAAATGGGAGAAAACTACATAATGCACTCTTATATATCAAAATATTACATTCATAGGAAGCACCAACTTCCAAATTCTCCAACACCAACATATCATATTGATTTTTGATGCATTTATGATATGCCTCATAGATGAGAGAAACATCGCGACAGGTTTCATCCATATTGGTTAGATACAAAAGTCATTCCTCCTCAACAAAAGTATTGGGTAGGAGTTCTATAGTGAGTTTCAAAGAGGGAATCTCACATTCGATCAGTAATACTGCTTCTATCTTGTATACCAACTAGAAGGGTGTAAATCCAGTGGTGGTTTTAACTGAAATTCAATAAGCCCAAAGTGCGGAGAAGATATGCAAATCCCAAGAGGTTTTGTTCACCCCCAACATGAGTTGAAGAATGGTTTTCAGGACTTTTTTTATGGCTTCAAATTGTCCATTTTCCTAAGCATAGTGAGGCCATGAATTTTCATGGAGAAAACCTAACTTGGTGCGCAATTCACCCACCATCTGGCTATGGAAATGGGATCCATGATTAATTACAATAACTTGTGGGACAATGAATCGAGTGATGATGTGATTGAACACAAAACATGTTGCAGTTCGTCCATCGTTAAGGAATGTAGGCATATCCTCAACCCATTTAGTAAAATAATCGATGAAAATGATAATATAACCATGCCCCTCGGGCTGAGGTAGGCTTACATTGCATGAAATTGATACCCCAATTGGAAAAGGGGTCGAGGATGATAATGGTATGAAGTGGAGCTAGGTGGGTACATGATTTCTTCTGAAAGATCTGATAGGGTGGGAATTTTTAACAACCTCGTGCAATATTTTAATATGGACGAGCAAAAATAACCAACACGTAAAACATTTTGGGATGTAGACATCCCAGAAAGATGACCACCACAAGCTCTGAGGTCAAAGTCATTTAAAACGTGTTCAACCTATTCATGGGTTAAGCAGTGTTGTAAAACAGTATCAATGAAAAAACGATACAAGGTGTCACCAATGATAAGGTAATGCTTTGAATGGTGTCTAATGCGACATCATTCATCACGTGAAATACTAGGCTGAAAGTGTTGGGTCTGGAGATAGAGAAGAATATCTACATACCATGGATCAGACGTACTAATGAGGAACATGGATTCATCATGAAGAGAATTGTTGGGCTTAGTACTCTCATCAGTATGGGGAAGATCAAAAATTTATTATGCAAAAACCAACAATTTCTTATCTTTGGATTTGGAAAACTCAAGATTGAATTCTTGGAGAATGACGATCCATTTCGAATATTTCCCCCCTATTACTTGATGAGTCAAGATGTGGTACATGGGGTTCGAGTCTGCAATGACCATGGTAGTGCGTAACAGAATATAGTGGGGAAATATTTGGATGGAAATAATTGTTTCCAAAGCCAACTTTTCAACATGTGAATATCGAAGTTTGGGACCTGATAGACTCTTACTCAAATAGTAGATTGCATGTTCGGTGCCATCACTATCCTCTTGTACTAACACAAAATAAAGGATGTAATCTTTCTCATAATTGGGTGGATGAAAAATAAGTGTGTTTGTTAAAGCATGCTTGAGATCATCAAATGAGTATTGAGTAGTTGCATCCTAGATGAAAGGGTCATCTTTCTGCAACAATCTCATGAATCATTTAGTGATTTCGTCATAATTGCAAATGAAACGGTGAAGAAAGTATGCATTCCCTTGCAAAATTTGTAGTTGGGTAAGGTTTATGGGAGGGGGTAAAGCAATAATGCCTTTGAATTTTAAGGGATCCACCCTAATCCCATCTTTGGATAATATGAATCTGAGGAGTCTCCCTAATTCAATAGTGAAAATGCATTTATGGGGGTTCAAATGTATGTTGTAAAACCTACATCAAAAAAAGATGGCTCTTAGGTGACCAATATGGCCTCTTCGATGAGTTGAGTGAGATGGAAAGTCATCGAGATAAGGTTCAATGATATGTTTGATGTTGTGGAATGCATACAACATAGCCCGCTAAAAACTAGCTCCAGTGTTTTTAAGGCCAAAAGGGAATTTTCGATAGGTTAAATTCCCCCAAGGGCAGATGAAGGTTGTTTTTTGTTGATCAACCAGTAAAATGTCGATTTGGTTATATCCATAAAATCCATCCATAAAAGAGAAAATGATGCTTCCGACGCAATTATCGATAATTTGGTCGATAAAGGGGGTAGGGTAATTTTCCTTTGGACAAGCCTTATTAAGATCCTTATAATCGACACAAACATGAATTGTCCCTTGTTTCTTGGAGACCAGAATGATGCTAGAAACCCATTTGGTTAGAGGGACGGGATAAATAAAACTATATTTAATAATTTTTTGACTTCTTCCTTGATTTTCACGATTTTTTTGGGATGAACCAGGTGAATTTTCTTTCTCACAAGTTTGAAACCTAGGTACTTTTTGATTTCATGCACAACAATCAAAGGTTCGATCCCTAGAATTTATTCATAGATCCAAGAGAAAATGTCACGAAATTATTTAAACAAGGAAGTATAAGTTTCAACTTCTTCAGCTGAACAATTGGCACCTAGTTGTATGTTTTCCATAATACCTTATTTTATGGATATGTCAAAAGTAATTGTGTGAGAGATATTTCCCAAATTACCCTTGTAGATGGTATCCTGAATGAGTATCCGAGATTGGGGAGAGTCGAAGATATCAATAGGACATATAGAGGAAATATGTTTCTCAATCTCATCCAAACTGGGAAGAAAGGATGAACAATGGTGGTTGTCATCCCATGGTGCCTCCTCGATACTAAAAATTTCCATAATAGATTCATCTGATGGATGTAATCAAAAGTATAGGAGAGGGAATCCAACCAGGATGGAAATAAATATGAAGTAGATGCCAGGAGATGTTGTTTATCCAGTGAAGGAGAGGTAGAATGAATGGCATCGTATTTGGCCTCTGCAGGACCAAGTGGCATAGTATCACCTAGTGTATCAAACCCTAAGGGACTAAGTACAATCCACGGATTAGATGATTTGAAGGATTGATGTGCCATACTCAAAATCATATTAACCATTGTGATGTGTTGCGTGGTTGGATTAATATGTGTAGGGAAGGTACCCATGAGCAAAGAATATTCAAGAGACCTACCCCAACACTTTCATAAGTAATTTTTGAGTCTCCTAGAAAAGGAATATTGTTGGTTGTTTGAGTGTGAGCGTCAGGGGTGGAGTAATTTAACTGATCGATGGTGATAATTTTACCTTGATGAGGGAATCAGACACATCAAAAAACCGGTGAAGCGACAACAGTCATAACATAGAACCAACTTCTCCCTAGAAACAAGTTATAATCGAGGGGAGCATTGACTACTTCAACATCTACAGAAACAATTTTTCCTCCTAGTTGAACGACTAAGGATTGTAATAATCCACGAGGAAGGAAACCTCTTCCATAAAATGCTCTTAACATGGTGGGAGATTGATTGAGACCATGTGATTTAAGACCTTTATAGCAAGCCAAGGACATGACACATGTGGATGCCCCCTCATCCAAGATCATGTGATGAATGTGTTGATTATGGACAATGACATTGATTTGGAAAGAAAGTTGGTGAGAGAGTCACGATTTAAAATTATCCAGGTTGAACATGATATTATTGGATGACTCGAGATCTATAGCTCTGATGGCTACCAAGAGAGTTCTATGTTGGCTAGGGAAATTTTGTATAACTTCTAGAGAATACATAGTGCAAGGTTCTTTGGCCAAATATTCAACAATGTTGTATTTTTTAGCAGCACGAGAAATAGGATTGAAGTCGACTTTCAGATTGTGCTCTTGGGTGGACGTAGAATAGAGTAAAATCTTGGTTTCTCAATATGAAGCAGTCCAGATGGAGGAGTAACTAAAGTGGATGGTGGATCTAGTGTAGTTCCAATAGTTACCTTTTCCTTATCGGTTTTACCTGGTGGTGTGTCATGCATCATAGCACAAGTGGTCAAATCTACCCCATTAAACATGTAAATGTGTGCACTCGATGAAGCTTCCCTATTAGGAGGATAATTTGGGTTACCTCCTATTGTAGGTGTAGGATTTTGTGCAACCAATGATTGTTGTTGTGGAAAATGATGTGTTAATACATTGGGTTGAGAATTTTCTTTAAAAAATTTAGCAACTTCGTCTTGATGGGGAGAATCGTGTGTAGTGATCTTCACCACAAATGAGACATGGAAATTTCAGTTTGCATTGCGGTTTATTCTCAATAGTAGGTGTTTTTTCTTGTGTTTTTGGATTTTCAGTTTGATTATTGTTTTTCTTAGGTTTATTCTTAGTTTTCTTTCCCCCCCCTAATTGTTGTGGAGAAGCAGATTAAACTCCATTCACTTAAGATACTTGAGTTGGGGTGGAGTTTGATGAGAGTGGAGTTGACCCTGTATCTCGAGAAGTGATTAAATGATTGGTTGTGCCGGTCAACTGTGAATTGGATTGTATTTTGAAGGAACCGATAGCTCCATTTCAATGAGAGGTGGAGGATGGTTTTGATGGGTCATTTGATGTACGGGGAGTGTTTGGAATCAATTCAAACAAAGTACCAAATGTGAAATAAACCAAATCTTGATACTGGGCATGAGCTATGGATTCCTCTTATGTAACGACACCACCCATGGCTACATCACGAGAAATAGGAGGTAAAAGATATTTTGTGAACCATTCAGCCAACAATTGGTTTGGAATGGTTGCTTTGATCAACTGTCATCGTTGTCTCCATTTGTGAATATGATCATAAATATGTATGGCTTTAGTCTGACGAAGGGAGGTCAAAAGTTCAGTGTTGGTTTCATAGTGAATAGGTAATTAGAAGTGGGTGAGAAAATCCATGGCAAGTGAATTAAAATCTTGAAATGTTTCACGTTTTAACTCAATGTACCATTTAGTCATTCAAATCATAAGTGTACGCTTGAAAAGATGTATATGGATAGAATCATCCATTAGCGAATTTGATGAACACCACAAATCAAAGGTCATAATGTGGTTATTAGGGTCTTCACCAAGTTTGTTGTCAAATTTTGGAATATTAAAAGGTAATTGGTAGGAATGGCTAGCCAAAAAGGGGAGTGTAATATGGGATCATTGGTTAATATTGACAAGTCCGGTAGGTGTAGAGTAGCAACTAGGATTTGACCAGTAAAACGGAGTTTCCTCCCCGTCAGAATTTGTGGGTTGAAGGATAGTTTTCCCTCAGTAGGGATTTTTCCATTGAATGGGGGTTTCCCTCGAGTAGGGATTTGTCCCACAATTGGGTTTTGTTGTTTGGTATGGTTTTTCATCCTTTGACGCGAAGATATCCCAACAAGGTTTTGTGGAGTATATGAAGTTATTTCCTCAAGAGGGATGGTAGGTGTGACCATCGAGGTACTTTGAAAATGACTAGGTAACACGAATCTTGTTTCACTTTGGACTTGTCCTAAAGTGGTAGTGATATTGATCATTTGTTCGATAGGGGGATTAATAGGTTGACCTGACGGTCCCGTATCTGCACCAGTGGTGGTAGATGTATGTGGATGGTCAAAGAGTGGTCGGATGAAATTATTTTTTTCATAAAGACCCTGACTCAATCGAATTCTCCATATAAAATGAATAGGGGTTTGTTGCGGATATGCCGTTTGAGTAGAGTGTACAGGACTAGTTTATTCTTTGTTGAAAGTTGGTTTTCGTGGTTCCATGTCTAGTTGATTGTATGGCCTTGACGGTAGGATAGGGTGGTATTCTACTACAATGTTACCCGAGGAATCCACTCAGACAAGGAGTGGATCGTGAGTAATTTCCAAAGATGGTTTTGTAGGAAGGGTGGAACCTTCCTGAACCGCAACAAAATCTCTCTCAGGATTTTCTAATAAAGGAGTAGCGACACTCCCATCATCTGAATAGTTTTAAACCTCTTCATGGTAAGTGTCTTCCGGTGAGTTAGGAGGAAAGCGTTTGTATCCTTCTAGGGGAAACCCTTGAATCCTAGGTGATCTACAAAGACCTTTATTGGTCACAGTACCAATTTTTAAGGACAAATAAATTAAAGAAACAACATTCTCTAAGAAATATAGAAAACCAACAAGCAAAACAATGTATTCCCTCAATGAATGTATTATTTGGTGATGAAATCCGACATCGTGTGATCAAATTTAGAAGGGGCTAGGATATGAGCGGGTGGACTAGTTACGTTGGCAGCCTACTTAACATAATTACACCTTGGTGTGATTCCCCTCACAGTTTTACCTGTGGGTTACCCTCCAAGGAGCTCGAGTGAGTTTGAAAAACGTGTGTTCCAGGTACAACCAAGAGTTCCCTTCACCGTCACCTTATGTAAGGACCCTAAATATTATGGCCACTAAGGATACCAATTCGTAGTCAGCCTCTAGGTGGGTATAGTCGACACTCGAGTCCAAACGTATGGGCAGGATATCAAGTCTGAAATTCTTCAAGAGAACTGAGGACAAATGGACCGGTAAACTCCAGAGGAACCCAAATAGATTCGAAATTCATGAAGATCTAGGACAAAATCAAAATAGTTGATCCTCAAGAATAACCCCCAATATATTATTGTACCACTACAATTAGTTAAGCCTTGGAAGGATAATCTATGTTTCTCTCCCGCACATGACCTCTTGTTTAAACCTTGTGTGAGAGGGGGATCCCAGCTATGCTTATACGAAGGTTGTATTTTCTCTCCCTATCACAAGATTTTGAGTTTGTCTTGAATGATTTCGATATTTATTGTCACAACCTATTCCAAATCTTTATCCCTAGTCTATTGTTGGTGTAAAGATACAAAAAATAAAAGTTTCTAGTTTAATTTTTACTACCGTTCATTTTCATGGTTGTTTGTTACATAAGGGTGAATGATAGTGAAACTGATGAGGTTTAAGACTCAACCCCATCAAAAGGTGAAAATAATTATGTGCAAACTTTATTTTCAATGAAATTCTAGTTACGGGAAGGAGAAGAGTTTATTTTCTTTTGTCACTAACAAACACTCAATAATGTGAAATTTTATGCTTTTTGTTCTCAAACAAGAATTCAGACAATTGCCAAATTATAAAGAAGACCTTTTCAATATCCAAAACCAATGCATACAAATATTTCTTTGTTTGATTATCAATACAAACTAAGACATTCATGTAAATGCTTCGTTCTTTCACTAATAATGAAAAAGGTTCACTACTGTGATTTTAAAAAGTATGAAGCAAAATCACACAAACAAAGACACTCTCAACAGTAAACAAGAAACCAAAAGAAAAACAAACTACCAAACTATCCACTTCAAAGAAAACACTGAGAAACCAAAATTCATACTTTATAGTCTTCCGGAAATGATTAAGGGATCAAAGATAAGGAAAAAAATATTGTGATCAATGACCTTCCTTGTGAAAACCTCCAATCAATCTTATAATTAAGAAGAGTGTAAAAAAGAAACCAATTTCGAGAGAAAATGGTTGATTTTTCAATAAAGAAAGACAACACAAACTCAATAAGGACTAAAATAATGAAAGGTAGAAAGTTGTAGTCAAACAAAGGACAATTTCTGATAGAATAGGACCTAAGTCAAAGAAAGGGATCCAAAGACTATACCTAGCAAGCAAGAAAGTCTGCAATGTTTCCAAAGAAAGAAACATTGACACTCTAGTAACCAAAGCACCAAAGCGTTGAAGCGCTCCCTAGTAGACTCTAGGATATAATTGATTAAGTAAAAACTCTCTAACTTGAATTGCAAAGGGGCGCTAGTTCTGAGGAAAGTTTGAGGAAAAGCTAAAAATGCTCATGTACTCACGAAAATTCAGTAAGAGGCTTTATGAGACAAATTAGAAAAAAAAAAGATGTAAGGACAAATTTGTTGGATTACTGAGAGGGGAGGTGAATCAGTAATAGAGAAATTTAATCCTTTTTAACCATATAATCCAAGTGTTATATCAATGTAGCATTATCATCCAATAATTGCAGAGTAAATAAGCAATGAACAATCATACACATACACAATACACCAATGTTTTATGTGGAAACCCAAAATAGGAGAAAACCACGAAATGCTTTTTCTTATATGTCTTGAAGAATTACATTCATTGGAATCACCAACTTCCTTTGTTTTCCAGCTGCAACTGGAAGGAGGCTCCAACCCCCTAGTTTCTCAGGCTACAACCTCGGAGAATCTCTAAGTCCCCAATTCTCTGGCTATAACCAGAAGGAGGCTACAACCCCGTATGTTCTTCGTCTACAATCGGAAGGTGGCTACAACCACTTGTCCTTGACCTGTCTAGCCGCCCTGATGTATAAGTAGAATTATGGAACCACTATCAAACTATCACTGTGAGATATATTGCTATAAACTTGTACCAATCAACCTGTAATCAACATGTACCATAAACAAGTAGATCAACCACACACCAACCTGTACAAAACCCGTACCATGAAAAAGTGCATCAAACATGCACCAAACCTATACAAAACTTGTACCATGAATAAGTGCATCAACCATGCACCAAACCTATACAAAACCTGTACCATGAACAAGTGCATCAACCATGCACCAAACCTGTACAAATAACCTATCACAACAACCTGTCCAAACAACCTATTACAACAACCTGTCTCATCAATAGTATCAACCAAATCAAATCTACTCACCAAGATAAATCACCAAGACAACTCTCAAATATGTGCATCAACTAACCATAACACAACAACTCATAATCATCACCAAGATCAATATGTGATTCTAATAATATACCAATACAAGTATGTTACATCATCCATAAACCATGTGTCAATAATACTACTAACAAGTGTCTCCAACCATGTACCAAGTATGTACCAATCATGTATCAACTACTCATCAAATATGACTCATCAAGATGTACCAACATCATCAACTATAAACCTCATGTATGTGTCAACTCATCAACTACTTTTCTCAACCATGTACCCAACATGTACATTAAGCAAAATCCCTCATCAATTTCATCATCCAAATATGATTTGTACCTCTATAGTAGACCTGGTGTATATGATCACATACCTGCAAACCTTCCTTAACTTTCACAACAAGAGACTAGCATTTTCATCAAACTTTTCTTTAGTCTCACATGACTAGTTTGGGATTAGTCAACAACCCTAACTTGAAATAATCATAACCATGTACCTGTAATGAATAAAGATATGAAAATAGTACACAATTTTATTCATTTTCTTTTACTCAATTCCTCCAGGTGTCACTACTTGGAACCTCTCATAAAAGGAGTTATAGCAAAAATGGCATACCTTGTTGAATTTTGGCTTATTCTGGACAACGACCTTGTAGAGCGTGCCCACATAGAATATTTAGTGAATGGATCTAAAAATGTTACACAGAATACTAAAGATTGTACTCTAACCAACACATTTTGTCTTATTTAATTTGGATATGTTATGGAGAAGTTATGACGTTTTTACCCGAAACACATGTTTTATACTAGTTTCAGGACTAGCCACAAGCCCTATTTTCCACAAAGTGTAACTCCAAACATACAATGACCCACAAGCTAAAAATTTTACCACAGATACTTGGATATGCTTCCTCAATTTCCTATCAATTTCACGTTATAAATCATTTTAGAATTTTTTTTATTGAAAAATGGTGAGATGACATGTAAATAACATACCTTAGAAAACATCATCAAAAGAATTTATCCTCCCTTGAATTTCAGCCTTCTTTTCTTCACCTTCCCTCTGAAATTAGGCTTAGATATCCTTTGGTTACCTCATTAACCTATAGATATTCAATATTGTCAAGTGTGATATAAAATGAGAAAGCCTTGTCTCGTATTTATAGTCTCCAAATATCTTCCTTAGAAGCATCTTCTAGGTCACTTAACCCATTTCTAGGTCACTTAATCTATTTCTAGGTCACTTACCCCATTCCTAGGTCAATTAACCTATTTCTAGGTCACTTAACTCATTTATAGGTCACTTAACCTATTTTCCTCATTTTAAGGGTTAACCACTTTCCATAATTAGAAAGTTCTCCATTACTTTATCATTTAAATATTCCTTCTTGACTTTGTCACCTCACTTTATCATTTAAATAATCTTATTTGATTTTGTCACTTCACTTTATTATTTAAATAATCCTTCTTGACTTTGTCACTTTACTTTATCATTTAAATAATAATTTCTTCTTTGCAAGCTCTTTGACTTCTTTGACCTTTTGGGGCTTCGAGCCAACATATGAGGGTCCTCCAACTTTGTAAGGTTGTAACTCTTAAATCCTGAGGAGTTATCTGACGTTCCACATACCACCAAAAATGGAATGACATGTACTAGCCATATAGAATAGTCTTGCCTTAAAATATGTCAAAAATGATACCATTATCCATCAAACAAACTTGGGTCCATTACTCAAACCTGGGTTCTCCAACTTCTCATGGCCATAACTCTTTAACCATGAGGAGCTATGTGATGTTCCACATACCACCAGAAATGGAATGACATGTACTATCCATATAGAATAATATTACCCTAAAATATATTAAAACACATACCATTATACATGAAACAACCTTGGTTCCATTAACCAAACCTTTGTGCTACCAGAATTCTCTACCGGACTTTCTCCAAGGGTTGAAATCAATCACTAAGGGTTGGGATCAATCTACAATATCACTCTCCAATAGTGGACATCAATGACAACCAACAATCCATACCAACTATCTATCAACCTAAACCAATTGTTTGACAATCTCCCCCTTTGGCATTGATGGCAACACTTAGTCATGATAACATTCATGCTTATAATCTTTATCAATGTTTCTATCTCCCCCCCTTTGACATCAATGGAAAAGGGTATCTCCCTTTGGGGCTGGTCCCCCTGACTGAACTCTCCTTGGGGTTGCTCCCCCTGTCTACGTGCCTTTGATTTTTCTTTTTGTTTATAATCCTTTGATTACTTTCTTTCCCTTCATATGAATAATATCTCCCCCTTTGACAAAGGGTATTACTTTGAAGTCATATCGCTCATTATTCCCTTGTGACAATCGCTACCCTTTCAAACATGCCTCTATGCTCTCTCTCCAAGAATTTACATTTGCATCTGATAAATCCCTCCCCCTTTGTCCTATTTATGGTTCTTCCTCGTGTACATCTAATACATATAAGATAAGAATTCAAAAACATTCATTTTGGAGTAGAAATTACTCCTATTCTCTGGCAAAGATACTCAAGGGCTTCCCGTGGAAGTGGTTTTGTAAAGATGTATGCCACTTGTTCTTTTGTTCCCACATATTAAAATCTGATGTTATTCTCTGTAACCTATTCCCATAGAAAGTGATATTTTATTTGAATGTGCTTCGTCTTGGAGTGCATCACTAGGTTTTTTGAGATACTGATGGCACTTGTATTATCACAATAGATTGGAATGGGATCATCATACTCAACCCGTATCTCTGTCAAAGTTTATTTTATCCATAGAACATGTGTACAACATGTTGATGTTGCAATATACTATGCCTCGACTGTAGATAAGGATATTGATGAATGTTTCTTTCTTAGCTAGGATACTAAACACTCACCCAAGTAGAACGTTGCTCCACTGGTGCTTCGTCGATCATCAATGCAACCTGCCCAATCTTCATCTATGTAGGAAATAAGTGATAGATCCTTTCCTTTTGGATACCATATTCCAAACTCTTATGTTCCTTTGAGATATTTGAAAATCCTCTTCATTGTTAATACATGGGATTCCTTTGGTTTTGCTTGAAATCATGCCACATGTCCAACTGCCCGCATTACATCTAGTCTAGATGTTGTCACATATAGTAAAATATCAATCATTGACCTGTATTTCCTCTGGTCTGTAGACTTTGAATCATCATCTTTTATCAACTTGCAACTCATTTTCATAGGAGTGGTAACTGGTTTGCAATATTCCATTCTAAACCTCTTTAGCATTTCTCTGATATACATAGTTTGAGAAATAAAAATTCCTTGTTTTCTTTGACATATCTGAAGACCCAAAAAGAAGGATAGTTCTCCAAGTAATGACATTTCAAATTCATTCTGCATATCCTTTGCAAATTTCTAGTTTAACCTATCATTAGTACTTCCAAAAAAATATCATCAACATAAATTTCAATTAATAAAATATTACCTTGAGTTACCTTGATGTAGAGGTTGTTGTATGCACTTCCTTTCCATAGTTCGTAGGGAGTTTTGTCATTGTTGTTTCTAAGCATTACTTTGTTTTGAATGTGAATTGATATATGCACTGCATGTGTCCAAAACAAATCTATTAATTTGGAATCCATTAGCATTGTTCGAGTCATTTACTGTGTAATTATCATCCATTATGATAATGTTCCTTTGTCCTTGAACTACTCTTTGATCCAATCTATGAATCCATGCTCTTGTCCACTATCATATATCTGTCCAAATGTGCTAAGTGGTCTTATGAATCCATCTCTGTCCATAATGTCCAAGACTCTACTTGCGCAATTGTCCATAATGCTAACCCATTTATCACTATACTATCATGAAGTCTTGATTAATATATCAAACTGTACTTCTGCTAACTGATTTCTCTGAATCTATCTTCTCAAAATCTACAAGTTGCTCGAAGGATGGTTCGTTGATCTGTCATAGCTATCGCATAGACTCCCCCTGTCTAATATTCATATTACTTGGGAGTCTCTAAGCCTGATGGATCATAACAATTCCTAATATGATGTGTATTCATCATCATCTTCATTGGTAGATTCATCATCATATTCATTGGTAGATTCATTATCTCTCTAAGATGTAACTTCTTTCTTTCTATCTGTGGATTCATATTTCACTACAATGGCTGAAAGTACAATCTCTTGAACCTGATCCTTATTTACCTATTTGTCCTTTCTTTCATTTATTTTCCAAACATTTATGTATCTGACATTTTTCTTTTTCTCTGTAGAATTTTCTTCATCTTGTTTTATTGCCAATCTTGCGATATTATTGTCTACGCATAGTCTACACTCACTATGCTTGGAAAGTGGATAACACTTATTGACAAGTCAAGGGTGAAAATGGATAACAAGTAGAGGTTTTGGGTGCTCCAATGGATTCCCAACACATAAGGTATGACCCAACAAATAAATTTTAACTTCCACGGGAATGAAAAATGCCCAGAAACAAGTGAATTCACCCTAAAAAACAAACATATTCTCCCAAAAAAAGGAATTCTCCCCAACAAACAAATGGACACCCAACAACAAAGTGTTACACATAAAATTTCCTCACTTCGACAGTGTTACATTTTCATTTTCGTAAGTGTCGCAATTTTGTCGCAAGTGTCGCATTTTATTTTCGTAAGTGTTGCATCATGAACAAAACCATGTAAACACTTGATACAACCCATAAAACATGTTAGAATAATAAGCCCCATCATATGCTAGTTACAAAAAAAATAAATCATATGGGAATTGCTCATCTTGGCAACTTTTTGGAAGATCAGCACTCACCTGCTCATACATAGGGAGCACTAGCGCTCTTTGTCCATATCAGGGGGAGAGTTGTAACGCTTTGTTGCCCATTCTAAGGGAGAGCTGAGTTGGTTGAGGAAATCTTGGAAGAAATCCCATTTTCTTCTAAAGAAAGATATGGATGGATCGAGATGGTTCAGCTCGAATCTAAATCCAGGGATGCATCTAAGGAAGATATCACAACTATTGGATCCATATAATCAACTAATTCAAAATATACCCAAGGTAGTTGAGACTCTCAAATCCTATAAATGGGGGCATTCCCATGGTGAACATAGAGGAAAAAATCATCAAAGCATTTCTATTTTGATTTTGGATCTTTCGAGCAAGGGTTGGACGAGGAGGAATTGGACAGGCTGCTCCAACATCATCTGAAGATTGTAAGTTTATTCTTGAAGTTCTCATCTAATATACTTGGATTATTTCCTTCAAGTATATGGTTTCATGTGGTTATCTATGTTTAATATGATTTGCATAGATAAATTTGCTTTGCCTAATTCATTAGAGTAGAAGGAAGTCGCAAGTTCCTTGTTGTTCATTGCAAGTATTTATTTGTGCTGGGAATTGGATCACGACTGTGGGTAGGGGCAGCTAGGACAAATGTCATAAATAAAATACTTCCTAATTTACCTTCTCATCTCTTTCTCGATAATAAAAATGAGTTTATAGGAATGGTAGTGTCCAAATGATTGTTTCTATCTTAGTATAGGGGTCAATAATCCAAGGGAAAGTTCACTTGTCTGCAGGGGAATATTTACGTAATAGAAATTGGCAACTCCACTAGGGATTGAATTTTTCATTTTTGTTCTTTCCTTGGTTCGTCTGTGACCTTTGCCTATCATTAGATCCTATCTTCTAATTTAATTTTGTCAGAAATTTCGCTTAGGTTGATGGATAGTTGGTATGGATTGTTGGTTTTCATTGATGTCAACTATTGTAGATTGATGCCAGCCCTTAGTGATTGATTTGAACCCTTGGAGAAAGTCCGGTAGCGAATTCTGGTAGCACAAAGGTTTGGGTAATGGACCCAAGGTTGTTTCATGTATAATGGTATGAGTTTTAATATATTTGAAGGTAATAATATTCTATATGTATAGTACATGTCATTCCATTTCTGGTGGTATTTGAAACATCACATAACTCCTCACGGTCAGAGAGTTATGGTGATGAGAAGTTGGAGAACCCAGGTTTGAGTAATGGACCCAAGTTTGTTTGATGAATAATGATATGATTTTTGATATATTTTAAGGAAATACTATTTTATATGGATAGTATATGTCATTCCATTTCTGGTGGTATGTGGAACATCACATAACTCCTCACGGCTTGAGAGTTATGGCCTTACTAAGTTGGAGGATTGTCATATGTTGGCTTGAAGCCCCACAAGGTCAAAGAAGTCAAAGAGCTTCCAAAGAAATAATTAGTATTTAAATGATAAAGTAAAGTGACCAAGTCAAGAAGGATTATTTAAATAATAAAGTGAAGTGGAAAAATCAAAGAAGATTATTTAAATGATAAAGTGAGGTGACAAAGTCAAGGAGGAATATTTAAATGATAAAGTAATGGAGAATTTACTAATTATGGAAATTGGTTAACCCTAAAAATGAAGAAAATAGGTTAAGTCACCTATAAATGGGTTAAGTCACCTAGAAATAGGTTAAATGACCTAGAAATGGGTTAACTAACCTAGAAATAGGTTAAGTGCCCTAGAAATGGGTTAAGTGACCTAGAAATGGGTCAAGTGATCTAGAAGATGCTTCTAAGGAAGATATTTGGAGAGTATAAATAAGAGGCAAGGCTCTCTCATTTTATATCACACTTGAGAATATTGAATATCTATAGGTGATTGAGGTAACCAAAGGATATCTAAGCTAAATTTCAGAGGGAAGGTGAAGAAAAGAAGGCCGAAATTAAAGGGAGGATAAATTCTTTTGATGATGTTTTCTAAGGTATGTTATTTACATGTCATCTCACCATTTTTTCAATAATGTTTTTTATAGAATTATTCAGACCATGAAATTTATAGGACATTGAGGAAACATATCCAAGTATATGTGGTAAAAATTTCAGCTTGTGGGTCGTTGTATGTTTGGAGTTACACTCTGTGGAAAATAGGGTTTGTGGCTAGTCCTGAAACTAGTCTAAAACATTTGTTTCGGTTAAAAACGTCATAAATTCTTCATAACAGATCCAAATTCAGTAAGACTAAATGTTTTGGTTAGAGTACAGTCTATAGTATTATGTGTAACATTTTTAGATCTATTTGACAAATATTTTGTGCGGGCACACTCTACAAGGTCTCTCTCTAGAATAAGCCAGAATTCACCAAGGTATGGAATTTTTTCTATAACTCATTTTCTGAGAGGTTCCAAGTATTGAGACCTAGAGGAATTGCATAAAACAAATTGAATAACATTGTGTACTATTTTCAGATCTTTATTCATTACAGGTACATAGTTATGATTATTTCAAGTTAGGGTTGTTGACTAATCCCAAACTAGTCATGCGATACTAAAGAAATGTTTGATGAAAATGCTAGTCTCTTGTTGTGAAATTTAAGGAAGGTTTGCAGGTATGTGATCATATACACCAGGTCTATTACAGAGTTACAAATCATATTTGGATGATGAAATTGATGAGGGATTTTGGTCAAGGTACATGTTGGGTACATGGTTGAGACAAGTGGTTGATGAGTTGGTACATACATGAGGTTTATAGTTGATGATGTTGGTACATCTTGATGAGTAGTTGATACATGATTGGTGCATACTTAGTACATGTTTGGAGGCACTTGTTAGTAGTATTGTTGAGACATGGTTTATGGATGATGTAGCATACTTGTATTGGTATATTATTAGAAGCACATATTGATCTTGGTGATGATTATGATTTGTTGTGTTATGGTTAGTTGATGCACATATTTGATAGCATGTGAAAATCTTAGATATCGACTGGAATTGAATTATTATTTTCATTTCTATACAATTGATGTGTAGGGTAGAGGGATGAGGCTTGGTAATTGTTGGGTCACCAATATGTCATCTTTTTCTTCCATTCAAATCATTCATTTTGATAAGTTTACCTCACCCTTTACTCATTTATCGCCATTCCTACCACAAATATTCACAAAAACACCAAGGTACACCCCCATATGTTGAAGTAGTTAATTATCATGTATTTCCTTCACTTCTAGTGAATTAATTAGAATTATAAGTTGGCTTTTTAATGATGGTTCTATGAGTTGAGTAATGCGACCCTACAGTGATAGGTGGAGGAGAGACTGAAGGGAGAATTAATGTAATTATGGGGAGAATTATAGAATAAATAACTTGTTGCAGATCAAGAAATTTCCATCATAGTCTTTCTTCGCAGTGTATGCCAAGAGAGGCAAGGCCCCCTCTCTGGTATATGTTTCCTAAATAGTTCATTTTCTGTTGTTTTATTTTATTTTATTTATGCATTTCCATTTCAATTTCATTCCATGTGGAGTGAGAATTAGTTCTTTGTTAGTCCATGTTAATTTTCCTTGAGATTAATATCAACATAAATAAGCTTGTAGAGTATTGTTGGTTAATCCAACCTTGGGTTCTACTACATAGATCATGTTGCATAATATTGATCTCAAGAGGTTGTAGTTTTTTCTTTTGAAATTTGTTTTTAGATTTTCTATAAGCATACAATTATATGCGTAAGTTCAAGAGTAAGGATGTTCTACTTCCAATACTTTGGTTGGTTTTGTTAAGGAAACAGAGTACCCTTCCGAAGAAGATCTAAGCTTCTTGGAATCGCATTGCGACACATACCCAACATGTAATTCCTCACTGATAAAGTCATACATGTAGTAGAAACTTGCTTGTACATAGTTGACTCTGGGTGTATTTACATTTTCTTCAAGTGTGGTGTGATGATTTATCTTCCAACACTTCCAAGACTCAGCTATGCATATATTTTTCTTAGCATGTAATAATTTTATGAAACTCGGATTGATGTTAAAATGTAACGAAATTATATTTGAATAATTCGACTGACATTTTTGGCTTCGTTGTTAAGGAAGAGCTTAAGCAGTTAGTCTTGAAGTGAGTGTGTCTTCTAGATTTTTAGTTTGATTCACTACTCATGTGAATAGGGTCTTGGTGACAGCATGGCCTTAGTAGCATGAGAGTATGAGTGCATATTTTTCCTTGAAATTTTCTTTGTAAGTTTTGGTATGTAAAAGCCCCATGAAATAACCCATGTGCAAGATAGGGAATATTACCAACAAGAAGAACTTCATAATGCTCAAGAATTTGTTACTCCAAGAACTTTCTCAATTCTTGGTAGCACTTGGAGATAGATCTAAAGAGATAGAAGAATAAGAGTTCCATGAACCAAAGTTACAACAAGTGGATCTATAAGCCTTCTTTGTTTGTCCTTGAAAATATATAAGGGAGACCAAAGAACCATGAACATCCAACATATAGCAAACAATGGAACCTAAGATAGCAGAATCCGTTGCAAGTTTTTCTTTGTGCGAAATCAAGGTCCTTAAAGATCTATAGGGTATGACAAAAGAAGGCATGCAAGTCATAAGGACAAGTGACTACATTGAAATTTGGTTCCAAGCAGTTATTAGGCCAAAGCACCACTTGTTTCTTCGGAACTTCATGGCATCAAATAAATCATATTACTTGGTTTCTCATATCCAGACAATCATTGAGGTATATTTTTTCATATTTGGATATGAGTTTATTTGATATTTTGTTGCGCACATGGATTCAATGGAAGTATGCCTATACTTGAGAAAGGTTTAATTTTTCAATTAGGGTAGGGTAGTTAATAAATAAATTAATAAATGTTTCATATGGATTATTGTCTTAGTTCCAAGTATAGCTTAGAATTCTAGTGTAGTAGACTCTTGCAGCAGTCTATGTTTCTACAAAAGGTTCCTACAACAAACTATCTATGTTCCTACAAAAGGTTCCTACAAAAAACTATATTTGTTCCTAGAGAAGGTTTCTGCAACAAACTATGTTCTAGTTCCTCTGATTTCCTGTAGCAATTGGTCATATATTCAGTGAGTTCCAACAATATACACCACATGAAAAATAAGATGGGGAAAGTGTTTGGAAATTACCATGATGTCAAGGGGATTATTTCCTACAACAGAGCACACTCAACATTCTTGAAACAAACTTCTTTTCTTCTGTAGTAGACTATTCTATTCCTGCAAAAAAAATCTCTGTTTTTGTAGAATACTTCTCTGTTCCTACAAGAAATTTCTCTTTTACTTCAATAGACTTCTTTGTTCCTGCATTAAATTTCATTGTTTCTTTAGCAGACTTCTCTATTCCTGCAACAAATTTCTTGTTTATGCAGTAGCGTTCTTTGTTCCTATACCATAATTATCATAGTGCTTTAGTTTTCATTAATTCAGTACCCTTATTTTAGTTTAGCAACACATCTAGTTTCATATCTCATGCCAGGTACCAGAAGCTAAAATTTTCTTCTTGCAGTCCAAGCTTTCATGAAAGCAAACTTGAGGTAAAACCACTTTTGAAACTTGTTAATTTGTTAAAAATGTAAGGAATTATGATAAGATACTACTGACATTCATATATCATATGATACCATTTCATTTTATCTACATTCACTTTCTAACTTACCTTTTTATGTTTCATCGCTCATCCTTAACCCTTTCATCATTCTACTCTACCATTGTAAAAGCATTCCCTTCATTCATGATCCTTGCCATTTTGATAGAGAATAATAATACTTTGAATATAATGAGTATTATGAAAACTTTTGTTTCTTTTGTTAAAGGATACAAATATGGTTCATTGGGACAAAAATTCAGAATAGAGGATTCAACTCTACAAGACAAGGGTATAGAGCATTGTTCTCCACCATCGTAAGATATTTCACAAGTATGGATAAATAAAAATAATAGAATAACATATACAATATCTTATTTAGTATGTTATCTAAAGTATCACCAAATACAAATATGCATAAGTAAAATTCAATATTTCGTAGGTGTCTTTAAAGTAGGTCCAAAAAGGATGAGAAATTAGTTATTTGAACTTGAATCTTTTACACATCACCTTATTGACCTACCATCTCCATACTTGATCATTTTTTGACTGACATACATAGTATGCTAAACACATTAAGAAAGTATAGTCAAAGTAGATTAGGTTTGCATGACTATGAGATCATCAATTCCCTACTTCATTGGCATGAGTACATGCCAAATCTCAGGTGTGGGGGAGATGTTGGGTCACCAATATGTCATTTTTTCTGGCCATTTGAATCATTAATTTTGATCATTTTACCACTCCCTTTACTCATTTATCGTCATTCCTAGCATAAATATTCACAAAAGCACCATGGTACACCCCCATATGCTCAAGTAGTTAATTATCATGTATTTCCTTCATTTCTAATGAATTAATGAGAATTATAATTTGGTTTTCTAATTATGGTTTTATGAGTTCACTAGTGCAACCCTACAACAATGAGTTCTAGGTTTCCTACAACACAGTTCTTGTAGCACCATCATTTTTATTCATACTTCCATGTGTCCAATGAAGAAATGGGCACATAGATATCATAGTCAAATTATTCTAGATAGTTATGTACCCATTAGATCATGCCTAGGTCGGACGTGTGAGTCTCCAAGAACTTTGTCCAAGTTATGGTCAAAATTAGTAAATAGTTTTAGAGATCCAAATTCCAATGTGATTTCTGGGCCGATGAAGATATAGCTCTCAAATCCAAGACATGGTTTTTGTGAAGAAGGGTCCAAATTAGTTCTTGCGGAATTTGATTTCCAAAATTCAAAATGGTTTAAAAGATAAGGGTGGATATTCAAGGTAGATTTTCCAAGAAATTTGCAGCACCAGAATTCTTGTAGTTATGCCTTTTGTGAATGAAATTGGGAATGTGGTTTTGTCAAAGATTATGTTGTTGGATTCCATATTATTCAAACATATAAAACAACCATTAATTAACCTCCATTTATTTAATCAATTTTTTGATGGTTGTATATCCATGTATTTGGGATTTGGTCTCATTTTGTTGTAATGATTTTCCTTCTTTATTTTGAAATCCATATGTATAAATGTAAGGAGGATCATTGTAATGGTAGCTGGAGGAGAGACTGAAAGGATCCTCAATGTAATAATGGGAAGAATTATGGAATAAAGAACTTGTTGCACATCAAGAGATTTCCATCATAGTATTGCTTAGCAATATATGTTTGGAATATGCTGCCCAAATAGTTCCTTTTCTATTGTGATATTTTATTTTATTATTACATTGAAATTTCAATTTCATGTCGTGTGGAGTGATAATTAGTTTTGTGTTAGTCCCTATTAATTTTCCTTGAGATTAATATCAACATAAAGAAGCTTGAAAATATTTGTTGGCTAAGCCGACCTGGGGTTCTACTACATAGCTCATGTTGGATAATATTGATCTGAAGAGGCCATAGTTTTTTCTTAACAATCTTGTTTTTAGATTTTCTTTAATTGTACAATTAGATTTGTAAGTTCAAAAGTAAGCATGATTTGCTTCTAGTGATTTGGTTGGTTTTTATCAAGAAATGGAGTACACTTCCGAAGCAGATCTAAGTTGCTTGGAATCGCATTGATAAACATACCTAACATGTAATTCCTCACTGATAAATTCATCCATGTAGTAGAAACTTTCTTTCACATAGTTGACTATGGGTGTGTTTACTTTTTCTGCAAGTATGGTGTGACAATTTATTTTCCAACACTTCCATGACTCGGATCTACATATATTCTTCCTAATACTTCATAATTTTAAGAAACTTGTATTAATGATCAAATGTAACAAGATTATCTTTGAATTATTCAAATAATAGTATCCTTCAGGAGACCGAGATCCATATGCACAACTTCCGAACAAAATTATGTTAGAAACAAGAAATCAAATTCCACACAGGTATCCATGTTGGTGATGCTAGTAGGCTATATTCCCCTCAATTATGGATCAAAAATACTCTGGGAAAAACTGAGGGCATAGATGTCATAATATTAGTGTTTCGATTGCATTGTCTTAATGGGCTTATTGAGACATTTCCAACAACAAGCTCCAAGCCTCATTTTGACTTCATCTCATTCGAGGTCGTCCTAAATCTCCTCTAACCAATATCCTTGGAAAAAGTCAAAGTCAAATTAGTGGGAATACACATATTTCAAGAAAATATTAAAATAAAACGAGACGCTACACATGCCTCTTCACAAGAAAAGTAAAAATAAATAATTAAAAATAAATTCTAAGAAAACACAAAACCACTCTCTCCTCTTCCAATGCTCCATTATCCAATTTGTTGAGTTGAGGAAGTAGAGAACTACTATGAGGATATAGTGTAAGTATAGAAAAGATTCAAGATTGAATAGAACCCCTTGTATTGTATCTAGGGGAATAATATGGGGTACCTAGAGAGGTACCTAAGGAAAATAATAGTAGATAAGTATTGTTACGTATAAAGGCCACTTTTAATAAATAATGCATAGTGTAAATGCAATAAATGTAAGAGGACTTAGTAGAAGGTTCCTCTTCTAGAACCTTTTTTTTGGAACCCATGACCTCCTCCTCCCTCCTACAATTTCTAATAAAAAACAAAAACTAAATTCAAACGCTTTGCATAGGCCATGGCTTGACCCATTTTGTTTCACATGCGTAGTAAACGTGCAAAGCCATAGCTCCACCATGGTTCGTGTCCCTCCTCGGATGCAAAATTACAAGGTTCATGATCTCCATCCAAAGTGTGTTATGATGGATTTCTTTAAAATATTTTTTGGTCCTTCGGCTCGATGCCTCCTCTACTTCATCATGTCCACATTCCTCTACCCAAGTGCCTCTACTAGTGGCACCTCACTTCCTCCATGCACCTTCCAAATTCTATGTTGTTATTGCTTGCCACCTCCCCTACACACAAGGGGTGATAGGCTACCATTCACCATCAACATCAAACATTACATGATTTTTTATGTGAATGGTATGAAAATTTCATATATGATGGCAATGGTATGTGTTATATATAAAAATTAACTTGCGTCCAAATATTTTATATATGGTGGATGGGTGGCATATTCAAACAAAACTATTATATATCATATGATGTATACATTGATGGTATGTTGGCTATACCATATCCGTTTTTAGTCCATTCCTCAGGCCAGGGACTCTAGCATTTGCACTGCAGTCAACGATAGTTGAATTCCTATCACTTGGTTAGTTATGTTGCATTAGTTGGTGCATTTTGTATTCTTCCTATTATTTTCTTTGAATATCCTAATAAACCTTGTATTAATTCGAATTTTCAAAAAACAATATTTATTTGTTGAATTTTTTAATTTCTTATATTTTATTTTCTATTGGCTTGTGCTTTGTGATGTGACATAATTGAGCCTCGTGTATGTCAAAAATTTTCCTCTCTTTGTGGAATAAAAAAACTAATTTTCAATTATAAATTAAAACAATGGCCAGTTTGAAGACCCTAACACTATCACTACAGTCAAATCCTTTTCCACTATAGTTGATGCCTTTGATCTGTCCTTTGCACTGCATTCCACACCTTTGATATGTCCTTTGCACGAGCTTCTTTAGGGTGGCGGTATGTCCTTTGCACAAGCTTCTTTAGGGTGGTGATTTGTCCTCTACACACCATTACAATTTGTCCTATTCACGGTGGTAACTTACAGGAGGCAGTGACAATAATCAAACATGCATCTCTTAGCACCAGATCACGTCCTCCTACAACATATTTCAAGAGTAGTATGATCAAAGAAAATAGGAATAATGGATTGATATCATCAGCCCTCTCCACAATCCAAAAATTTAATTTCTTTATGAGACTCTTCTGAGTGTTTCCCGATATAGAGGCTAGCATGAGCCTTCATCTATAGATTTCTTTGAAGGTAAATATATGGGACCTTATAGTTGTAGCTATGAATCCCTCCATGTCCATTGACATAGTTCTCGACCCCAAGGATGACAAATCATATAAAGTGATGGTGTGGGGTGAGCTGACAATAATTAAGGTACACACAAACATTGTAATGATTGGTCTACTCTATTGTATTAATTTATACTATTGTAATTATTTATTTGCAACTAGAACAGAAAAAATATAGGATAAGTTGTAAATTTAATTTGTGTGGTGGGTGGTGTAGCAATATTCAGGTCTCTTTTATATGAACCTTGCAAAAGGATGGTGACTCTGATATTCATATGGATAAAAATAGGATATAGAGAGAGCTAAGGAATAATATAAGTACTCTTCCACTCCCTCCTCCCATAGAAAGATCCACAACTTAAGTGCCTTCCCTGGCTCTCTTGCATTAAGCTTGAATCCCATGGCTAATCCAGTGCCTCGACTCACCCATTGCGTTTGTCCCTTTTTAGACTGAGTTATACCAATCATCCAAGTATTTTTCCTTAGGTCCATCCATGGCAAACCTTGTTGACACATGCTTTCCCATTTGGCTATGCCTAGTATCCCTTTCCACTCTGCATTGAGTTGACTAAGTTCTAGTTCTAAGAGAACCACCCTCATTGAAGATATATACAAATTTAAGTTATACAAGTAATATCACTTGAAATGAAAATAAATATAATGAAAATGGGAAATAAAGAGAAGTATAGATTGAAAAAAAAAACATAAAATATTATTCAAACGGTCTTGTAGAAGTTGTTTATATTCTCTCTGGGTGTCATAATAAACTATTTTCTTCCAAATTTTATGTGCAGATTCCATTTTTATACTACATAAATCTATATTATTTTATATTTTTTAGCAATGAAGGTTTGAAAGGATCAATGTTCTCTTTTGTTCCAGTAATTTTTTCCACCATAAGGGTATAAAGCATCTAAAATTATTTCATTCAAGGCAGCTACTAGCAATAATCTCTACTAGCATTTGAACAAAACAAGTTCAATATTCATTTTGTTCCAGGTTGTTACTGTTGGATTATTGAGAAGAGGGGTGAATCAGTAATAGCATAATTATAATCCGTTTTCTCCAAATAATCCAAGTGTTATAACAATGTAGAATTATTATCCAATAATTAGAAATAATAAATGAACAATCACACACATACACAGTACACCAGTGTTTTACGTGGAAACCCAAATCGGGAGAAAACCATGGAATGATTTATCTTATATGTATTGAAGAATTACATTCATTGGAAGCACCAATTTCCTTTGTTTTCCAGCTGCAACTGGAAGGAGGCTCCAACCCCCTAGTTTCTCGGGCTACAACCTGAGGGAAGCTACAAATCCCCAATTCTTTGGCTACAACTAGAAGGAGGCTACAATCCCCTATGTTCTCCGACTACAACCGGAAGGTGGCTACAACCACCTGTCCTTGCCTCATCCAACTGCCCTGAAGTAGAATTAGAGTGATGGAACCATTGTACACTATCACTGTGAGATATACCGTTGCAAACATGTACCAATAAACCTAAACCATGCATCAACCATGCACCAACTTGTACCTCAACCTGTAATCAACCTTGCCATAAACAAGTGCATTAACCATGCACCAACCTGTACCAAAAAATCTATAATTGACCTATACCATAAACAAGTGCAACCAACCATGTACCAAGTATGTACCAATCATGTTTCAAGTACTCATCAACTATGACTCATCAATATGCACCAACATCATCAACTATACACCTCATGTATGTGCCAACTGATCAACTACTTGTCTCAACCATGTACCCAACTTGTACCTCAACCAAAATCCTTCATCAATTTCATCATCCAAAGATGATTTGTAACTCTGTAATAGACTTGGTGTATATGATCACATACCTGCAAACCTTCCTTCACTTTAACAACAAGAGACTAGCATTTTCATCAAACATTTCTTTAGTATCACAAAACTAGTTTTGGATTAGTCAACAACCCTAACTTGAAATAATCATAACTTTGTACCTGTATTGAATAAAGATCTAAAACTGATACACAATGTTCTTCAGTGCATTTTGTTCAATTCCTCCAGGTTTCACTACTTGGAACCTCTCATAAAAGGAGTTATGGAAAAAATGGCACACCTTGTTGAATTATGGCTTATTCTAGAGAGCGACCTTGTAGAGCGTGCCCCGCATGAAATATTTGTTGAATTGATCAGAAACTATTACAAAGAATACTAAATATTGTACTCTAACCAACACATTTTGTATTACTTAATTTGGATCTATTATGAAGAAGTTATGACGTTTTTACCGAAACACTTGTTTTTGATTAGTTTCAGGACTAGCCACAAACCCTATTTTCCATGGAGTGTAACTCAAAAAATACAACGACCCACAAGATGATTTTTTTACCACAGATACTTGCATATGTTTCCACAATGGAATATCAATTTCATGGTATGAATCATTCTAGAAAAAAAATTATTGTGAAAATGGTGAGATTACCTGAAAAACACATACCTTAGAAAGCATCATCAAAAGAATTTATCCTTCATTGAATTCCGGCATTATTTTCTTCACTTTCCCCATAAATTCAGCTTATATATCATTTGGTTACCTCAGAAACCTATAGTTATTCAATATTCTCAAGTGTGTCTTAAATGAGAGAGCCTTGCCTCTTATTTATACTCTCCAAGTAGCTTCCTTAAAAACATCTTCTAGGTCACTTTACTGACTTTCCTTATTTTAGGGTTAACCCACTTCTAATTTCTCCATTAAATTTATTATTGAATTAATTTATTTTGTATTCACTTTGAATTATAGTGTATTCATCACTTCACATTATTATTTACCTTTTAAAATCTCTTAAACCACTTTGACTACTTTGACCTTTTGGGGCTTCTAGATGACATATGAGGGTCCTCCAACTTTGTAAGGCCATAACTCTCAAACCATGAGGAGTTATGTGACGTTCCACATACCACCAGAAATGGAATGAAATTTAATATCCATATAGAATAGTATTACCTAAAAATATATCAAAAATCATATCGTTATCCATCAAGCAAACTTGGGTCCATTACCCAAACCTGGGTTCTCCAACTTCTCATGGCCATAACTCTCTAACCGTGAGGAGTTATATGACGTTCCACATACCACCAAAAATGGAATGACAATAAATATCCATCTAGGATAGTTTCACTGACAAATTCACTAGCTTTCATCTCATTATTCCACAAATAAGCATGGGTTCTCTAACCATATGTTGTCGCAAGAGTCGACTCTAGGCTGTAAAAGAGCCAAGCCTTAACACATTTTTAAAAGAAATAAATCTTATTGATTGATCAGTCATAGGAGGCTTCTAGAACTAGGTTGAAAATAATTATTCCACTCATGTATAGATCAGAAATGAAAAGGCATGACCTTGTTTGTCTAATTCATTTTAAAATCATGAGGATGGATAGAAGATAGGGGATGAACAAAACTGAAAGAAAAAGCCAAGTATCTGGTCTTCCTTTCAATAGAAGAAATAACACTGAAACTTCAAATATCTGAACACAGGTCTTGTCTCACTCATAGAAAGACAGAGGAAAGGTTGTGAACAAATAAAACTTGTAAATAAGGCAAAACAATTAAGATGCAGGTCTTGTTCCACTCACGGCAAAACATAGGAAAAAATGCACTTTAAGGAATGCGTTAAACTAGATACAGTAGAGGTATTATTGAATTGTAACCATTACAAGATGAAATAATGAATGGAGGGAAGAAAGAGCAGTGGTGAAAACTACAGAGACAATAATACAGGAAAAAGACAGAATTAGACAGTAACAAAGTATAGAATCTCTTGGCACTCTGTTCTATATTTGCTGAAAAAGAATGCATTACAAACCCAGCCTCCGAAAGGCTCCCGGGCTCTCCTCTCTCTCTGTTACATACATCATTCTTTTAAAAGAGAAAAAATCTAAACAAAACTCTTAGTTGTCCGGAAAATATGAACCGGTTCGTATTCCTGGCACTCTGCGACTGACAGATGCGTTGCTGGCTCGTTAGACCGTTGCTAAATATTTGACACCTCGTCATTTCTTCCTTGAAACTTGGAAGCTGCGATTTTGGATATTGGGCTCATGATCTATCCTCACCAATCCCTGAGAAGTTTCGGAGAAGTTTCCTAAATGCGTATGGATGCAATTTCATTTTTTATTTATCAGGTCCACAACTACTGCTACACCTCCTGGTAAATAATAATATTCAAGCATCTTTGATGGTCTTAACTTCGTTGAATACTGTGCGCAGCATGAAACTCTGACTAAAAGATTTAAAACATCTTATACCTCAAAAATGTCACTCTGATGTGCATCTTCAAGATCATATATGATCTTCAAAATGGTAGTTGTCTTGTTACTAAAAGAAATAGCAGTTTGAATGCCGTAAGACGAGCGCTTTGAGAACATCTTCACTGTGACTACCAAAGACTCTGATGCATGCCTCCCTTGCCTGCTCCATTGCATATGGTATAATCAATACTAGAATTTCTTCGTCCATCGAACCATGGGCTTCTTCTAACTGTTGGGCTACCATGACTAGGGTTCGAATGTCCCTGGGAACTGTATTTTAAATGGCCTTCATAACTTCTTCTCCGAAGGAAACACAGTCCATCAGCATTGTATGCAAGAAGTCATACGACCATGTTCCTGTAATATATGCAGACACAAATGATGCACAAATCCAATTTCTCTCTTCACATCCTTGAATAAGAGATTTTCAAATCCCCATTCCCTTGAATGAGTATCATTGGTTGAATCGTTTCCTAGATTGTTCCGCAGACAGAGCTTGTTGGACATGGAATATTGTTCGATGATGAACTATGTATAACTGGAGTATAGATTGGAGAGTATTGCCCGGAGAAATGTAAACGTACTCATCTACATCGAAGAAAAATGTCCAATTCGCCATGAATTTGTGTCTATGCAAGCAATCGTTTACAATGAGAAATTCATTATGGTAATAACCATCAAATTGTTCCTACTCAGATATATCTGCAACATTACATGACCAGCTCGAATCCATGGCTCCAATACCTCCCTAACTTTCGGATGCACACCACCAGCATCATGGAAAACGAAGTGCGATCGAGGACCAAAGAATTTGGCATGATAGACCATCCACTCTCTCATTCTCTGAGGATTCAGATCATCGTATAGAGAGGAGCCACAGTAGAAATAATCATAGAGAGGAGCTTGGCTGTAAATGGAGGCATTGTAGGTATCTTCTTCCTTGAGAGAAACGATCCTCTTTGGTTTCCCTTATGCAAATATTGTTGCCTTGAGACCGTTGAGAGCCGAGAGAGCCACCTCCTCGTTCAAAACCTTCTCACCAGTACCTCCACGTTCTGCACGAATCATTGACGATGACCTGGTAAATGGTAATGCCCACATGAAAAGATCCTATTTTTTGTCAGTGCGACAGGCTTTACAATCACCACTGTATGATAAGAATACGATGTAGCATATACATTTTTGTTTTCCATAATCAAATCTTTAAGGTTGCGCAGTTTATACAACCACTTCAGAGTATCACTCAGGTTGTTGTTTTCTAAATATAGCCGCTCCAACATAATTAGATTGGTAAAATTTGGCAACGGTCCAGTGAAATGATTATTGTTAAGTGACACGTTAACTAATGCAGTCAACCGTGCAATATCGTTAGGCACTCAGCTTCATGATCCAACGTCAGCGGTTTCAAATAGAATCAAGTTGTTGTGAATATTGTTCCTGGCCCATTCGGTTACTCAAACCTCACTTGGAAACTTTTTCGCGCCTCAGACTGTAGCCAACGGACACACTACCGTTTTCATTTTCAGGTTATTATTACTGTTGATGCCCCTAGGAGGAATCTTTGGCACTGCCAAATGGTGGATCCTGCAGGATTTCACCTATGAAAAACCTTTCCGGATACCCTATTGTTACTCGACATGCAGCCCCTCTGAAATTGGCCATCTTCCTTTATTTCATATTGGCCGCCACTGCCACCAAGAAATCCATTAAAGAAGGAATCGGTAATTGGTAGATCTGAAGGCTACGCTATGACAGGCCTTGTGCTACTTTGAACGGGTCTGCGTGAGGCTTTACTAGGTGTGGGTGTATAACGATTTAAAAAATGCCATGTAGTACTGCCTCTTACTCCTCCTGTAGCTCCTCCTACGGGTACTACTCTTGTAGCTCCTCCTGTGTGTCTCGGTGTGGGAGTAGTACCTCCTCCGAGTCCACCTGTAATAAAAACAACCAATAAAAAACTCATTGATTTAAATGTAATACGTTTTCCACCAACTGCTCCTCCATATTGAGACCCACTTCCCTCAGTTGAAGCATTCTCCTTTGTATCTTGCTTATTGTTCTCAACAATTGACTCTGAAGACGTCATGAATCTTGCATTTTCCACAGAAAACTTTCATTCCAAACCCAATGATATTGAGTCGGGAACATCTGGACGTTGTACACTTGCATTCCTCTCGCAAGTAGTGGGGAAAAGATGATCCAGTTCTACAAATATCTTTCCTTCAAGAGACTGTAGAACCTTTGCCAATTTGTGAGCTCCATATCCAAATGCACTTCGTATACGATAGAAGTTTTCTTTTCCCACACTCCTCCCAAGATTATTATTTTCACGTAATGGATCAACTACGTTCAAGAACTTGGAGATAAATTGTCGACTATTACTATCATGGCCATTTGGAACATCAGAGTACTTATCAATACATTTCTTTAGAAATTCCTTGCTAAGCAATAGTTTGCCTCCATCTGTTTGAGGTGGTTCAGCTGTTATTTGTGGAAGAGCGACTTTAGGAACAGGACCCTGTATGCTAACACAATAATTGTCTCAATCGAACTTGCTAAAATAATCCATAAATCTAAATAAAACCTCCAGTGGACCTCGTAGTGATGCATGGAAAAGATGAAAAATATACAAGACCAATGTCTCCAAAGCATATGTAGAAATAAGTCCATGATGAGCGCCAAGAATACGGATTTCATAATAGCACCATGCTTTAACAAGTATAATACTACGTTTGAATAAGTGTTTCTTCCCAATCAACAGATTTACCTCCTCAAGAAAGTAAAGGATACTAAGTCCTCCAAGCTGATTGAAGGAGATGTCTACAACAATGTTTTCAACAAGACATTTCACAAGCTTGACCTTGGGCAACACAGTCAATTTTGATATATGTTACAACATCGGCTCCCTCTAGGGATGGTACTTTCTCGTAAAGTGCCAAGAACAGTAGACCAGGTGCCTTCATCCATTGGGTGACCCGAAATCATCCTCATCAAATCCTGAACCCTGTCACTTTACTCGCATATTTTTCGGAACGAAAACCCACTTATTCATCCATTGGGCTATGGAGTCGTAATGCTTTAAAACAAAACCATACTGGATTCAAAACTGAACTGAAAAACATATTGAAAACCATCGATGTAATCTAATGCTTGAAGTCAAGCTTATTTATATACATCACCTACTCTAACTACTGAAAAATTTTCACTGAATCAAATGATACGAAAATGATAGTGAAGCCAATCCAATAAATGCCTACTTATTTGAAACTTTCTCACACTTTCTTCGAGCAGGCTGAAAAAGGAAACTGACAACTCCCATCTGAACTATTGGTGATCCTGGATTTTCAAACCTTTCATCAATTCTTGTGACCAAATATTCATGACATAGCATATTCCTCCATTAAATGAATCCAAAAGATCAACAAAAGGGTCTGGGAAAAATATATTGTCCTGAGGTTTTAAAACGTCCCGGACTACTCTATGTTCTGATTTATGATCCTCAGGGTCATTAAACATGGCAACCATATCTTTTTCATGAAACAAAGCAGAGTCTAAAATCTGATCTTCTGGCAAGAAATCATCATAAATAGGTTCACTAACTTCCTGTAAAGTTCCATGAAATACATGACTGTCACCATTTAAAAATAGATTTACATTTTTAGAAATGGAATAAGTTTGACACTCATATCCGGGACTGTGTGAAAGTTGTAAATCTGTGTGAGTAGGGGCTGCAACATAGTTGTGCAGGGGCAGACCCTTCTCTTCCTTAGTTAAAGTAGAAGGTGGTCTCTGTATTTTCTGAATAAAACAACAATCATTCCTTTCTATTTCTTTTGCAGGTTGACTGTGATGCCAAATATCTTCTTCTTGAGTAAGTTCACAAGATCCAGCATATTTATGAGCCAACTCTTCGTCATACTGATCATCTTCATCAACTTGAGAAATTTCTATTTTTTCTACCTCCTCCTCAAGAGGACTTGTATCACAACAATCTTCAAAAAGGATTTCAGCAGAATATATCCTCTTACAATGTTGATGAAAAAGTGTGTGAAATCATCTCAATGAAGGAATACTGGAATGGGGTAAGGATTTATACCAGAGTCTAGCATCTTTTTCCAATGAAAACATAAACAATTTCATGAGGACATCATCATGATGTACATTTAATTCCTCCATGAGCTTGTGGAATTCAAACAAATGTTGACCAGGATTGTCGTCCTCATATTTTCCAAATTTAGGAAGGATATCTTCCCAAATTTTAATGTATGGAACAGTGTTTAGAAAGCCATAAACATTTGTAAAGTCCAGAGGGGAAAACCTTGCAGCAATTCGAGCAGCGAACAAATTTGACATTTGAGACCAGTGGAGTCGCCAACAAAATCATGTAGAGTCTACGAACCAAGGAGTCGCCAAGTGAATGATCACAAACAATTGAATGCTTATCCCTTGTTCACCATCAAGAGATAGATCCGAACTTTGTTGTATCCCAGGGAAGATAACTTCGTCCTCCGTCCCCGACAACAGCGCCTCAAAATGTTGACACTCAGAACTGAAATGGGTTGTAGCAAATCAATCCCAAGGCAACCTCGAACCACTTTGGATTAGAAGTTTCCCTCTTCCAACCCGAGACGGATCTCTCGAAAAATGTCACAAAATGATCTTCAGTAAGCTTAAAAAGGTGGGCAAATTTATGGGTAAATGATGGTCTTGGATTTTTGGAGTTTGGGGGTTAAACCAGGGAAATGGTCCATTGGGCATGGAGTCAAATGAAAACCGAAGAAAAGAGACAATAGCAAAGATCAAATAACTTGTGGAAAGTGAGGCAAAGTAAGTCTATCTTTCAGTGCTTTGATAACTCATGATGCGGTAGCGGAAAGAAAAAGGAAAGGCCGATGTAGCAGAGAATATATGCATAATCCTGAAAATGCGGATTGGTCTTACACCCGCTGATAGCTGGTGCAGAGGAAAGACAATAAACAATTACAGAAAACCCAAATCCATTCGTTATAGTAGTGGTCGTACTAAAGTATAACAAAGCACATCAGTTAGAAGAAAATGAAATGAAATGTAGTTGTGGCGGAATAAGGAAGAAATAACATTATGAAACTGATAACACATCAACTGTGAGTAAGGAGCATATCAAATAAATTCCAAACAAGTTTAACACAGCTGAAAAGGAGAAGAACATGCTGAAACAAATTGACCGTGATGAATCTCACAGTCGCAAGGAAAAAGTCATCTTTATTACTCCATTAATGGCTTACAAATAACTCAACAATTACAATGAACCCCTCTTGATAGAGGTTTTCCCCCAGCGCTGCCCTCATGCACGCCCCCCTCCTCTTTTTTTTTCTGCTATCAATCTCTTTTTAAAAGAAAAATAAATCTTTTTGAATTCCAGGGAATATGAAACGTTTTGTCTTCTGGAACTCGGCGATCGCCAGGCGCGTCTGCCAGCTCTTTGAATCGTTACCTGAACCGTCGCTAATCGTTTGAGACAAGTGGGGTATTTTTCTTTGTGCTATCTATGCGTTTGAATAATTTTTGAAACTTTCGGTGCCAGAACTGGCTCCGACCTTGCAGTGTTTGAAACCTTTTCCATGATAACTCTGGAAATCCACGTCCCCAACGATAGTTTTCTTTTCTCCGGTCACCGCTTGAAAATGCATCTAGAAACTGGCGTCTGTGATGTGTGAAACAAATTTTCTCCAGAAAAATATTCTAATCGCTACCATAAGTACTACAGATTTTGCCCATAATTATGGAAATGTGATGCTTCCAGCGAGTTAACTCAAATTCGATGCTTGTGCTGGCGGGGACGATGTTGGCAGGGAGATCCATTCATACAGGAGAATACGCCTACGTCCCGGGTGAGGTCTTGCACTAGGGCTAAACTCCTCGTTGCCATACCATATGCAGTTTCATATGCGGAAGACTCTCGTGATCCTGATTTAACGAAATATGCACCGTTGAGGAAAATATCATTTTCAGATATCCAGTTCCAGTTCTTCCATTCATTGTCCTGAACAGTGATGGCCCCCCACCTCGTAACCTCTTTTTTGAACTGATTTGCAGAAGCACAGGATCTGTTTCTGTTAAGAACCAAACATCAATATAGCATATAAAAACCTCAGGAAAAGTACTCAATGCCTTGAAAAAGAGATAATATCAGATAATAAGCCTCTTCGAGGGGGCAACCTCCTTT
>JZKD02S0566240.1:0-10803 GCA_000966675.3 Picea glauca | reverse complement strand
AAAAAATTAAACTACAACTATAACATAAAAGACTCAATATAGGAATCTCATATAGGGTATGTGGGTTGTCTCTACAATGTCTGAGATGAATGTGCCCGTAAATGTTTGTCTAATACGTCCAAAGCTTCAACAGTTAATACCCACAAGATGATAAGATTGTGTTGCACTAGAAAATTGACTTCTCCTTCTAGAAAATGGGTTTTTCCACCAGAAGTTTGTTGCAACAGTAAACAAGGTAGATTGTGGTAAGAGGATCACTCCCAACAACAGTATTTTGGTCTCTAGTTGAAGTAATATGCCCCAATGGCAAGTATCTTCATCCAACCTCAAGGAATATGGTCCAACTTCAAAGAGAATGTACCCATCCTTCAAGGAAAGTTCCCAGCAAGCAAATAAAGCACCCAACTATTGAAATATTGTAACTTTTGAAGAATATTCTAATTATATTTGAGTTATTATCTTATAGATCAAATCCCCTTTTACAAATTAATCATGTCGGGTCTTGTATAAGATCAAATCCCCTTTTGCGGATTGATCATGTCGGGTCTTGTATAAGATCAAATTCCCTTTTGTGGATTGTTCAAACCATATTTATATGGTAGTATTTATAAAGTCGGCCCCTGGTGTTTATAAAGTGGGTTTAACCATTTCTGGAATAAGTCAACCCTACCATGTGAAGAGACATAACCTGAACGCCTCCTCAACTAGTATTTACATGTGAGGATGGTGCCTCACTCACACTCACTCATCTTGTGTGCATATCTTGAAGGTAGTTCCAGTTGCAGGAAGGAGAAGAGAGGTTCATGATCAATCTTGGTTTATCTTTGGTGGTTTGGTCTTAGTCTTGGAAATAATATATTACTGAGGAATTTTTTTTGGGTTTTCTCCCCCATGAGGATTTCCTAGGATAAAATGTTGCATACCTTTTGATTGTGTTTCTTTCAGTGATCCTCCTTATGATGTTGTTTTGGAAATGCATTGAATGCTCATGTAACTTGGAATTAATCTAATAACAACAGTAAAAACTTAACATGGTATCAAATCTTGACTGAATAGAGCATCTTTCACTAGGTATAAAAAATGTCATTGTTGTCGTACAAGAAAATTAGGTATTTTTACTCAAGAGGCTTTTTTGACCAAAAACTATCTTTAGAAGTGCGCCTTTCTCTAGCGCATATTTTGGTAGCTTGAGCAAACTTTTTCAGTGGGAATATTCTCTGGAAAGTCAAACCCTAGTTTTGACTGGTACCAGAAAACCAGGAATCCAGAAGTACCAGGTCAGAATTGCGCAGGTCAAGTTTCAAGGGGTAAAACTTGGAATTTTTTGAAACAGTCAGCTCCAACAAACTCACCTCAACCCAGCACATCTATTCCCTGGATTAGAATTCCAAAATTTGAAGTTTGATAAATTAGGGTTTCGTCATAAAACCCTAAGTTGCAGTTGCAGTGCTAGTGCCTTCGCACCAGTTGCAGGACCAGTTGTAGTGAAATTTTTTGTGAAGTGTTGGGATTGATTTTTATTGTCCTAGTGCACCTTACCCTAGAAAATATCCATCTACCTTTAAATTACAAGTTGCAACACCTTTGAAGTTTTAAAGGTTTGTTATTTATTGTTGATGTTGTTGGATGGTGCCACTACCCGTCGATACTATCAAAGGTATATACTTACATATGTATTATTAGGGTAAAATCATGAAGACGGGTAACACTTTTGCTTGTTTTATGAGATTTTTTATTTTTTATTTTAACAGGTTCTTCAACTTCCAGTAAACAAAAATATTTTATTTATTTATAATTTTACTTTACTGTAAAAACAAAACTTGTGAATAATTTTGTTAGCTTTCTACTGACAATTTTTCAATTTTTTTTATTGAGATTTGATATGTCAATTTGGCAATTGTTTGACAGTATGTTCCTTAAAACTGAAGGGAAATATAATGAGTTATTTTTTACCCCAACAATGTATCTATTATTAAACTTTTATAATAATAATAATATGTTTTTAAGGTCACGACCAAGCCAGACACCAAATTGGTGTATGTGACCCCCTCCGCCCATCGATTTTGACTAGTAAGTCTACGGAGGTAAACTTTTGTGAAATATACTAGTGTATTAAACTTTTGTTTTTGACAAATGAAATATATTGCAACAATCTAGAAAGACTCTATTATGTGATGACTATAGTTTTGAATCTAACGAATTAATATTATAACTTCTAGAATTTTTTGAAGTTGGCCAATCTGAAAAAGTTACAGATTTTAAACACATGTTTTCCCCCACCATATATCTATCTTAATTTTTACTTAAAAGTAAAATCTAAAAATACCCTTTTGAAGAGAACAATTTAAGGATTATGAATATAAATTTTCCATAATTTTCCACAGTGTATTTTTAGAGATATGGATTTTTCATTTCATTGAATCATAATATCACCTAAAAATATTATGTAGTGATTTTTTTATAAAATTAAATAAAATTAGATAAAAACAATGAAAATAAAAACAAATTGAATTCAATGAAAGTAGATTCAATTTTAAAAATGTTGGTATCAATTCCGAAACTAAATTTTTAGTATTTGTAGGAGTCTGCTACCTCCAAAGATCAAGTAAGCTAGAGATAATTTGAAGTTTTCTACAAATAGTCCCATTTTTCAGGTTTTCAGCGGAAATATTATTTCGATGAAAACCTAGTTTTTAACGGAATCCATTAAAAATAAACCTTTCAGCCGAAATATTCTTACTGTAGGAAAAAAAATCATCCGAAAAATAATTTTCACGAATTTCGAGGGCATCGTTAGGGCGTCGTTCAATTTGACGTGCAAATTTTCGGCTGAAAAAATTCCTAGCAACATTTTTTCAACTTACAACTCAAAGTTAAGATTGCAGAGTTAGAGAATAAACTCTATAATCTTAACTTTAATCAATCTAATACCTTGAATTTAATCTTGACCAATGGTTAGTATGATGGTCATAACTCAACATACAACCTAGATGTTCATAAGATCAAAATAATGTCATAAAAAATAGATGCATATCAAAATAATCAAACCTGGGGTGCATTATGCCTTTGAATGTGCTGGATTTGAGATCCCTATGGATATATTATTGTTGTTTAGATAAAAGATCCTTTCTCTTTCAAATACCCTTTAAAACTAATGGGTAAAATCATGAATATGGGTAACACTTTTGTGAGAATTGGGTCTCCAAAATTCCTAGCGACAATTTTTTCACTGAAAAAATGTCGCTAGGAATTTTGAAGACCCGATTCTCACAAAAGTGTTACCCATATTCACGATTTTACCCATTAGTTTTAAAGGGTATTTGCAAGAGCCGAAAGAATTTCACTAGGAATTTTGGAGACCCGATTCTCACAAAAGTGTTACCCATATTCATGATTTTACCCATTACTTTTAAAGGGTATTTGTAAGAGAAAGGATCTTTTATCTAAACAACAATAATAGATCCATAGGGATCTCAAATCCAACACATTCAAAGGAATAATGCAAACCAAGTTTGATTATTTTGATATGCATCTATTTGTTATGACAGTATTTTGATCTGATGAACATCTAGGTTGTAGGTTGAGTTATGACCATCATACTAACCATTGGTCAAAATTAAAGTCAAGGTATTATATTGATTAAAGTTAAGATTATAGAGTTTATTCTCTAACTTAGATTTATTTCAAGAAAGCATATTATCTTAGTACATAGGACAGGTTGAAGAGAATACTTGTCATCTTGAGCGAAGGGGACTCGGAAGAAAAGAAACAAACACTCATTGTTCAGGGCAAGACTCCAGGTTCTAGGTTTGAGTGATTAAGTTGATAAGATTCAAATTTTCACATGTCAAGTTTGATAAATACCTCACTACAGGTAAACACTATAGTTGAGATATCAATATTTGAAAAGTTTTATACTTGGTAGCATGTAAGCATTATTGAAATAAAAGATTATTGTAATAATTTACCATATATAACTAACATCTCCTCTAGGAGAAAATTCTTGTTTTGTTTCGAGGTTACCATGGAGGAATGATTGATCTCAACTAGAAGAGTGTTTCTCTCATTTCTTATTATTGTATTTATTACTTTTGACCCTTTTTTCAATCAAGTCACAAGTGATAGCTCTGAAGGAGCTACTGTGACGATTGTTCTTGCTATTTTTTTTATTATTATTATAAAGAGTGTTATCCTTGCATGTTGTTTCTCCCTTGTTTTTCTTGTTTCCACAGGTGATAACCATGAGGAAGCTATAGTGACGCTTGCAGGAGGAAACATATTAGATGAGACATGAAGCAGACTATCCAAGTTGTATACATGATCGTATACATCCATGTACCAAAGAAGATGAAGAAGAAGCAACTTTTGAGATACAAAGTATCTCATATGGACATTGATTGTAATGAGAAAAAGGCTCCAAAGATGACTAAACATTATAATAGAACTCACAGTATACTTGGTCAGTGGATAATGAATCCACCTTGACAGGAAGCAAAATTTGTTTGAAGTCTAACTCATCTTTTCATATTAAGACTTGGTATTCAACACCAAGTATATCCTGGAGAGACTATGAAGTTTTTGTAGACTCAGAAGAAATCAAGACTCAAAGTAAGCCTAGCCTTAAAAAGGATCAGATGGGAAAAAAAGACATCTTCCAGGACTAGGAGACAAATGCCATGAGTTGAGAAGACTAGATCATAGCTTCAGATATCTCTAGGAGACATGAAATCTCCTGAGAAGATTCCCTTGTTTCAGTGACAAAGGAGGAAGCCAGTCAGAAGGATTGGGATACGATTTTTTTTTACCTTGAGACCAGAAGGGAAGTCAGTGGTGACTTCCAATATTGATCTAAATAGATCACTCATGTTGCAGATGACAATATAAAGATCTACAAAGCCATATTTGTGTCCATAGGATTCTCTCAGTAAGAGGGAGAATACTATGACGAGACACTTTCTCCAATAATCAGAAGAAGTATATATAGAAAAACATGATTCATTAAAATAATCCGACACAATATGAGATTCATAGGGAGCAGGTATGAAAATCCTTGTATTTGAGATTGAATTATCTGCAGTGTTAGTTGGTGCAGTACATGAGTTGGGCCATGGAGACATGACTACAATAGAAGATTGAATTACCTCTAGAGAAAGAGAGTAAGCTACCCTTGGTGTCAATTATTAATCCACTCTCAATTTTAGATGAAGCTACTACCATGATAGAGTAGAGGAGTTACTCTCTGAGTTTAGTAGCCACAGTAAGAATGGAGCATTTATTCTTAGCTTCAGAGCAGCTGCAGGAGCAGAGTCTCAGTTCCTGAAGGAATAGTTGCAGAAAAAGTAGAGGACATACACTCAGGCAATGAAACAGATAGTGCTTTTCAGAAAGCAGATATAGCTAGCACATGATTGTGCAAATAAAGTTGTAGTTGAGCAAGTGTACCAGGTTGGTACAATGTGATGTGAAAATTTGGTTTTGAAATATAGGATAGGAAGACTCATGTCTGTAAGTTGAAGCAAGCTCTAAGAGCTTGGAGAAGAAAAGTTCATCACAATTTGAAAGAGGAAGCTCGTTGCATAATTTGAGTTGAAAGACCTAGGATGATGCATTATTTCTTAGCTCTTGAAGTTTGGCAGATGACAGATAAGATCTTCCTTAACCAAGGGAAGTATGCAGTTGAAATACTAAAGAGATTTGACATGTTGAATGTAAATCCATGAACACACCCACGAAAATGAATTTAAAGCTCATGGTTGATACTTCGTCAGAGTTGGTTGATGCTACTTTAAACACACAAATTATTGGATTGTTAATGTATCTGCCAAATACCAGGCCATATATATGTTTTTTTGTGAACACCTTGAGTTAGTATCTAGTGGAGCCCAGATTTGTTCAGCTTGTAGCTACAAAACAAGTGATGAGATACCTTAAGGGTACATTGGATTATGGTCTCTATTATATTGTAGATCATGACTTCAGGTTGTAAGGTTATACTGATTCATATTGGGCTGGAAGTGCTTCAGACAGGAAGAGCACTTCAAGATGTTTTTTTAGTTCTGGGTTAGCCATGACTTCATGGAAGAGAAGGAAGCAATCCAGTATTTCTCTCAGCATGGCAGAAGCAAAGTACATTGCAGCATGTTCCACCAATTGTGAATCCATGTGGCTTCGGAAGTTGTTGACAAGTCTATTCGATCTGGATATGGAAGCCACTGTGTTTCTCTGTGATAACCAAAGTTGTATAAAGATGACAGAGAACCCAGTGTTCCATGATAAGTCGAAGCATATAGATATTTGTATAACTACATTCATGATATGGTGCAGAGGGGAGTTGTAAAGCTCCAATATGTTGGCACAGATGAGAATGTTGCAAATGTGTTGACCAAGCCTATGTTTCGTGTGAAGTTAGAGTACTTCCGAGACAAGCTAGTGTAATCTGAAAGGACCTCCCTTGAAAGGGGGAGTGATGTTGATGATACTATGGTATATTTACCAACAATAGGTAGCTCTGTTAGGATTTTATATCCTAGGGGATTGATCATCCCTGGGCAGATCCCGAAGGTCCGGTAAGGACGGTCTGTCATAGTACTTGTGCATGTATATGCCATCTGTGGTCAATAGTGGTAGCTCTATTAGGATTTTATATCCTAGGGAAAATTATGATTGTCGGGCAGATCCCGAAGGTCTTGTAAGGACTGTCTATCAGAGTACCATGTAGTAGCTTCTTAGGATTTTATATCCTAGGGAATCCTATGATTCCTGGGAATATCCCGAAGGTCCGATAAGGATGGTCTATTAGAGTACCACAAATGTTGTTGTTGATACACCTACCTCATTTTGTTGCCACAAGTTGATGATGTTGTTGTTCCAGCTTCGTGTTGTCGATGTTGATGTTTCAACTTTGTGTTGTCAATGTTGATGTTTCAACTTCGTGTTTTTGATGATGTTGATGTTTCAATTTTGTGTTGTTGATGATGTTGTTATTCCATCCTCGTGTTGTGGATGATGTTGTTGTTCTAGCTTCGTGCTATTGGCGTTGATGTTTCAACTTCATGTTGTTGTTGATGATGATGATATTATTCCAGTTCCATGTTGTAAGCAATGATGATATTGATGATGATAAAAACTTCTGATGATTTATAGATGTGGCAGTCAGTGTTCCATATGTTGATGATGGTGTTTCCCTCTCCTTCTCTTGATGATGTTGTATTGGGTCATGTCAGTAGAATACCCTTCTTGTTAAGGGGGAGTGTTGAAATATTGTAACTTCAAAGAATATTCTAATTATATTTGATTTATTATCTTATAGATCAAATCCCCTTTTGCGGATTGATCATGTCGGGTCTTGTATAAGATCAAATCCCCTTTTGTGGATTGGTAAAACCATATTTATATGGTGGTATTTGTAAAGTCGACCCCTAGTGTTTATAATGTCATTTTAACCACTTCTATAAGAATTCGGCCCTACCATGTGAAGATACATAACCCTAGCACCTCCTCAACTAGTATTTATATGGGAGGATGGTGCCTCACTCACACTCACTCATCTTATGCGCATATCTTGAAGGCAGTTTCAGTTGCAGGAGGAAGGAGAAGAGAATCACATGCTCAGTCTTGGTTTATCTTTGGTGGTTTGGTCTTAGTCTTGGCATTGTATTGGAAACAATCTATTATTGAGGAATTTTTGTTGGTTTTTCTCCACCATGAGGGTTTCCTAGGAGAAAATGTTGCATACCTTATGATTGTGTTTCTTTCAGTGATCCACCTTATGTTTTTATTTTGGAAATGCATTGAATGCTCATGTAATTTGGAATTAATCTACTAACAACAGTAAAGTCTTAACACCAACAAGTGAAAATTTCCCTTTCCAATCAGTAATATGACCCCATTGATCACTAAAATTTCCCAACAAAGTGGAGAAGTCAGCCTCTACAAAGAAAAATGTCGGACCTCAAGAAACCCATCCACCACAATGAAAACTTAACCTTCGATAAGGAAAAATTTGCTGCCCAAAGATGATATATTGATCCAAATAAAGCACACTCAAGAAATCTGGATGATCTCACCATTGAATTCAATCTTTTAAACTCTTCAGGGTTTTTGTACCAAGAACCAAAGCCACAAGAGCTCTCTCAATTTCATTTTAGAAAAATACAATTGCATAATGGTAGAAAGGGTGCCCTCATTCGTCTTTTATCTCTTCGTTGACCCTTCTGGGACCCTTTTACTCTTTTAATAAAGTAAAGCGACTTTATAAACTTTAAGTCACTTAAAACACCCCTTTTTTAACTCCTTTTAATGTCGGAAAGTGATTAATTGGATTTTAAGACATTCCGACGTTGGAAGTCCCTTTTCTCATCATCCCAAACTTTAGATCTTCTCATCCTGATTCCAACGAGCTATTACACGAAGGATCCCCTTAGATAATATGATCTGAATAATACCTTTACTGTATTTAATTAATGTATGTTCAATAATAACCCAAAATTAAAGAAATCATCGAAACGCCACGAAACCAAGATCGAACTGTGTGGAAATTATCCTAATGATGAAATATGGCGAATGGACTAGCTTGGGCCCCATATAATTCCTCCAAATTTCCCGAGCTCATTGTTAACCTCATTTTATTCTTCTCGTCAGGTTGACATAAACTGACAAGGTCGCCTCTAACTACAGAGAAGGGGAGTACAAACATGGAGACATCATAGTGACATTCCATTATTAAATGCTAGACATGAGCAAAGTGCACTTTAGTTTTAGAAAACTTAAGTGAAAATTGTCTCTATATTAACTTTTCTTCTTCATATTTTTTGTTAATCATAAATATGTTAAAACATAAAAAGTATTTTATTAAGATGATAGAAGCACTAGACTTTGAATCACTCATAAAAATCCATGTACAATATGTAAAAGCTAAGCTAGCTACCAAAATGAGAGAAATAAAAAGAATAACTACAAGGTTTAGCTCTTTGAAATGTTACATTCCCTTTTTAAGGTAACAAATTTACTTATAATTATATTACTAAAAATACAATATTTAAATCACCAAAAATTTACTTAATTACTTTGTACCAATACTAAATAATTCAAAATATACAAGTCAAATCCACAACATGTTAAATTACTTACACTATTCCATTTCAACTTCGTTAATAAAATGTTAAAACATGGTTTATAACAAAAGCTAAACTTACATAAATCTAAAATCCATTAGTTTGCTATTCGAATACATTGCCACGTGTAAAATAAGCCACCTTCATTTCAAGCAGCTTTCACTGTCCTGTAGGTTATCTACAATACCGACAACATCTTCATTTCCTTCCTTCGCAAGCAAAAGCTGATTTTTTTTCTTCACGTTTTCTGTCATTTACAGAAGACTCTAGATTATTTTCCTGTGTAGAATCTCCGCTCTCAGGCGTTTTTCCTGACGTCTGTTCTTCGTCTTCATCTTCTTTCTCTTGTATAGCTTCAGATTGGGGTGGAGAACCTGGGTCTGCAAATATAGCAGAGATTTGATTTGATATTGGTGGCTCCATAACAAAGGCTTCCGGCAATTCTGGTTCTCTCTCTTTCAGCAATTCCGGTTCTTTCTCTTCCAGCATTTCCGTTGATTTTTGCGCAGATGCACTGGGCTCTGGCTCCTGACTCGAGTCTTCTTGTTCTACGGGATTCGACCTCTTGTCTTTTGACTTTACAGACTGATCTACAACATGCAGTTCTCCACGGCCATGAACCTCGAGTGTAGGCGGTGCCTGATTCTGCTGGTCGAGAATCTGAACGAGAGGCAGGTAGACACGCAACGCTTCACTCTTAAACTTGGCAGTGATGCCATCGAATTTCAGATTCTCTCGGACGTCAATAACCTTTCTGAATCTATGCCCCTGCCTCTGCATTTTCTGTAATCTCCCTCCCACCTTTGGCACTTCCTCGATTTCCTTCCCACGACGTTCTCCGCTAAGGATGAGATTGCCCCGATTATTAATCTGCACTCTCAGATCTTCTCTTCTAAAACCATAACCTGCACAGCTAAATCACGGATTAAGTATCTCTAAAAGTATCGTACAAATAAACGGAGTAAAAATGAAAGGAAAGGTATAAGTATACATATATTCATGGAAATAACCTACCTGGGAGATCAACGATGACGATGCGAGCTTCAGGGGTCTCCTCCGTGCGTACGTCTGGCTCGAACTCAGAATCCATTCTGTATCTTAATCTCCTCTGCTAACAAACTACAGATGGATGATTAATGTGGAGAAAATATAACTGCTGCTTCTCCAGAAAACCAAAGCAGATAGATGGCTTGCTTTGTTAGGGGTTCTGTGTATGTATATTTATATGCCTTTCCAAAAACTGAAGGAGCCGCCTGTCATGGATTGCGTGTGGATGGCTATCTTATTGTCGCAAGACTACTCAACGGAAAGCGAAAGTGCAAACTCGAAAGTTAAGGAATAGAATAATGTGGCGAGAAGCATCAAAGGAATGAAAACTTCGTTCCAGAAAAGGTTATCAACCACCCCACATCGCCATATAAAGAGAAAATGATAATTATTCTAGGCCCTACTTGGACATGTTATGCTCTCCTTTATTTATTTACTTTTCCATTTAGGATCGTAACTTGCTGTTTAAGTTGAGTTGCAACCACGCAAGTCATATGTGCATTGCCTCCATTTTACTTTCTCGTCCTGGAACGAGAAGCTTCCCCCACTGCATTACACCCATTTAGATTCCAGGTGAGAAGCAATTCTTTCCTAGATTAACCCATAGTCCAGCTCCAAATTGACTTGAAATAATAGCATATAA
>JZKD02S0566207.1:0-16286 GCA_000966675.3 Picea glauca | reverse complement strand
GTTACAATGGAGGAACGAGTGTTACAAACATACAAGTTCAAGGCGCAAGGACAAGACTGATGTTCAGAATAATGATACTCGGGAAAAATCCTCTGGGGGCCAAGGGTGTTAAGACGCAGAAGCAAAGTGCTACAAGGCTAGTGTATAAGGTATGAAAACGTGGTTAACAAAACACACAATGGTAACGTCCTTCGATGTGAGTTTAATGAGCCCAGAGAAGGTAAGCTCAGTGGTTTTTCATATTTAGAGATTCTGAAAAAACATAAAAGGAGACTCCACTAGGGTACCTTTTTCGAAGATAGTCTAGTTGGTTCGAAAAAGGGGTAAACTAGCACCGACAAGACGTCCATTCAAAACCATTTTAACGAGTGTGAGAAAGATAAGATCACTCGGCCATTTTTTCATTTTTAAGGAGTCTGAAAAAAGATTAACTATAGACTCTGTCAAGAATGTTCTTCTAGACCAGTTTAGCAAGTGTGAGAGAATAGTTCACTCGACGATCTTTTCAATTTTAAGGAGTCTGAAAAGAGCTTAACTATGGACTCCGAGGGGGTTCCTTTTTCATAATTTTAGTCCCTCAAGACCGAAAAAGGGTTAAAATGATACCTGAGAGTACTCTTCTAGAGAACTAAAGTTCCATAGAGTATACCTTTGTTCGTACAGTTGACTATCCAGACCGAAAAAGGGGTAAACTACGGCCAGATAGACGTGACTTGAAATTTCAGTTTAACGAGCGTGAAAGGCCACAAGATCGCTCGACAATTTTTTCATGTTTAGAGGGTTTGAAAAGGGCTTAAAAGAAGACCCGTTATATCTTTTGGGAGTCCTGAGGGTGAGGTCAAGAGAGAAAATGAATCATGCAAATGAAGCTTAAACTCGTAATCAGGAAAAACAACAAGGACTCCCAAGCCTACAGTGATTAGAGACAACATGGATACCATAATGCAGCCATGATCTACCTAGGGAATTCATGTTCCGGTAAGCTCTACCACCAAGTCGTGACACTTCTAAAGAAACTATGATGGTTCCATGTCACAACCTGATGGGATCGATCCTATGGCAAAGGAAAAAGACAACGGGATACAAAAGTCAAGGTAGAAACCTAATCTATATGCTCAAGTTGATCCTCGGAAAAAAATTTCACGGACCATCGAAAATTACCCAAAAATCCAAAAAACTGTCATGATACCCGATCATATCCCTCCCATGCAACTCCTGAATCACTCTAAATGGTTTTTGGTTTAAAGAAAATGATAAGGGANTATTGAATGAAAAAGGCTTAAAAATCAAGGGTTAACTCTCCTGAACCTTGGTTTTTTGCAGGATGTATGTCCACTGGAGAGAAAGAGAGCATGAAGAGGTTAGTGAGTTGGTCGGGGAAGACCCCAATGCTATGGCTACCTTGATGCAATGTGGGTTACTCAAGTTTTTCCTATGTCCTTTTATGCGGGCACAACCTAGGCTACTGAATGCCTTGGTTGACTACTGGCATCCGGATGCAAAGGCATTCATGTTAGAGGGGCAGTCACTGGTGCCCACGACCGAGGAAATTTACTTTTTGACTGGCCTATCCAGGAGAGGGGAACCAGTCAACTTATAGACTTTTCCTTCGGGGCCGCATAACATAGCGGAATTGATAGGTCTTTTCTGTGCATATGATACAGACTGCTCAAGCTCGCAGGTGCCTATAAGCAAGATTACTGACTTATCGCTACAGGTGATAGTGTTGCTTATTGGGTGAATTACTGGTTTTGCGACTCTACATCAGGCGTCCCATGCACAAATGAACTGTGCAGTCCATTTCTTAAATGCACAAATATTTGATTGGAGTACCACATTGCTTGAGTGTATGAAGAGGCATTTGACAGATTGTCGTTTGCAGACACAGAAGAATTTTGGGTTTGGGACTATTCTGTGCTCGTTCTTTTTTGAGAGAGTTCCAAGTTTTAGTCCTTGAGTAGTGGTATGAGGACATCGGGCCACTCTTCCTGCTATGTGTATATGGGCAGTGTTACTGCCACGACAGGGTGGCGGAAGGACCAATGAGTCCTTTGACGATGACTTCTTCACGTGGTTGTCGCGACATATCCCGGTTATAGAGGATTACCCCTATGTCGAGATTGATTTCTCGAGAGACCCTGAGATACCAGTACCTCCTGGTGAGGAGTGAGGAGAGATGGGTAAGTCTCCACCTTTGTAGTTTTTTTCTTTTTGTTAAACATATGCAATTTTTATGTTGTTTTTGTTATATATATCATTTTTTTTTGTTTTACCAGAGTATTTGATGGATATGTGTTTGTTGTGTGCAGATGTGGGACCAGTGCGACCGACTGACTATGCGAGGAACAAGCGTCATCCTCAGCCAGGGGCTGCACCCACCACCGCAGGGGGGCCAATAGTAGTAGGATATCTTCCAGTCGGGGAGGTTGAGAGGGTATTGAGATGAGTTGAGCGGAACATTATTGCGCTCACTCGCACGGTACCTATGGCAAATATTGAGGACCTGCCACCATCTATGAAACCTCATGTAGTGGGGGCACCATGGACATGGGTCCAGTTGTTTCGACATTTGGCCAACGCTGTGGATCAGTATAATAGGTCCCATAGGCCCTGACCTTAGCTTAGACATTTTATGTGCCACAAGCACTACTTGTATATATTTTTTGAGGGCATAAGCCCCGTGACTTGTTATTGGCCATATTTTTGAGGCGCTTGCATCCATCTGTGTACTCTGGTTACTTTATGATATTATATATGGTTTTTTTATGTATTTTGTGTCTTATGGATCATGTGTGTGAAAAATGTATTTACATGTTTATGTGAATGTTCTTTCATATGTGTGCAAGATGCCAATCTAAAATTTGATTAGCTAGAGTATTTGTAACTTGGTATAATCTCCTAGGAACATGAAAATATGTAATATAATCAAAGTTTCGTTCTAAGAGACGTACCCTAAGGAATCGTCGGTGTAAAGTTGGATCATGGACCCGGTATACTCTGTTTAAATGAGACATAACCAGCTAAGCTTCGAGATAGACCCGGAGATGAGAGATACCAAATGACAAAGCGTCACGAAGCAACTCAATAACTGCACTATACTCGACGACATTGTTTGTGGTGTCACCTAAGCATATACCTCTGGAAGATAATAACTGGCCTTGAGGTGTAAAGATTACCCAAGCTACGGAGGCAAGCCTCTGAGTGTGCTAGCTAGCACCATCTGCATACCCAATGAACACCTCAGAATCACTTGACATCTGCCACAATGACAAAATATAACATCAACGACACTTCCATAACACTAAAAGAAACTAGAAAGTAATAGTACAAAGACTATACATATGTTACAAAAAGTTACCCACGGTGACCTGCCTATGAGTAATACTTCTTGAGGTAGAGCCCATTTCTAGGCTCCGCCAAAGCATTCCCTTCAAAGTCAACCAGACGATAAGAGCCCTTTTTTAAAACCTCTTTTATGATGAAAGGTCTGAACCACATGGGTTTGAATTTTTCTGCCCCTAGGGGGTCCTTATCTTGGTCATAGACCAGGACAAGGTCGCCTTTAGAGAAAATCTGAGGACGAACAAACCTATCATACTGACACTTGACCTTATGTTTGTGAGCCTCGTTGGTGAGGGACGCATCACGATGCTTCTCATTGAGCTACTCAAGGTATACTAACTGTTCTTCAAGTGGAGAAGTGTCCGACAATAATTGTACTGCCAACTTTAGAGACGGGATATGACATTTGATAGGCAAGACTGCCTCCAACCTGTAAACGAGTTGGAAAGGTGAGAAACCGGTTGCAGTCTTAACAGATGTTCGGTAATCCCATAATGTTGAGTATAACATCAAATTCCAATTTGACTTGGCTGAGTTGATCGTTTGCTGTAGAATGGTCTTAAGAGTCTTGTTCATAGCTTCCGCCTGACCATTTTCTTGGGGGTAGCAAGGTGACGAATGTTCCTGCCGCAACTCAAGTTTTGATGTGAACTTGGTCATCATCTGGTTTTGAAAGTGACTTCCATGGTTAATGACAATCTCCCTTGGGACACCGAACCTTTCTATTATCTGGTTGAATAAAAAGAGAGGTGCAGTCTCTCCATCATCTTTAAACGTTGGCATAGATTCAACCCACTTTGTGAAGTAGTCTACAGCTACGATTCTATAGCAATGCCCCCTTGCTGAAGGAGGGTTGCATGTAGTGTAATCAATCCCCCACTTGGTGAAGGGACCAACTGTGATGATAGGAAACATGGGAGCAGGATGTGCCCTCATCTTCCAAGAGAAGATTTGGCATGGGTGGCACTTCTTGACCGATTCGATACAATCTTTGATAAGTGTCGGCTAGAAGTAACCTGCTCATAGAATCTTTTGGGTTGTTGCCAACCCAGAAAAATGACTGCCACAAGCTACGGTATGGAAATTGTTAAGAACTATAACTTCTTCTTCGTGAGTGAGACATTGGCATAGGATGCAGTCTACCCCTCTCCGATACAATGTATCATCGAGTATGAGATAATTCTTAGCCTGATGGCATATGTGTCGACGCTCATCACGAGAAGCAGTGGTTGGGAATTTCAAAGTCTGGAGATAGATAAGTATATTTCCATACCAGGGATCCAAAGAGGTGATAAAAAACATATCTCCTCTGATAGGAAACTCTTCAGGCACGATATCACCTGACTCAACTGAAAGTTTCGAAATAAGCTCTGCGAAGACCAGTGACTTTTTGGATTTCGCTGAAACGAAATCTAAGTCAAACTCCTGGAGGATGACTATCCATATACTGATCTTGTTGCCTATTACTCATCGTGTCAACATGTACTGAAATGGATTCATGACAGAAATGACGGTGGTCTTGCGAAACAGAACATAATGACGGAACCATTGAATAGCATGGACTGCTGCCAACGCAAGTTTTTTAATATGAGAATAATTGAGTTCTAGTCCTACAAGGCCTCGACTCAGGTAATAGATGACATATTCTGAGAAAAAGTCATCTTCCTGAACTAAGACCATGCCAATGGTTGACTCTGCTGTAGCCAGATATAAGAAGAAATCCTTGTTATAGTTAGGTGGTCGGAGCAGAGGGGTAGTTGTGAGTGAATGTTTTAATGCGGTGAAAGAGCATTGAGCGACATCGTCCCAATAAAAAGGAACATCTTTTAAAATTAAGCGCATAAAGCCCTTGGTGATCTCGGCATAGTTAGTGATGAACCGTCTTAGAAAATTCGCCTTGCCCTGTAGACTCTGAAGTTGAAGGATTGTGCGTGGGGGGGGGCAACTGAATTATTGCCTCAACCTTGAGGGGATCGACCATGATCCCTATTGTTGACACTATGAAACCTAACAAACTTCTTGAAGTTACGCAAAAGCTGCACTTGTTTGGATTCAAGCGAATCCGGAAGTAGCGACAACGCTCAAAGATAAGTCAGAGGTGTGTGGGATGATCCGTTCTCTTGCGAGATCGAGATGCTAAATAATATAAATAGGCCTTGAATATATGCTTGAGGTCATGGAAAGAAAAAGACATGGCTCGCCAAAAGGTGGCTCCAACATTTTTGAGACCAAAAGGCATCTTACGATACGCGAATGTACCCCAGAGACAGATGAATGCTGTTTTGTGCTGGGCTTTGGGTTTGATTTGTATTTGATTATATCCTGAAAAATCATCCATGAAAGAGAAGGCCTCGCAACCCACACATTCATCAATTATCTGGTTGATGAATGGTGTGGGAAAATTATCTTTGNTATTGAATGAAAAAGGCTTAAAAATCAAGGGTTAACTCTCCTGAACCTTGGTTTTTTGCAGGATGTATGTCCACTGGAGAGAAAGAGAGCATGAAGAGGTTAGTGAGTTGGTCGGGGAAGACCCCAATGCTATGGCTACCTTGATGCAATGTGGGTTACTCAAGTTTTTCCTATGTCCTTTTATGCGGGCACAACCTAGGCTACTGAATGCCTTGGTTGACTACTGGCATCCGGATGCAAAGGCATTCATGTTAGAGGGGCAGTCACTGGTGCCCACGACCGAGGAAATTTACTTTTTGACTGGCCTATCCAGGAGAGGGGAACCAGTCAACTTATAGACTTTTCCTTCGGGGCCGCATAACATAGCGGAATTGATAGGTCTTTTCTGTGCATATGATACAGACTGCTCAAGCTCGCAGGTGCCTATAAGCAAGATTACTGACTTATCGCTACAGGTGATAGTGTTGCTTATTGGGTGAATTACTGGTTTTGCGACTCTACATCAGGCGTCCCATGCACAAATGAACTGTGCAGTCCATTTCTTAAATGCACAAATATTTGATTGGAGTACCACATTGCTTGAGTGTATGAAGAGGCATTTGACAGATTGTCGTTTGCAGACACAGAAGAATTTTGGGTTTGGGACTATTCTGTGCTCGTTCTTTTTTGAGAGAGTTCCAAGTTTTAGTCCTTGAGTAGTGGTATGAGGACATCGGGCCACTCTTCCTGCTATGTGTATATGGGCAGTGTTACTGCCACGACAGGGTGGCGGAAGGACCAATGAGTCCTTTGACGATGACTTCTTCACGTGGTTGTCGCGACATATCCCGGTTATAGAGGATTACCCCTATGTCGAGATTGATTTCTCGAGAGACCCTGAGATACCAGTACCTCCTGGTGAGGAGTGAGGAGAGATGGGTAAGTCTCCACCTTTGTAGTTTTTTTCTTTTTGTTAAACATATGCAATTTTTATGTTGTTTTTGTTATATATATCATTTTTTTTTGTTTTACCAGAGTATTTGATGGATATGTGTTTGTTGTGTGCAGATGTGGGACCAGTGCGACCGACTGACTATGCGAGGAACAAGCGTCATCCTCAGCCAGGGGCTGCACCCACCACCGCAGGGGGGCCAATAGTAGTAGGATATCTTCCAGTCGGGGAGGTTGAGAGGGTATTGAGATGAGTTGAGCGGAACATTATTGCGCTCACTCGCACGGTACCTATGGCAAATATTGAGGACCTGCCACCATCTATGAAACCTCATGTAGTGGGGGCACCATGGACATGGGTCCAGTTGTTTCGACATTTGGCCAACGCTGTGGATCAGTATAATAGGTCCCATAGGCCCTGACCTTAGCTTAGACATTTTATGTGCCACAAGCACTACTTGTATATATTTTTTGAGGGCATAAGCCCCGTGACTTGTTATTGGCCATATTTTTGAGGCGCTTGCATCCATCTGTGTACTCTGGTTACTTTATGATATTATATATGGTTTTTTTATGTATTTTGTGTCTTATGGATCATGTGTGTGAAAAATGTATTTACATGTTTATGTGAATGTTCTTTCATATGTGTGCAAGATGCCAATCTAAAATTTGATTAGCTAGAGTATTTGTAACTTGGTTTAATCTCCTAGGAACATGAAAATATGTAATATAATCAAAGTTTCGTTCTAAGAGACGTACCCTAAGGAATCGTCGGTGTAAAGTTGGATCATGGACTCAGTATACTCTGTTTAACTGAGACATAACCAACTAAGCGTCGAGATAGACCCGGAGATGAGAGATACCAAATGACAAAGCGTCACGAAGCAACTCAATAACTGCACTATACTCGATGACATTGTTTGTGGTGTCACCTAAGCATATACCTCTGGAAGATAATAACTGGCCTTGAGGTGTAAATATTACCTAAGCTACGGAGGCAAGCCTCTGAGTGTGCTAGCTAGCACAATCTGCATACCCAATGAACACCTCAGAATCACTTGACATCTGCCACAATGACAAAAGATAACATCAACGACACGTCCATAACACTAAAAGAAACTAGAAAGTAATAGTACAAAGACTATACATATGTTACAAAAAGTTACCCACGGTGACCTACCTATGAGTAATACTTCTTGAGGTAGAGCCCATTTCTAGGCTCTGCCAAAGCATTCCCTTCAAAGTCAACCAGACGATAAGAGCCCTTTTTTAAAATCTCTTTTATGATGAAAGGTCTGAACCACATAGGTTTGAATTTTTCTGCCCCTAGGGGGTCCTTATCTTGGTCATAGACCAGGACAAGGTCGCCTTTAGAGAAAATCCGAGGACGAATGAACCTATCATACTGACACTTGACCTTATGTTTGTGAGCCTCGTTGGTGAGGGCCGCATCACGATGTTGCTCATTGAGCTACTCAAGGTATACTAACTGTTCTTCAAGTGGAGAAGTGTCTGACAATAATTGTACTGCCAACTTTAGAGACGGGATATGACATTTGATAGGCAAGACTGCCTCCAACTTGTAAATGAGTTGGAAAGGTGAGAAACTGGTTGTAGTCTTAACAGATGTTCGGTAATCTCATAATGTCGAGTATAACATCAAATTCCAATTTGACTTGGCTAGTTGATCGTTTGCTGTAGAATGGTCTTAAGAGTCTTGTTCATAGCTTCCGCCTGACCATTTTCTTGGGGGTAGCAAGGTGACGAATGTTCCTGCTGCAACTCAAGTTTTGATGTGAACTTGGTCATCATCTGGTTTTGAAAGTGACTTCCATGGTTAATGACAATCTCCCTTGGGAGGCCGAACCTTGATATTATCTGGTTGAATAAAAAGAGAGGTGCAGTCTCTCCATCATCTTTAAACTTTGGCATAGATTCAACCCACTTTGTGAAGTAGTCTACAACTACGATGCTATAGCAATGCCCCCTTGCTGAAGGAGGGTTGCATGTAGTGTAATCAATCCCCTACTTGGTGAAGGGACCAACTGTGATGATAAGAAACATGGGAGCAGGATGTGCCCTCATCTTCCAAGAGAAGATTTGGCATGGGTGGCACTTCTTGACCGATTCGATACAATCTTTGATAAGTGTCGGCCAGAAGTAACCTGCTCGTAGAATCTTTTGGGTTGTTGCCAACCCAGACAAATGACTGCCACAAGCTCCTGTATGGAAATCGTTAAGCACTATAACTGCTTCTTCGTGAGTGATACATTGGCATAGGATGCAGTCTACCCCTCTCCGATACAATGTATCATCGAGTATGAGATAATTCTTAGCCTGATGACATATGCGTCGACGCTCATCACGAGAAGCAGTGGTGGGGCATTTCAAAGTCTAGAGATAGATAAGTATATTTCCATACCAGGGATCCAAAGAGGTGATAAAAAACATATCTCCTCTGATAGGCAACTCTTCAGGCACGATATCACCTGACTCAACCGAAAGTTTTGAAATAAGCTCTGCGAAGACCAGTGACTTTTTGGATTTCGCTGAAACGAAATCTAAGTCAAAATCCTGGAGGATGACTATCCATCTACTAATCTTGCTGCCTATTACTCATCGTGTCAACATGTACTGAAATGGATTCATGACAGAAATGACGGTGGTCTTGCGAAACAGAACATAATGACGGAACCGTTGAATAGCATGGACTGCTGCCAACGCAAGTTTTTTAATATGAGAATAATTGAGTTCTAGTCCTACAAGGCCTCGTCTCAGGTAATAGATGACATATTCTGAGAACAAGTCATCTTCCTGAACTAAGACCATGCCAATGGTTGACTCTGCTGCAGCCAGATATAAGAAGAAATCCTTGTTATAGTTAGGTGGTCGGAGCAGAGGGGTAGTTGTGAGTGAATGTTTTAATGCGGTGAAAGAGCGTTGAGTGACATCGTCCCAATAAAAAGGAACATCTTTTAAAAGTAAGCGCATAAAGCCCTTGGTGATCTCGGCATAGTTAGTGATGAACCCTCTTAGAAAATTTGCCTTGCCCTGTAGACTCTGAAGTTGAAGGATTGTGCGTGGGGGGGGGAAACTGAATTATTGCCTCAACCTTGAGGGGATCGACCATGATCCCTGTTGTTGACACTATGAAACCTAACAAACTTCTTGAAGTTACGCAAAAGCTGCACTTGTTTGGATTCAAGTGAATCCGGAAGTAGCGACAACGCTCAAAGATAAGTCAGAGGTGTGTGGGATGATCCGTTCTCTTGCGAGATCGAGATGCTAAATAATCTAAATAGGCCTTGAATATATGCTTGAGGTCATGGAAAGAAAAAGACATGGCTCACCAATAGGTGGCTCCATCATTTTTGAGACCAAAAGGCATCTTACGATACGCGAATCTACCCCAGAGACAGATGAATGTTGTTTTGTGCTGGGCTTCGGGTTTGATTTGTATTTGATTATATCCTGAAAAATCATCCATGAAAGAGAAGGCCTCGCAACCCACACATTCATCAATTATCTGGTTGATGAATGGTGTGGGAAAATTATCTTTGGGACAGGCCTTGTTCAAATCACGGAAGTCTGTACATACACGAATTRTGCCTTGTTTTTTATTGACTGGCACGGGTTTTGACACCCATTGGGTCAAATGGATAGGATAGATAAAACCAACTTTTAGTAGTTTCTCAACCTCAACCTTAATGCCCTTTCTTGGGGTTAACTGGATGAAGCTTCTGCCAGACAGGCTTTGCATCTGGATAAGTTGTGATTTCATGTTCAACTATTTTTGGATCAATGCCTGGCATTTCCTCATAAGACCAAGCAAAAACGTCACATAATTCTTTAAAAAGATCTGTGTAGATTTGAATCTCTCTGGGGGAGCAATCAGCTATGACGAAAACATTCTCCATGACGCCAGGGTTTTGGGAGATATTGATCGGTAAGGTTTCAGCGATAATTGCCATATTACCCTTAGCATAAACTTCATGTGTAGCTAAGGGATAAATAGGACAAGACCTATCTCCCGTCATAGTCAAGGTGAATTATCCAGCTTTGATTCTGCTTAACTCCGGGAGGAAGTATGATCTATGATGAAGATCTTCCCAGGGTTTGTATGGACTAGTCATTACCTCAATTATAGCTTCATCAGAGGGAAAGACTAAGTCTAATGAATCAGTGTCAACGAGAGAATCTTGAGCCCAAATAGGCTCTAGAAGTGGATCAAACTCTTGTGCAGGAGTTGGATCAATGTTTCTTGAAGTTTGCTGGACTAAAGAGTACGCTACTTCAGCTGCGGACAAGGGCATGGACATGCCCGGGTGCCCTATCCCATCCATCGTGACCGACGGGGAAGGAAGTATCCACGGATCATCGAAGTAAGTCGTGCGGAACAATGAAACTTGAAAAATCTCAACCTTATGGTGATTGGATATAAACTTGATATCGCCTTGAGGGGGCGGGTAATCGAAGGTACCCATCAAAGATGGGCACAAACCAACCCGTACGTTGGCTACACTTTGTTGAGGATTATCAATCATCGGGACCGTGGATGCCCCCAATCAAGGGTCAGGTCTGGAGAAAGACAATTGATTGATGGTCACCATCTAACCCTCGTGTGGGAAAAGAAAGACCTAGAAAACTGTAGCAACCACAACTTGCATGGCATAAGTCCAACTCCTTCCTAACAAGAAGTTATAGTTGAGAGGCACATCGACTACCTCTACCCAGACACACATGGTCTTCCTTCCTAACTGCACGGGGAAAGAGGGAATGATGCCATGTGGTCAGAACAAACGACCATCGAAAGCAGTGAGGATAGTAGGTGACGGAGACAAAACGGGTTGGCCAATGACCTTCCAACATGCCAACGACATAACGCATGTCGAGGCTCCCTCATCAACCACTGTGTGGATATGTTCCAAGTAAAAGTTTTCATGGGATAAGCCACTACTATTTGAAATGCTACGTGGTAAGGTAGACGAGGTTTCAGGTCGGTTGTATCCAGCATGATTATACCCAGATTACAAGTCTCGGTAGATCCTAAACCAGTTAACAAGGCTTTCCTCTGGGAAGGGCAGTTTTGGAGGACCTCCAAAGTGGACATCACACAAGGGCTTTGTGATAAATCTTCCACCACAAAATAGTTCTGGGCGGCCCTTGCATTTGGGTTGTGAGAAGATTTTTTGAATGCGCCTTTGGGGATGCATGTCATTGTTTCGCCCAATGTCTTCTCAATATGTAGAGGAAGATATGGGAGTTCGACTTCTTTTCCCTTCTCAGAAGTGCTTGGTTTACTATAGTCATGCGCTCTAGTCGATATAGAAGCATCACCCTTCACCATATATAAATTCACAGATGTGGGGTTGTTCGAAGACAGAGAGGGTCCTTGGTTGCCCCCTTCCATGCTTGCAGACGCTTGGGTTGAAATGGATTGGTTAACACAGTAGCTTATTGCTACGTCACAAACTTTTGGGCTTCTGCAAGCTGAGGACATAGATGGGTCAGGTGGTCTTTCACGCATAAGTTGCATGGATACCTCGCCTTCCGTTTCTTAGTGTTTTCCCCACCAACATTATTGGTAGGTTTTTTATCCCCCTCACCCTTCTTTCGTTGTTTTTTCTTTCCTTCAGGCTGCTGGGTGGTCTTTGGATTAGTTGATTGCACTGTGTGTACATTTGACGTTTTGGTAGGGGGACCAGCCAAAGCAGTAGTTTGGCTAGCTGCTGTGTGTTGTATAGACAACTGCTTCATCAATTTCTCAGCGGGCTTTGTTTGTACTGAACCAACAATACCATCGACATGTGGTCCAACTCTCTGTCTGGTGTTATCAAGTATTGAGCATGGCGCATCTGGAAAGATCTTGTATAATAAACCAGATTGAGAATAGATTAGCTCAAGTTGTTGAGCTCTCATGATAGCATCTTCTTTGAAAAATATTCCCAACGTCGCGACGTCTTGGGACAACTGTGGGACCAAAGACTTAAGGAACCACTCGAGCAGGAATGCTGGTGGGACTGGTACCTTAATTAAATTCTTTCGACATCTCCATTCTCGGATGTGATCATAGATATGGTTCGCTTTTGTTTGTGAGAAGTTGGCCAACAATTCAGTGCCAGCATTGTATCTCACAGGTAACTGGAAATGGTTTAGGAAATCCATTGCTAGTTCGCCGAAGGAAGAGTATCTTGAGTGATTGAGATTAATGTACCATTTTGCGGCACTCCTAATGAGAGTACGTTGAAACAATTGCAACTGTACGGAGTCGTCTTTCAATGAGTTAGATGAGCACCAAAGATGGAAGGTAGTCACATGATCTCCTGGATCTTCATTAGGCTTGGCTTTGAACTTTGGGATGTTCGAAGGCAACTCCGTTGGCATAGAAGGCCAACACGGATCGTGACAGATAGGTTCATTCAACAACCTTGTCAAGTCTGGCAAATGCAAGGTTTCCAGGAAGGGTAGTTTGGGTTGTTGGTGATAACCTGGGAAAAAGGGGCATGGAGTATGATTGGCACCAGGTTGCCAGGAAAAGTTCGGCTGCTGGCCTGGGTTCTGGTAAAAACCATGGCCATGGCTAGCGTATGTATTTTGCGTGTGAGGAGACATCATCGACTGATTTCCAAAATAGGACATAGATGGTTGGGCATGCATTACATTCGAAGGACTTTGGGAAGGGTTGCCCCATGTCGGTACCGTGGGGATAGGCATATTTCTTTGTCCAAGGTTCCATTGATTGTGAAAATAATTACCCCAGATCGACATCCCTAATGAGGGAACTGATCCCTGCCAAGAATTCCAAGGCCCTGATGTGGAAGAAGTTCCTGGGTGTGCCCACTGTGCAAGAATAGTACCCTGCATAGGAATAGGTTGTTCAAAACCGGGGTTGCCCCCAGTTGGGAAAGTAGTTGACGAGAAGGTTTTGTTACCAAATGCACTGAACAAAGAAAACGGTGTCAAACCTACCAACATATTATGCAAAGGTGGTCCTTGACTCCCTGCTCCAAATAAACTATGGTGTGCAGGTGGCCCAGTGGATTGTTGATGCGTGCCACCGAGTGAAGGGGACGAAGGAGGTATATGACCTCCCCCATAAGGGAAAGCGTTAAAAGGAGTAGGAGTGCCCCCCATGTGTCCTTGCAGAAGAGCGTTAGAGCTCCCTGTCCCCAGACCTGCAGTCTGTGAAGTGGAGTAGGAAAGTACAGGACTTGTACCTAAACTAGGCATCTTGTTTGAGAACAGAGGGCCTGTCGCACTTGGTGTGAAAGGGGTTTTGGTTGCCACCAGAGATGGGATCGGACCACTGTGCGATGTAGAGGTGGTCAAGACCATGGTGGCTCAGACCGGTGACAGTGGGTTAGGAGGTGGAAACTCTCATGTGGTGACAACCGTAATTGGAAGTGAAGAATTCCCAGAAGTATTAACAACATTTGTTTCCATTGCTGCTTGCGACACTGTCTAGCACTCGTAAGGATGAATCGATATGATGGTGGGTGTTGAAAGATCAATGGTGGAGGTTTCAACCATACCAAAAGATTTTTCTTCAAGGTCTAAAACGGTTGATTCCTCTGGATGTTGGTCCGACATAGTTTCTTGTGACCTGGTCGCTTCAAAAGACCCTTGTTGGTCTAGTTTTCTCCTTAGTGGTGGCGGGGGTGGCTCTAGTGTAATTGACGACAGGCCAAGAAGCCTTCGTGACTGGAAGAGATCGTGATCCTCCACTGTGTGAGAATATTAAAGACACTCTAGGACATTCTAGTCGTTCAAAAACAACACACACTAAAAACATCCCTATAAGATAAGATAGGCAAACACTAAATTAATTGGAAGAACAATTACAACAACCAACACTAGAGAAACTTACCGGTGTAAGTGAAACTAAAACATGGAAGCACCCTTCGGGTATACTCTGCAAAGCGTGGCCTGATGTCTGTCCTAGGTACCACGGTATACCCCCGCAGTCACCTGTGTATGTCCCTATAACAGATAGGCAACTAGGTTGCTAGCACGCAAACAGTCACCAGGCGGGTACAGTCGGAAGTCGGGTAGACCACAATGAGNAGTGTGCTATCATTTCTTCCGTGAAAATTGTCCAAGTGACGAGTGATTTGCGAGAACAAAGCCATCGATACCATACAAATTGATTGGGTTCTAAATATAAAGAAGCAATTTGTACATTTTGTGTATGTGGCACATTATGTAGATCAAATAATTGATCCATATGAAGTATCCATGTGATTGGGTCTTTGCCATCAAACTTCCTCATATCGATCTTAGGAACGTGGTTGGTCTTCAACCCAAAGTTGGAGTTTCTCCATTCTTGATTCATCTTCCTTGTGTCCTCAACATGAATTTCATTGGACACATTTTTCAGTTTCAAGTGTCCTCTCTATTAGGAAATTTTTCATTCCTTCCATGATCTCCCTTTTTAAACCATCCATCATAGTATCCATTATTGCCTCCAATTTAGCTTCATTAGAATCCATCATCCCTTGTAGTTCATCTTTTGTCACTTTGTTCTTTTGTAATTCATTTATGTCCCTACACATTTCTTCACCTTCATCAAGAGTCCAAGTATGAATTTTTGGAGGCTTAATTGGTGTAGAAGTTCCCTTTTTGGGTGGCATGTTGGCCAGGTATCACTTTTGAACCTTGATTTTGAGGTGGTTTTTCTAGACAATCTTTTTTCTGCTGTATCTCCAAAGTTTCGGCCCTTATGGGTATGCAACTTTATTTTTTGTAGTTCTCTGATATTTCTTCTCTGCAATTCCATAGGTCTGATCAAAATTGGATTTTCCAAGTGGAATTTACAGTAANTTGATGGAGCATTATGCATGTGTCTCAACATGGGTGGTCGTCTACTAATTCAAAAGATTCATAATTCATACACTAGTAAATTTGGGTCATTTTGCGATGACTATTTCGACGCTCTTGCGACATTATGTCGTGGATATTGCAACAAATCTTGGGTCTCCAAAATGTCGCTTCACGTGACATGGAAGGTGTGACGAAACTGAAACAACGTCACAAGAGTGACGACACTAGGAAGTTGTCACAAAAGTGACAAAGAAGAGATATTGTCGCCAGAGCGACAAGTAGGGAAATCGTCGAAATACAAGGAAGAAAAATCGTCGCAAGAGCGACTAGCGATGAAAATCGTCGTAAGAGATACAAGGTAGGGAGATCGTTGCACAAGAGACAAGCAGGGAGGTCGTCGCAAGAGCGACAGGTTAGAGAGATCTTCGCAAGAGTGACAATATAGGGAGATCATCGCACGGACGACAATATAGGGAGATTGTCACAAGAGCGATAAGATGAAGAAATATTGCGATGAATCAGTTATTGAAGGGATCGTGGCAAGAGAGACGATAATGAGGTATCTTGCGACGAAATTGCTATACAATTTTTTGTTGATTATATAGCAATTTCGTTGCAAGATTTCTTGAGGTCATCGCTCTTACGACAACATATATTTATTTAAAAGAAAAAAATGATGCCCTTATTCACACAACTTTTGGGTGGTATATCTACACTATATGCATGCACATAATGGGGTAAATATCTATGATAACCTCTTTTGGTCAATTTCAAGGTTTAAC
>JZKD02S0566185.1:0-16286 GCA_000966675.3 Picea glauca | reverse complement strand
ACGCCTGAATTGTGGACAAAGAGGAAATGAAATCATTGAAGTCTAGTTTGGATGAAGAGAACAAGTAGATGCAAGTGAGTTAGGTATAGGTTATTTGACATGAAGAGTTAGTGAGATATCTATAGGATGATTTGAAGTCTATTGAAGGACAAGTCACGAATATAACATCATTTGAATCCCAAGTACTAGAGGTGCATGAGAAACTACAAGAAAAACAACATGACATGCTTTCCAAAATAGAAATTGTCCAAAATTACTTCTTGGAAATAAGCCACTCACTAGATAGAATTGTTTTGAAGGAAAAAGAGGACACAACAGCTCATGCTTCTTTTCAAAAGATAGTGGTGTTTTCGTCCAGAGAGGAAGTACCAAAAACCCCAAAGCTGATTGTAGATGAACAGATCAGGGGAGACATCATGTTAAAGACACGGGAGAGAAATATTTTCAAAAGCAGGAAAATGGAAAGAGAATTTAAGAGAGAATGTGAAGAAGTATTTGATCATCTAGACACAAAAACACTAGGCATTGGTAAAGGTGATTGTCCTAGGTTGTTAGGACAGATAAATGTTGTAAGGCATCAACTGCATATAAAGGATATTTGGAATGAAGTCTAGCTCAAGATTTCACAATTGAAACAGCTCGACATCGCCCAAATAGATAAGTGGTTAATAAAGCCAAATCTACAATTATAGTTGACAAGGTTTGGCAAGGGAAAGATCGAAGACGATCTGCCCCAAATTCAGAGGAAGTTATATGTGTTTGAAGAAAATAATACATTAGAGCCTTCCAGAATTTTGATGCATTTTGTGGACAAGTGTGTCGTGTGTTCGGGACTGAGCGAAGGAAACGCTTCAAAGAAATGATGAAATAGTGCATGTATGCTTGTTTTTGTCTAATTGTTAGAAAAGAAAAAGTAACCGAGAAAAATGGTTCAAATTCTATATTCTGTAACTGTTAGCATGGAGGATATTAGGAGACCACCAACCATCTAGGTTTGTTGTTTTTCTTGTATAAATACAATTTTGAAAGTGATACCAATGGATTTGTTTTGGCCGATTGTAGCAGAAAAGTTCTTCATTTTTGCCAAAATTAATACAAATACAAGTCGGAGATTCCAGACCCTGTCAATTTTGAGTTATGTGCTCCTCTGTTATTTCATATTTAACTTCATTTCTCATGTATCTTTGATGAATGCATAGCTACAATTTAGTACAACTTCTACTGTGGTGATTGAATTTTTTAATGATATGATCATTTATAGTTTTTCCTTTGTATCGTCTATCAGCACTTACAAGACCTGTGAATGACTTAGACTATTATATCTAATGATTCATTAAAGTTTTTCCTGATCTTTTTTCTTCCTCTGTCATAGTGTGATATTATTCCTTGATCGAAGCCTCACATTGTTCCATAGTTTTATGTTTTCTTTCATTCCATGCATGGTTTTCAGTTTAACTCAGATATGGGAAATGGCCTTTGATTTTGCTACATTATTAATTCAAGATTCGGGAATTTTTCTCATACAATCTAAAAGGAAGAAACCAATCCTTAAAACTTTCTTCCTCCATGACTATACCAGTTACGAGACAGCCCAGCATTGAACACGGTCTCACAGATCAGACCAATATTGCCTTGAACATTTTCAATGCTATCTTAAAAACTTCAACCACCCAGGTTGAACTTGAAGGCTCATGGGCAGCCATTGAACAGTACATCAATGTCCAGGAACAATTGGAAGCGAAACAAAGACAACTCAGAAATCAACCATAGCTCCTTTTCCTTTTAAAATAATTGTTTTCTTCTTCTTTATATCCTAGACCCTCTTTTCGGATGCCTAGACTTTATACTCTCAAGCCTTGAGTACAAAATATGGAACAACATATAGTATGTTAAAGGATCATGTGGAAGTGTTAAGACTCATGTTGGAAAGATGTAGGCAATGTCAAATATCACTTAATATTAAGAGTTTCATTTTTGGGACAACCTTTGGAATATTGTTGGGACATATAGTGTGTAAACAAGGTTTACTAGTGGATCCTATTAATATTGCAGTGATTGTCAATTTACCACCACCAAAGTCAGTGCGTCAGTTGAGAGAAAAACTGAGACATACAACCTATTACAGGAAATTTATAAAGGGGTATGTGAAAATTACTGCGCCAATGGAAAAAATGTTAAAGAAGGATATGTGATTCCATTGGAATGAGGAATGTCAACAAGGGTTGGAAACCTTAAAATAAAATATGGTCACATCACCAATCCTAGTATTCCCATATTAGGAAAAGACATTTCATGTGCATGTAGATGCATCAACCATAGCACTTGGAGAAATTCTGGCACAGCCAGGAGAAGGGGAATTAGACCATCCTATAGCCTTTGCAAGAAGAAAAGTTTTAGAATCAAATCAGAATTACAACACTACAGAAAGAGAAGGCCTAGCCATGGTATATTCACTTCATAAGTTCAGGCACTATTTACTGGGTAAACACTTTAAGATGTGCATAGATCATTCTACCCTCAAATATTTAGTAAACAAGCCAATGTTTGGGTGGAGGATCTGCAGATGGTTGTTGTTATTCAAAGAATTTTATTTTGAAGTAATAGTCAAGCCAAGGAAGCTAAATGTAGGACTTGATCACATGTCAAGGGTAACTAATGGAGAGGAACCTACCAACTTGGAAGACAACTTCCCTAATGCGCAATTGTTTTCAGTACATATAGCTGATGAATATTTTTCTGATATTATTAAATAGTTAAGTATAGGGGTTTAACCACAAGAGTTTAGCACCGCGCAGAAGAAAAATCTGGTAGTCAAAGTTGCAGACTATCAACTTATTGCAGGACACTTATATAAGATGGGCATGGATAGTATTTTGAGAAGATGTGTATTAGAACATGAAAGGCCTATAATTTTGGCAAAAGTTCATGAAGGTATAGATGGAGGACACTATGCAAGAAAAGATACCATGTGGAAGGTATTGCACACAAGATTATGGTGGCCAACAGTCCATAGAGATGCCAAGGAATATTTCTAGAAATGTGATTTATGTCAGAGGGTTAGAAAACCCAACAAAAGGGATGAGATGCCCCTAAGACAACAAGTAACCTTGCAAGTATTTGAAAAATGGGAAATATATTTTGTTGGACCAATTAATCCACCAGCAAAAAGGTCAAGAGATAGATATATCATTACTATGATGAAATACTTAACAAGATGGGCATAAGCAACACCACTCAATGACTGCAGCACAGAGACAACAAAAAAAAATATTTTTTGAGAAAGTAATCACCAGATTTGGATGTCCAAGGATTTTTATGAGTGACCAAAGCACTCACTTTATCAATAGTACCATTAGGGCTATGACTAAAGAGTTTTAAGTTTATCACCAGAAGAGTACACCATACCATCCTCAGGAAAATGGAATAGTAGAAGATTTCTAAAATATCTTGGAGAATGCTCTGACAAATATCTGCAATGTCAACATTGATGATTGAGACTTGAAAATACCAACAATACTATAGGCATATAGGACCACATGTAAGAAGTTGAAAGGAAAAACACCATTTAGGTTTGTGTATGGGTAGGAAGCAGTAGTGCCATTAGAATTTTGGTACCTAGTCTGGACGTGGCAATAATTACCAACATGACAGAAAGAGTCATAGTACAAGAAATGTTAAATCAACGAATGGAGATGAAAGAGGAAAAGATTCTAGCAGGATTTCATCAGGAAGTGCACAAAGACAGAGACAAATCCTGACCTGACATACATATTAAGAAGAAGAGTTTTAAGGAGAGAGACCTAGTCTTATTCTATGACAGTAAAGTTTTTCAACATACTGGTAAGTTTAGAATGCATTGGCTAGGGACATATGAAGTAAATACTGTCACGGATGGGGGATCTGTGCAACTAAAGGATTTGGGAGGCACATACCTTAAAGGAATTATCGATGGAAGTCGACTGAAAATGTACATGAACGATCGACCTCCTAACCCTTAAAAGTTACAACATAGTGGGAAAAGACATGTATATAGTGTACTATAGCAAAGATTAGGACAAAACAATGAGGAAAATAAATAAAAAGGAGAAAAAGAGGGAAAAAGAAATACAGAAATAGAAAATGAAAGAAAAATAAAAAAATATGCAGTAGTTGACTATAGTACAAGAGGGAATGGAAAACATTTCACACAGTAATTACCGCGACAAACATCAAAAGCCAGTGCATAGGAAAAATTAAACTCGACGCAAATGCATGCAAAAAGTGAAAAATGAACACGATTAGGTCTATAAAAGGCAGAAAGCACGTAGTTATTCAACACTTAGCGATTTTTTAGCACAAAGAGAGAAATAGAGTGCGTGCCCTAGCTAGAAGTTTACGCAAGAGCAAGCAAGTGTGTGAATTTTAGAGAGGATGACTCCACTAAAGTTTGATGTGCCAGGACAAGTCATCTAAATTACTCGGTAGGTCCAAAGGTGTAAGGAAAGAATGAAAAAGCCTAAAAATTTGGTTGATCTAGAGGATGTTACCACCTCAGACCCATAATCCATTAGCCCAACATGGGTCGAGGAAGAGACCTCCACAACACAACAAAGAGAAATAGGGCAGAGATTCTGGGCTCAGAATAGAATTTCAAACCCTAACCTTGAGATGCCTGCAAAACCCAATGAAACAATGGGACCACGACAGCTCCATGAACATAAGGAGGTGTTGGTTGAAGAAATCATTGATCGACCAGAGTCTAGAAGGGAAGAAGAGGACGTAGATGCAGCCGAGGCAGGCACATCTGCTGCGGGACAGAAAAGGAAGACGTAGGATGCCATGGAGATTACACTCCCATATTTCCAGGACGCAGTCATTGATGTGGATGATATGTTGGGAAAGGTACCTAATCTTAGGTATGTCAACCATGATGTGCGTGATGCAGCTAAATTCCTAGAGTTGGACGAGGAGAATTATTGGATAAACATAGAGGAAATTGGACCCCTAGGAAAACCCATACTGGAGCTCACGCAATTTATAACCGAGCTATACAATTCAGGCATCATGAACCTATTGGACATACCACATTTTCGGTGCGGTAAGAACATTGGGCTCTGTGTAAAACAGTTACTCTCCCGCGTCCATGGAGACATCCTATGGATGGACAGGCGGGTACAAATATATGTGGCATTGATTTCCAAGATCACTAGACTGCCCACATTTGGCACGCAACTCGAAGAATACCTAGATAACAAGGCACATGAAAAAGAAATAGCAGAACAAGTTAAAGCATAGTTTGACACTAGGGGGAACATAGGCATTTTCATCTAAGACATCAATGACAGCATGACCAGGTTTTCCAACAAGTTGATGGTGCGTAAAATTTTGAGGAAATTCCACAAAGAGAAAGCACCAATAGGTGTTATTGTAGCACTCATGTAGTGCACGAAGGGGATTATGTTCAGCTGGGAACCATACCTGCTAAACCAGTTCTTAATAGATTTTCTAGACGCACAAGACAATGGAACCAAGTTCCATTACTCATGGTTGATTTTCTTGATAGATTTGGCAGGGTGGTAGGATTCCAAATTCTAGGCATTTTTGGACAAGATGGGGAATTGTTATGAGGCCAGGTATGAGTCCCTCTGGCAGGAAAAGGACAACAAGATGAAGTAGGAAATAATATTTTTTTTGCAATGCTACTAGAAGATATACAACAACGCACAATGAATGTGAGGTACATATTGATGGAGGTAGTGCAAGAGATAGATGAAATAGTTAAGTTCAAGGTGTCCAGGAATCACATATGGATCCAAGCTTCCAAGGATCCCAAGAAGGCATGGCCCAGGATGCGGTACAATATCACGAGAGAGGAAGTGGATTGGATCATTAAATATTGGCCTACATAGTGGCAACTACCAGTAGCAAAACTAGCCACGAAGACAAGAACGACACAGTCGTCTAATCCTAAGGATAAGGCCAAAAGAAGGCTCATCAACAAGAACAAGTAGTATGGATGACAATACTAGAACAATTACAGTGTAGACTTAGCCAACTGGGAGCAGTGAAGTACCAAAACTTCCAAGGAGGAAACCAACAATAGCAAGGATAGGAAGCCAACCACAGACTGGGAAGAAGGATACTTCATAGGCTAGAGAATAAACAACCCAGGGTACAACAAGTGGGGTGCATCCCTCACAGAAAAAAAGGAAGCCCGCACAAGAAAAAGAAGCATGCAAGAAACGAAAATATGAGATAGAGGACCTAGACATCACCTTGACAAAGGATGATGTGGAGCTTGTCGGAGAAAAGTTCCAAGACAAGGTTGAAAAAGTGGTCAGAATTGCAATATCACAATGGGAATAAATCATTGAAAATCTCTTAGAGGTCCATGAAAATACACAACAACTAAGGAACCAAGCAGGATCATAGGCCATCGCACAACAACAAGAAAATACACAGCAACCACCTACATATAGAGAAGGTGGGGAGATAGTGCAGTTCTTATTCTAGCGTAGGGAGACGTTTATGATAACAGATCAAATGATCAGATTCAATCAGGAGACTGCACAGAAACCCCTGGAGGAGGTGGAACAAGTGGAAATGGTCATGGAACAAATTCCCACCAAGGCACTATATGCACTCCAATATAGTGTAATGTAACAACTACAGTCCAGGGTCCTTGCAGACGCCACAAAATTGGAGGTGGGAAGAGGAGTCATGAAAATGATTCAAATCACATAAAACCAATTGACCACCTAGAAGGAGGAGGAGAAAGAATGTGTGGATAAGATAGAACATGGCTTAACAATATTTTATGCTCACATCCCAGACAACGTGCAAGCACCAGAGAAAATTGCAGAGGAGACGGTCAGTGTGATCTCACAAACAATTGACCAAACAATTGAAATAATAAGTTGCACTCCAAATAAATGAGATGGAGAAACAAACAAGCACAACAGAAAAATTGTTCAACAGAGCCACGCAGCTATGGATAGTGCTAGAAGAGGGTGCGAAGGTCCAACAGTGGGACCAAGAAGAGGATGCAATAAACACATCCATACAAGAGCTCAAAAAAAGGCAGAAGATAATGAGCATCACAAAGTGCTTGAAGGGCACTCAATACATGAAGAAGTTGCAGACAGAGTTGAAAGAAGTGCATATGTAGAAGCAAGAAAGACAAGAGGAATTGGAACCCCTCCAAGAATAAGAAGCATAGGTGATTGTGTAGTTGGAGGAAGAGAAAACAAGTAGATCACAAGCACAAGTAGAGCGTGTATTCTTGATGTAGGAGGAGATAACAACGCAGAAAGTATAACAGCTAACAAGAAAAGCTGCGCATATGAGAGAAAAAGAAGAGGAACTAGCAGAACAATTCCTTAGTTTAGACAGGGAAGTGCAGGGCGCGCACTACCTAAGTCACTCAAGATGAGCCACATGTCAGTTTTGGGGGCCTGTTGGGCGCAAGACTATTTTTAGGAAAGACCCTATTTTTGAAGGGAAGGCCTAATTTTGGAAAAGAACAACTGGTAGGAAAAGCAACACGCATGAGGAAAAGCAACACGTGTGAATAAGAGAAGCATCCAAGGCACGTAGGAAGGAAAACCTAACTATGCTAGGGTTAGGGTTTGGGTAGAGATTGTAATGACAAACAAGCTTGTAAAATAGTAAAAGTAGAGCAACAAGAGATTGGGAATTTTTCTTATTTGAAGGCTTACCCATTTCCTTGTGATGTTTTGTGGTACTTATGATAGTTTCTATATCGTCAAAATCTATGTCAACTTCTTGAATATTAGGGTCATGGATATCATTCTCTTCTTCTCTTCTTACAAATGAGTTTACAAGTCTAGGGCTAAGTTCGTCTGAAATCAAATGATTTTAAAACGGATGACTAGGGTGAAACCCCTTGATTTATTATGCATATCTCAAGTTGGAATGGTTCAAATAGGAAGCATATCCGTTGATCTTGGAAATTCCTCTAAGAATAATTTCACCAACTTTCACAGGAAGAGGTATGAATTGATTTTTTCTTTTCTTAGAAAATGTTTGAAACCAGTATTTGTATTGTCTAATNCAGAAATCAACCATAGCTCCTTTTCCTTTTAAAATAATTGTTTTCTTCTTCTTTATATCCTAGACCCTCTTTTCGGATGCCTAGACTTTATACTCTCAAGCCTTGAGTACAAAATATGGAACAACATATAGTATGTTAAAGGATCATGTGGAAGTGTTAAGACTCATGTTGGAAAGATGTAGGCAATGTCAAATATCACTTAATATTAAGAGTTTCATTTTTGGGACAACCTTTGGAATATTGTTGGGACATATAGTGTGTAAACAAGGTTTACTAGTGGATCCTATTAATATTGCAGTGATTGTCAATTTACCACCACCAAAGTCAGTGCGTCAGTTGAGAGAAAAACTGAGACATACAACCTATTACAGGAAATTTATAAAGGGGTATGTGAAAATTACTGCGCCAATGGAAAAAATGTTAAAGAAGGATATGTGATTCCATTGGAATGAGGAATGTCAACAAGGGTTGGAAACCTTAAAATAAAATATGGTCACATCACCAATCCTAGTATTCCCATATTAGGAAAAGACATTTCATGTGCATGTAGATGCATCAACCATAGCACTTGGAGAAATTCTGGCACAGCCAGGAGAAGGGGAATTAGACCATCCTATAGCCTTTGCAAGAAGAAAAGTTTTAGAATCAAATCAGAATTACAACACTACAGAAAGAGAAGGCCTAGCCATGGTATATTCACTTCATAAGTTCAGGCACTATTTACTGGGTAAACACTTTAAGATGTGCATAGATCATTCTACCCTCAAATATTTAGTAAACAAGCCAATGTTTGGGTGGAGGATCTGCAGATGGTTGTTGTTATTCAAAGAATTTTATTTTGAAGTAATAGTCAAGCCAAGGAAGCTAAATGTAGGACTTGATCACATGTCAAGGGTAACTAATGGAGAGGAACCTACCAACTTGGAAGACAACTTCCCTAATGCGCAATTGTTTTCAGTACATATAGCTGATGAATATTTTTCTGATATTATTAAATAGTTAAGTATAGGGGTTTAACCACAAGAGTTTAGCACCGCGCAGAAGAAAAATCTGGTAGTCAAAGTTGCAGACTATCAACTTATTGCAGGACACTTATATAAGATGGGCATGGATAGTATTTTGAGAAGATGTGTATTAGAACATGAAAGGCCTATAATTTTGGCAAAAGTTCATGAAGGTATAGATGGAGGACACTATGCAAGAAAAGATACCATGTGGAAGGTATTGCACACAAGATTATGGTGGCCAACAGTCCATAGAGATGCCAAGGAATATTTCTAGAAATGTGATTTATGTCAGAGGGTTAGAAAACCCAACAAAAGGGATGAGATGCCCCTAAGACAACAAGTAACCTTGCAAGTATTTGAAAAATGGGAAATATATTTTGTTGGACCAATTAATCCACCAGCAAAAAGGTCAAGAGATAGATATATCATTACTATGATGAAATACTTAACAAGATGGGCATAAGCAACACCACTCAATGACTGCAGCACAGAGACAACAAAAAAAAATATTTTTTGAGAAAGTAATCACCAGATTTGGATGTCCAAGGATTTTTATGAGTGACCAAAGCACTCACTTTATCAATAGTACCATTAGGGCTATGACTAAAGAGTTTTAAGTTTATCACCAGAAGAGTACACCATACCATCCTCAGGAAAATGGAATAGTAGAAGATTTCTAAAATATCTTGGAGAATGCTCTGACAAATATCTGCAATGTCAACATTGATGATTGAGACTTGAAAATACCAACAATACTATAGGCATATAGGACCACATGTAAGAAGTTGAAAGGAAAAACACCATTTAGGTTTGTGTATGGGTAGGAAGCAGTAGTGCCATTAGAATTTTGGTACCTAGTCTGGACGTGGCAATAATTACCAACATGACAGAAAGAGTCATAGTACAAGAAATGTTAAATCAACGAATGGAGATGAAAGAGGAAAAGATTCTAGCAGGATTTCATCAGGAAGTGCACAAAGACAGAGACAAATCCTGACCTGACATACATATTAAGAAGAAGAGTTTTAAGGAGAGAGACCTAGTCTTATTCTATGACAGTAAAGTTTTTCAACATACTGGTAAGTTTAGAATGCATTGGCTAGGGACATATGAAGTAAATACTGTCACGGATGGGGGATCTGTGCAACTAAAGGATTTGGGAGGCACATACCTTAAAGGAATTATCGATGGAAGTCGACTGAAAATGTACATGAACGATCGACCTCCTAACCCTTAAAAGTTACAACATAGTGGGAAAAGACATGTATATAGTGTACTATAGCAAAGATTAGGACAAAACAATGAGGAAAATAAATAAAAAGGAGAAAAAGAGGGAAAAAGAAATACAGAAATAGAAAATGAAAGAAAAATAAAAAAATATGCAGTAGTTGACTATAGTACAAGAGGGAATGGAAAACATTTCACACAGTAATTACCGCGACAAACATCAAAAGCCAGTGCATAGGAAAAATTAAACTCGACGCAAATGCATGCAAAAAGTGAAAAATGAACACGATTAGGTCTATAAAAGGCAGAAAGCACGTAGTTATTCAACACTTAGCGATTTTTTAGCACAAAGAGAGAAATAGAGTGCGTGCCCTAGCTAGAAGTTTACGCAAGAGCAAGCAAGTGTGTGAATTTTAGAGAGGATGACTCCACTAAAGTTTGATGTGCGAGGACAGGTCGTCTAAATTACTCGGTAGGTCCAACGGTGTAAGGAAAGAATGCAACATCCTGGAAATTTGGTCGATCTAGAGGATGTTACCACCTCAGACCCATAATCCATTAGCCCAACATGGGTCGAGGAAGAGACCTCCGCAGCACAACAAAAAGAAATAGGGCAGAGATTCCGGGCTCAGAATAGAATTTCAAACCCTAACCTTGAGATGCCTGCAAAACCCAATGAAACAATGGGACCACGACAACTCCATGAACACGAGGAGGTGTTGGTTGAAGAAATCACCGATCGACCAGAGTCTGGAAGGGAAGAAGAGGACGTAGATGCAGCAGAGGCAGGCACATCTGCTACGGGACAGAAAAGGAAGGCGTAGGATGCCATGGAGATTACACTCCCATATCTCTAGGATGCAGTCATTGATGTGGATGATATGTTGGGAAAGGTACCTAATCTTAGGTATGTCAACCATGATGTGCGCGATGCAGCTAAATTCCTAGAGTTGGATGAGGAGAATTATTGGATAAACATAGGGGAAATTGGACCCCTAGGAAAACCCATACTGGAGCTTGCGCAATGGATAACTGAGCTATACAATTCAGGCATCATCAACCTATTGGACATACCACATTTTCGGCGTGGTAAGAACGTTGGGCTCTGTGTAAAACAGTTACTCTCCCGCGTCCATGGAGACATCCTATGGATGGACAGGTGGGTACAAATATATGTGGCATTGATTTCCAAGATCACTAGACTGTCCACAGTTGGCACGCAACCCGAAGAATACCTAGATAACAAGGCACATGAAAAAGAAATAGCAGAACAAGTTAAATCATAGTTTGACACTAGGGGGAACATAGGAATTTTCATCCAAGACATCAATGACATCATGACAAGGTTTTCCAACAAGTTGATGGCGTGTAAAATTTTGAAGAAATTCCACAAAGAGAAAGCACCAATAGGTGTTATTTTAGCATTCATGTAGTGCACGAAGGGGATTATGTTCAGCAGGGAACCATACCTGCTAAACTAGTTCTTAATAGATTTTCCAGATGCACAAGACAATGGAACCGAGTTCCATTACTCATGGTTGATTTTCTTGATAGATTTGGCAGGGTGTTAGGATTCCAAATTCTAGACATTTTTGGACAAGATGGGGAATTGTTATGAGGCCAGGTATGAGTCCCTCTGGCAGGAAAAGGACAACAAGATAAAGTAGGAAATAATATTTTTTTTGCAATGCTACTAGAAGAGATACAACAACGCACAATGAATGTGAGGTACATATTGATGGATGTAGTGGAAGAGACAGATGAAATAGTTAAGTTCAAGGTGTCCAGGAATCACATATGGATCCAAGCTTCTATGGATCCCAAGAAGGCATGGCCCAAGATGCGGTACAACATCACGAGAGAGGAAGTGGATTGGATCATTAAAGATTGGCCTGCACAGTGGCATCTACCAGTAGCAAAACTAGCCATGAAGACAATAACGACACAGTCGTCTAATCCTAAGGATAAGGCCAAAGAAGGCTCATCAACAAGAACAAGTAGTATGGATGACAATACTAGAACAATTACAGTGTAGACTTAGCCAACTAGGAGCAGTGAAGTACCAAAACTTCCAAGGAGGAAACCAACAATAGAAAGGATAGGAAGCCAATCACAGACTGGGAAGAAGGATACTTCATAGGCTGGAGGATAAACAACCCAGGGTACAACAAGTGGGGTGCATCCCTCACAGAAAACAAGGAATCCCACATAAGAAAACGAAGCATGCAAGAAACGAAAATATGAGATAGAGGACCTAGACATCACCTTGAAAAAGGATGATGTGGAGCTCGTCGGAGAAAAGTTTCAAGACAAGGTTGAAAAAGTGGTCAGAATTGTAGAATCACAAGGGGAATAAATCATGGAAAATCTCTTAGAGGTCCATGAAAATATACAACAACTAAGGAACCAAGCAGGATCGCAGGCCATCACGCAACAACAAGAAAATACACAGCAACCACCTACATAGAGAGGAGGTCGGGAGATAGTGCAGTTCTTATTCTAGGGTAGGGAGACGTTTATGATAACACATCAAATGATCAGATTTAATCAGGAAACTGCACAGAAACCCCTGGAGGAGGTGGAACAAGTGGAAATGGTCATGGAACAAATTCCCACCAAGGCACTATATGCACTCCAAGATAGTGTAATGTAACAACTGTAGTCCAGGGTCCTTGCAGACGCCACAAAATTGGAGGTGGGAAGAGGAGTCATGAAAATGATTCAAATCACGTAAAACCAATTGACCACCTAGAAGGAGGAGGAGAAAGAATGTGTGGATAAGATAGAACATGGCTTAACAATAGTTTATGCTCACATCCTAGACAACGTGCAAGCACTAGAGAAAATCACAGAGGAGACAATCAGCGTGATCTCACAAACAATTGACCAATACAAGAAAGAGATCGAGCAGCTCAAGGAAAGGCTTAACCCTATGACTCCTCCCAAGGTTCAAGAGTAGAGGAAACAATAAGTTGCACTCCAAATAAATGAGATGGAGAAACAATCAAGCGCAACAGAAAAATTGTTCAACAGAGCCACGCAGCTATGGATAGTGCTAGAAGAGGGTGCGAAGGTCCAACAGTGGGACCAAGAAGAGGATACAATAAACACATCCATACAAGAGCTCAAAAAAAGGCAGAAGATAATGAGCATCACAAAGTGCTTGAAGGGCACTCAATACATGAAGAAGTTGCAGACATAGTTGAAAGAAGTGCATATGTAGAAGCAAGAAAGACAAGAGGAATTGGAACCCCTCCAAGAATAAGCAGCATAGGTGATTGTGTAGTTGGAGGAAGAGAAAACAAGTAGATCACAAGCACAAGTAGAGTGCGTAGCCTTGATGTAGGAGGATATAACAACACAGAAATTATAAGAGCTAACAAGAAAAGTTGTGCATATGAGAGAAAAAGAAGAGGAACTAGCAGAACAATTCCTTAGTTTAGACATGGAAGTGCAGGGCGCGCACTACCTAAGTCACTCAGGATGAGCCACATGTCAGTTTTGGGGGCCTGTTGGGTGCAGGCCTATTTTTAGGAAAGACCCTGTTTTTTGAAGGGAATGCCTAATTTTGGAAAAGAACAACTGGTAGGAAAAGAAACACGCATGAGGAAAAGCAACACGTGTGAATAAGAGAAGCATCCAAGGCACGTAGGAAGGAAAACCTAACTATGCTAGGGTTAGGGTTTGGGTAGAGATTGTAATGACAAATAAGCTTGTAAAATAGCAAAATTAGAGCAACAAGAGATTGGGATTTTTTCTTATTTGAAGGCTTACCCATTTCCTTGTGATGTTTTGTGGTACTTATGACAGTTTCTATATCGTCAAAATCTATGTCAACTTCTTGAATATTAGGGTCATGGCTATCATTCTCTTCTTCTCTTCTTACAAATGAGTTTACAAGTCTAGGGATAAGTTCGTCTGAAATCAAATGATTTTAAAACGGATGACTAGGGTGAAACCCCTTGATTTATTATGCATATCTCAAGTTGGAATGGTTCAAATAGGAAGCATATTCGTTGATCTTGGAAATTCCTCTAAGAATAATTTCACCAACTTTCACAGGAAGAGGTATGAATTGATTTTTTCTTTTCTTAGAAAATGTTTGAAACCAGTATTTGTATTGTCTAATTATATCAATAATAAATAATTTATCGGATACGTAATACAAAAGAAAGACAAAATTTTTGTTAGAACAAAAAAACATATTGTAAGCATTCATTTTTTCAAGAACTCCTTTCCCTTTTAGAGAAGTTGACACCTCCAATGAGAGTCGAGAAGTATCTTCCCCAAATAATAGCTTCTTAAATTTAGACACAAAATCATTATATACTTCATAGAAATGGTGGCCAACTTTCTTCCTCCCTAAATCTTTATACCACATGGTCACCGGGTTCACCTTTGTGTTTATCCTTCTGGAAATATTCAAACCCTTAAAAGCATGACAATAGGTGATAGAAAATATCAAATAGGATGACATATAAAATTTCTTATCAGTCTTGAAATTTGTCAGTTTTGTAGTAATTCCATTTAAAATAATGTTTTCCCAATCAAAGATTGCATTTTCGTGAATCGTGAAATGCAATATATACAATGCCAGTCGAAGAACGGTTTCTATAGAGTCTTGGCCATCAATTCAGTAAAACAACCATGTAATTTTATTATAGAGATTTTTCAAATAAATTACTTGAATCCTAGATATGTCTTACGAAATTAATCAAGGATATTGTAAATACTCTTGAAGAAGTTAGATTCCATTATTTTTTTCTTTTTAGAAAATTCCTGGCTTCTTCCCTTTGTAAACCAGGTTTGGCTCCAACAATTTCAACATCTCCCTGAATATTGAAGGTGCCAAGGAAACAGGAGGATTTCTCTCTAATGGGATGGATCGACTATTTTGGAAGAATTTTTCGATGCACTAGGTGACAATATCTTTGCATTTGAATACCTATAGGACGCAGCCTCCGAGAACTACCGTTGAAGTATTCACCTGGTTTTTTTCATTACCTAGTAGATTTGAATAGTACCAATATGATCGGGACCAATGATAGTTCTGGTATTCTCTAGCGAAGAGGTTCAAGGTATCTCCGCAGAAATGTTCTTTTCTCATGACTAACTTTGTTGATTTGGCAAGATTTTCTTGTAATATTACTTTGCAGAGTAAAATAATTTTAGGTTAGATTTCTTTCGAAAAAATAATTAACTCAAAATAAATGATATTTTCCTCGATATAAACACCATTAATTAACGACCATTTCAGAAATGAAATTGGTAGTTGAGTCCATAAAGATAACATTAAATATGACTTGAGAAAATTGAAAGAAGGTACATGTGACGATGGAGAGTCAGAGTGAGCGATTGGAAGGGAAGGGAAAGTCTATGAGTCCGAAAGTCCGCATGTCTGAAATTTTGAAAGTATGAATAGATGAAATCACTAAGTTATAAGATATGTCGGGCGGGCTATGAGAGGAGTGAAAGCATACCATGTGAATTTGCAAGTCTACGATACAAAAAAAAACTAACTGTTGAAGCGGACTGATATATGGGCAAAGGGATCATAATACAAGTCCAAGAGTTCACGAGTTCACCAACCCACGAACATGGGAAAAATGACTAAGTGTGGTAATCTTGATACAACAAATAAAGGGAATATGGGATATAGAAGATTCAGGAAGAATTTTATAGAAGGGGGAAAGAAAAGTTAAGAAAAGAAAAGGGAAAATAGAAAGAAAGGGGAAGAACAAATGGAACTAAACACCTCCCTAATGATCACCTAGTGGGTCAAGTGTGAAAAACTTTCGTACACACTCAAAGGCATCAAAGTTGAATCTCTAGAAACATTTAAATCTTATCGTATGGAAAATTTCCTAAAAAAGGGTCATTCTAACATTATTGCATAATTCCATACTATTCAATCCTTTCAGTATGCTTCTTAGCCAATTCATCTAGATTTGTAGTTACTTTTGGACAAAAACGAATAGGTATTTGAACTTCCCCAAGGA
>JZKD02S0566152.1:0-16286 GCA_000966675.3 Picea glauca | reverse complement strand
TGAAAAGGAATTTTTCTTAACGGATTAAAGAATTATTATCATTATATATAACAATAACCAAAACATTAGTTATCTGAAGGCCTCATTCGAGGACCCTCACAATTTTTCACAATCCTACGGTAGCAACTTGTTAATATGTTATTTAAGAACCCTCATACCTTTTCATGATCATAGGGTACCAACTTGTTAATATGTCATTCCATAATCATCACCTTTTCATGATCCTAAGGTACCAACTTGAAAGGTACTTAGTGTGATAATATTCTTTAGGAGTAGGGTAAATAGGGAGTAATCTTTGCTTGAGAGTGTTCTTACTCCGGCAGGTTTGACATGTAGTTTTCTGGAAAGACCTCCAATTAGGTATCGTTTTCTGGAAAGACCTCCAATTAGGTGTCATTTTTGTTTCCTCCGCCTTCTGTTTCCTTCTGTTTCCACCATTACTCTGAGTCACCTCTATAGTAATGATGCCGCAAGGGATGTCTGTGTCACCTCCACAAAGAATTTACCCTGTCACCCCTTCCTAGGTGTTGATAGAAGGGAGTATGCCCATGGGAAACATTTAGTACAACAACACTTGAATTTGAAATAACTATCCTCCAACATCCACATTTTTGAATTTTTTTAAATGGAAAACACATGCTTTGTGTTTTCTTCTGCATATGTCCATGTTCTTGTTCATGTTCATATTCATATTTATTTTGATTGTTCAATCTCATTCGCATATATTAATATGAATGTGGATACCATGAAAGGATTCTCCTTACGAAAGCATAGGGAGACTGCAATGTCACTTGGCTAAGAGGAATGGCATCATTACCTATGTTGAATTTGAATCTATCCCTCTTCATTCGTTCATGAGATTAATTAATAAATAAAACCATGGTTTTTTTATTCTGTTCATTCATTTTGATTGAATTCTAGTTATTGCAGGTGGAGACAACGTGGAATATTGCAAGAAGAGTGTATGTTCTGCTCATGATATCTCTTCCGAGGAAGAAGATTTTATAAATAAGAGGAAGAAGAGTGTATCTTCATTTCATTGGTTGATATAAATGGAATTGGTTTGAACCTGTTATGAAAGCTGGTAACTGATCACAGGGCTCCATCCATGGAGAAGAGAGGAGGAAATTGAGAATTATTGTACAATGAGATACACAACCACTGCCTCTTCTTCATGCTCTTGAGTCTTTCTATTTCTCGCCAGTTTATGTAGAAGAAAAGGTTTGGAGGCTGCTTGTATTAAGTCAAGTGTCGGTTAATGGACATGAAATTCAATGGTATCCTCTTACCATCACGAGTTTTCTGCCAAAGGCAACTGTGTTTTAGTTTTGTTCATTTGTTTTTTTCCCAAGTTGATGTCATAGAGACTGTGTTCTTGTATAAATAATTTTTGTATGTGTTCTTGCATCCCTTGAATGTCATTTAAGAATTTTAATTATTAAAAAGTATTTTTATGGTAAATGAAATTCTTCCATTAGTATAATGAGAATAATGTAATATAAACCTCTAATAGTTTGTTTAAAGTAAAACTCGTGAGATGACATTTAAAATGTAGTTTATATTTATTTTTATTAGAATCATATTACCTCACCAGATGTATCATATATCTGAAAATTTGAATCAATGGTTTTTAAAATAACCTTGAGTGTTCATGAATTAAATTGAAAATATATGTTTAAATTTTTTTGTTATATTTATAGTCTTAAGGAAAAGTTTGGTAATATATAAAATTCAATATAATATTGTATTATAATATTCGCCCCTAAAAAATATTCATCAATTTTCATTTTTTTTAAAAACGATTCACCCAAATTTCATTGAATAAAATTATTTTACGATTCACCCAAAAATTTATAGAAAGTATATAAAATCTTTAGAAATTTGAATACTTTAAAAAAACTATCGCTAAACATTTTACATTTTTCATATTAAGGACTAGTAATATTAGCCTATGTTTCTACATTTTAATATAAATTTTCATCCTTAAAATCATCCCATTATAAATTGATTAATAATAATTTCTTCAATTATTTCAATTAAATTTATTATAAATTAAATAATTTATATTTAATTAAAATATTGAGTTGGACTTTCAAAATAAGTTATAATATATATTTATTAATTTAATTTAATTTATATTTTAAATTTTAAAGAAATTTGATATTTTATATATGTTATGTTATTCATTTGAATACATGTTACTTTAATACTTGTTTATTAAATATGTAAACAAAGTATTACATAAATGGAAAAACATAAACAATCAATTCAAGAAGGAGAGGTTGAAGAAAATCACAATTTGAGAGATAGGATTAAAGAGATAGAAGGAAAACTAACCAACAATTTGACCCTCAGTAATCTTGAAAACAAATTGGATATCAAACCCATCAAAGAGGAAATGATAATCCAGTTGAACTAGACAATGAGTCTAATAAAATATCCTTGAACCTCATAATTTTTGGTATAAAATAACACCAAGAGGAGGATATGCTAGCAATAGTAAAATAATAATTAAATAATAAATCACAAATTGATACAACTTACCTCATAGAAGCAAAGAGGCTAGGAAAAATAGTTGTTCACAAATATATGTTGATTCGTGTCAAAGTAAGTTGTAATAAAAATAAATATAGCATACTGAGTAAATCTATGAGCTTAAAAGGGTCAGGAATATTTATAAATGAAGACCTCATTCCTGAAGACCAAGATGGATTAAGAAAGGAAGTTCAAAAGGTAAAAGAAGTCAGGAAAGAAGCTAAACGGGCAATAAATAGAAATCAAAAATCTATTGTTAGGAATAGAGACCTAAATGATAATAATAAATAGGAATTTAGGACACTTGAGATCCTTTTTCGAAACTTTCATGGCCTTCCATGGCGCAAAGGTCCTATGATAAGTTGGATCCCGAGTGATATTGATATTGTTTGTCTAGTTGAAACTTTGGATCATGAATAGTCTAAGGTCCCTAACATTGAAGGATTTTTCTTGTGGTTGACATGGAACAAAAAGTCACACCGTAGAGGGATAGGACGCATAGCTTGTTATATTAGAAAAAAAAATTCTCCTCACATTCAACTTCATAAGATCGGCCCTCTAAATCAGTGCATTTGGATAGAAATTTTAGAAATGAATGCTAAGAAGATGTATATAGAAATTTGTTATTTTTCACCTATTAATTCTAACTTTTATAAGAAAAACAACGTAGATAGAAATTGTCCCTATAATAATTTAGAACAAGATATTTATAGTTTGAAAAATGAAGGTAATATCCTTGTGCTAGGATACTTTAATGTTAGGAATACAACTAAACAAGAAACTCTTTTCAGCATTGATGCCAACCATAACGCTTTATGGACCTTGTTTTATTTAATAGCTACAAAAGAAGCTTGAAGAACTAATTGATAATTTATTTGGTATTGGTTTTGTCAAGCTCTGCAGCTCTTAGGACCTAATAATTTGCAATGGAGTAATGAAGTGGCTGGGATAGGTAGTAGTTTCATAGATTATGTGATATATGATATCCTTGTTTCTAATCAAATAACAACTTTTAACCTTTTAAATGACCATAAACCTGAATCCGATCATAAAACTTTAACCCTAACTCTAATCTTTTCCATGAACATGAGTGCCATTGAAGAGAATTATGATATAATCAAAGATAATTGTGCTTTGAAAAAAGTAAAGTTGACATTTTTTTAAAGGATTTAAATAGTAAATTATATCTCTTAACTTATAAGGACAACATTGAATAGCTCTATCATAATTTTACAACTACCCTTTCCACTTCTATTAACAAGTTCTCTTTTGATGTTTCCTATAAAAAAAATAATAGAATGACCAACCCATGGTATGATAAAGAATGTAAAATTTCTAGGAAAACCATTATGGATGTTTCTAATGAGTCCTTAAAATTTGATAAGATCAATACGTACAAATCCCTAGTTAAAAGGAAAAAAAGGTACTATATCAATAAAAGGCAAGAGCATATTTCACAACTATCTAAGTTGGATCCTAAGAAGTATTGATATTATGGTAGTTGCGGGAGGTATTAACCTCCATGTGTAACCCTGACAAGAATATAATATTCTCGGAAGCAAGAAGAAACCCTAAAGATTTGGACATTACTCTAGAAGACAAGTCGTCTAAAGGAAATATTTAATATTGATTTTTTACCCTCTAGAATGAGAATTCAGCCCAGAAAGATAAGGAGAAGTAGTATAAATACAAAATGCCATATCTCATTTGATATACACATCTCACAACTGCAGAAATGTAAGAGTGCGTATTTTTGAAACTGAGTAAGTGCACAAGTCTGGAGAGTAGTTGCAGTTGCAACTACTGCAACCTGTATTCTCGGTTTAGGATTGGAATCTCTATTGGTTATGGTTTGGAATTTCTTCCTTGTGTGCTAGCTCTGGAGAGAGGTGCACTACATTGATTGTCTATTAGGCCTAGGGTTTGCTTCCTAAATGGTTCTCTCTCAATGTTAAGGTTATCGGGGGTGGCTTCGACCTATGGTTGGGTGACAATATTGCTATATTTTCTATGGTTAAACGAGCACACCTATTTTTTCTAATAGGTTATGGGCCCACACTATCTTCGGATAGTCTAACCATTGGAAAATAGATAGGGATGATTTCCTCAGTTACAATTGTAGTTGTAGTCAATTTTTTCTACAGCAACGAAGCACTAACCCTCTTGTTGAGGCACCTTATGTGAAGAGATTGACTTAATTTTTGGATAGCCTAGTGCATCCTAACCCAACGCACCTCCTGGTACTCTTAGCAAGCTAAGACGCCAAGTTAGATATTTTGTTCAAAGTCAAAGGTTGACCAAGTCAAAGCAATCATGATGTGACAATCTGAATCGTTACGTCTACAAGTGAAACAATAGTGCAAAATTTTTGACAAAACCAGGACAACAACGACGGTTACAACTAAACAACACAGTTGATGGCGAGCACCACACCTACAAAATATGCAACACCAGCTATGAATCCACACACTGGCATAAGGGCAACTGGACAAAACATGCATAGGACAACAAGCAGGAACGACTACCCACCCGACGCAACATGACACGCCTACAAGATAAGGGACAATTTCCCCCTCCTGACACAACATCCTTGAAGAACCAGACTATACCCTCAAGGCACACTAACAAACGCATGAAGGTGTCCCACCCATGCGCCAAAGGAAACTTACAATGCTCTTCAACACTCACACAGAATGTACTAACTTTGGCCAAGTTCTCGTTCGCCGCTATCCAGTAGGGTGCGCCATCATCCTCTCATCAGGAATCATGTCATCCCCAGGCGATAGAAGCATCAATAACCTTGGCAAAATAGATCCTATCTGGACCAAGGACTCTAGATAAACCGACGCGCTAGGAGCCGAAATAACTAACAGGAAGACTACGCCTACGCCCCCAAGCAACGAGTAGACAAGATCCTAGATAACCTTCAAGTTAAATTGCACGAAGGACCCAAGGATTCTTGTTTCCTACAAGACAACCTGTGGTGTAGAGATAGACCAATCACCCCTTCCATCTTGACCTAATGCGCGAGGCACAAAACTGCCAAAAACTAAAGGCTAGTAAGGTTTTAGCTGAGCATCAACTAAACTCGCGTCCAATATGCTTGTGCAAACTAAAAGACTAGTACACCCATAATCATAATGTCTAACGCATAGTGATATCACTCAAGCAAGAAGTCTAGGGTGAAGGAGTGGACCTTTATCATTACTATTGTCGTCAAAGCTATCATAAAGGTGAACTAAAATAAGCATTTAACCAAATCAACCATTTGTCAGCAATATACACTGTTCATTAAAAAGGTGAACTCTTAACACTTTTAAAGGTGATCTATGTTGCCCCAAAAATGACATTGATGTGAAAAATAACAAGCCGATATTTAACCAGCTTAACTTAAATGAAAACACTGTATGAATTATTAATTGCAACTTTAATATACAAGTTAGTTCGTGTCCAATTAAGTTCCTTGATAAATGAGTTGGTCAAAAAAGACATTCATAAAACACATGAGGTCGATGTCTAAAAGGGTAAGAAGTTGTTGTGTAAGTAAATGTAAAATTTTATTGTTGTAAAAATAGGACTCCGAGTATGAGAAGAATCACTTATCGATGTTTTAAAAATTATATTTTAATATAATTTTGGAGCGAATTTCTTATTAAAAAGTAAATGTGAAATTTCATTGTTGTAAAACTATTGTGTAATTACACATTGGTTGTCAAAGGTAAAATAGAATGCGAGTGGGTTGATAAGTCACCTCACATTCTAAATACCATACAAATGAATAGAATATGCATTTTTAATCAAATTTAAGCACTATTGTCAATTAAAAAAAATGAAATGCGCGCAGATCGCATAGTCACCGAGAAATATGAATAAAATACCATTCAATATAAAATGCGGGTAAATGATTTATGCATTGGCTATCAGTTAAAAACAGAATGCATGTAGACCATGGGAAAATTCTAGGCACACAGGCAACTAGAGTTGTCTTAAAAGAAATAATCTTCAGAGAAGTAAATAGATGCACCGAGTCACCTTCAAGTAAAAATGCAAGCAAAATTCAGGCAAGGAAACCCCTTCAGAAATTGCAGGGAAATGGTGAATACGAGTGAATTCATAAGGAGGGTAACATATCTAGGTAAGAAGTAAAAATCACAGAATGGTCAAGGAAGGTTCTTGTACAATACACACCATAATGGAATTACATTGCTTGTCATTAATAATTAGGTAAAATAATTGTACAAACCACACTAGAAAGGAGTTACGTTGCTGTCATTAATAATTAGGCAAAATCGTTGTACCAACACACCAGAATGGAATTACATTAATTGTCATTAATAAATAAGCAAACTTAGGAAGCACACACTCAGTCCAGGAATAAGTAAGGTGCGACCATTAAGCGATTCTTACTCCTCAGTGAAAAACATTTAGCAGTATGGAAACTAGTTAAAACTGGGTGATGACTATCATATGAAATAAAGAAATGAAAAATGATTATCTATAAAGGATTGAAAAACGATAATCTAATACGGAAATTAAAAACTATTATGTATAGCTCGATGATACGTAGACAGAGAATAACATCAATAAAAATGTCATGCAAATGATTTATAATTCACTGTCCCAATTTTCAATGCCGAGTTCCTTTGTGAAGGGAAGGAAGTGAATTAGTGAAAGATATGACCATAAAAGGGTGATTTGATAATGAGAGTTTAACCAGGCGAGGTTTGGAAATGCGGTGTAATAAGAAAATAAAACGTTAATGGAAGCAACAACGTATAGACATTGTACTATCGTTGTGGTAAATATTATTGTAGTAACTTAACACCACCGCAAATTACCACTATAATTTATCGCAGAGTGTTGTCATAAACAAAATTGTTGAGTTTAAAAAAAACTAAAAGATGAGTGCTAACAGGGAGTGTTATTAAGCACCGATTTTAACATAAGATAAATCATTGTCAAGAAAATGAGTAAATTCATCGGCAAGTAAATGGATAAACTCACAGCCAAAACATGGGTAAAAACGTTGTCGGATTGTTCAATTACAGTCACTAGTAGTTACAAATAACATCATTGTCAAACAATGGGTAACTCACAATAAAATAATTTCATCACAGTCACAAGTTTAAAAGATATACTATCCTCAAGTGGGCACGCTAATATTTTTCCAATCAAGAGCTGGAAACTGTCATGAAAAACACTGAGAATAAAATACCCTCCGAGAGGGTAGAGGTGATACAAAAATGTAGAAGGTATTGAGTTGATCGTAGTGAAACTAAATGATGTAGACCCTTGACCCTCGGGACAAGATCCGCACAGGAACGTTATTCTCTGAATCCGGAGAATTGAAATAGTTCTTTCGAGCCCTCACTAGAACCCCACGAATCCGATCCACAGGTCCTTCAGAAACCACACCTATGCAAACAAGCATTAGGCACGAGATTCACCTCCATGCAACCACGACGTTGTGGTTGTATCAAGATTTCGATAACCAGGAGTCCACGAATCTCGACCCCAAAATCACTTGTTGCGCCAATCCCATGAACTCTAGAAATGCTCAACTCTTTCGAGATTTCACGAACTGGGAGTTCGCAATGTAGTGAACCCAAAATCACAACCTCCTCTACTTCCCGAACCTTGAAATGTCAAAATGCGCTCAATGGATCTGGCTCCTGGCTATGCCTCCGAATGCTTCAGGGTTTCGCGATTTCGTGAGTCAGGACTCTACATCTCCTGACTCCTGGCCTCTCGAACACCTAGGTCCTGAAATGCCAAAAATAATTAACGACAAAGTGCTATCAGCTTTCATGATTCAGGAAATCGTGATGCAGGCGTGTCCCCTATTCTCTGTCTTTCGAATCTCCAGGCCCCAAAATGACAAAATCTACCTGACCACGACCCACTTTTTGGGATTTTGGAATTCAGGATTCCACGATTCTAACCACAGATGGTTCTTGGTCCTTCGATCTCCCAGACCTTGAAATGCCGAAATGTCGAACTCCAAAATGGCTCCTTCCTCCGGTGACCAAAGTCTTGCTCCAAGGACACATTGTGTTTCTCGACTTCAAGGTTTTCAATGGAAATTTCCCCAACTCCTTGTCATCAGGATTGTCGAAATGCAAAATTCCGAATTGTCAAAATACCGAAAAGACATTCATCCTTCACCTTCTCATAGATCTATGAGATCCGACTATTCACGGGATTTTCGGCACTTCTCCACGAAGCGTCTCCACCGTCCATTTCAGCTCTTCTTCCTATGCAACCTCCCAGAGGTTAAACTCTGTGAGCCTTCCTCTGAATCCGACGGTTATCGGTCCTTCTCACTAGATCTGATGGCCCAGATCTGTTTCTTCTGCATTTTCTCCTGCTGTTGTCTGGACGTGAAATTTGGCGGTCTAGATCTCGCCTCCCCTACTGATCTAACGATAGTTGTGCTCTACCTTGAGCATGGTCTTCTTCCTTTCCCTTAGAAGATTTATGAAGTTTTAAAGGTCTCGACCTTTGCTTCCTCTGCAAGTTCAATTCCTTTGGATATCGCCTGTGCTCTAGGAATGCTATCCCTCCTGATCTTTCTTCACTCTAAAACCTTAAAAGGTTTCATGACCTCTGCACTCCTTGCAATATTCCTGCACACCACTATTCTATCCGTCCTGAGCTTTATCTACCCAAGCCTCTAGTGGACTCGCCCTTCTGTGTCCTCAAAGGAAAATCTAGTGTCCTACTAACGACCTCCTTCTCAAGCCCTCCTTGTTGAGCTTAACAAAGTATTCAATAACTCTGTAAGTGTCTCTCCTTGGCACTTTTCTTCCCTCTAAACTCAGACAAGAGTGCCTTCTGTGCACTCTATGCAACTGCTCAATTCCCTCCTGGCAGAGTTTCCACAGAACTTCATACATTTTGTCTTCCCTAAACTCGAAACAGAGTTCCTCCTGTGCACTCCTTGCACTCGCTCGATGCCCTCCTGGCATAGTTTTATAGAACATATAGTATTTTTTTCTTCCCATTGAACTTGAAATAGAGTTCCTTCTGTGCACCCTGTGCATCCACTCAATTCCCTCTTGGAAGAGTTCTCTAGAATCTTCAGTGACTCTGTCTTCTCTGTGCCTTCCTTTGCACAGTCTTACCTCCAAGGTGTTCACCAACCTTGAGGTTTCCTCCTTGGGTATAGTACTTCCTCTGGTGGGCCTCCTCGAACAATTTTGTCCAAATTCTGCAGAATTCAAAAGTGCACACTCTATGCACTGGCTCAATGCATCCTGTGCATTTTCTCAATTCCCTCCTGGCAGAGCCTTTATAGAATTCTCATCAATTCTTCTTCTCCTCTCTCTGCTCTCCTCTGCACAATTCTTCCTTCAGGGTATTCAACAACCCTGAGGATTCTTCCTTGAGTTAATGACTTCATCTAGTTCACCCTCTTGGCACGTCTTTGTATGAAATTCCACAGAATTTAGAAGTGCATTCATGCACTTGTTTTCACAGACCATAGTACTCTGTCATGCACTCTTGCATGAAACCACAAAGAACCCAAACCTGAAAATCAAAGAACTCAATAGATAGGGAAAATCTATCTATTCCTGTAAATGCACATCTAACATACATTTATAGCATATCGTCACAAATAAAGACATTCATTCATGAACTCATAAACACATGAACAACAACATGCAGGAAAAAATTATATGTTTGTATTAATCAAGAATGTAGGATTACAATGTGTTTGATATTGGACTACAACAGAGTCTTGGCTCTCCTCTCCTATCTCTCTATCGAATAACTACCTACAGATACAAAGGTTATTTTTTTACAAAAGAGGGCTCTTCGAGCTCTTCCCTCCATCCTCACCAACTCTCATTAGTTACAATGAATTACATTGAATGGGCCATCTAATCCAAATTGGATCTAAATCCCCATGAACACGTCCACCATTAAAGGTGACACTAACTGTAGCCTGCTCAAAGGCATGAATTGGCTCTACCAGCCTAATAAACATTTAATACATTTTCAAAATTTGAAAATGAGAGGGATGTGCCTCTCTCCTTCCATTGAATGCAAGCTTTATATGTTGGTTGGTTGGCGCTTGATGACATTGGAGTGGTGCTCTTGCATCATACTCCTCAGCTGCAAAAAATCATGATCTCCTTCTCATGATCTTCTCAACACCATTGTTGAAATCCACCTGGATCCCAAATAGTTCTTTGGAGCTATCCATCCACTCCATCGCCTTGTTGTTGCTGCATCTGTTTCCCTGCTGCTATGGCAGGTTCTCCTCTGTCCAGCTTCTCCTTGATGACCTCTTCTTCTGATTTTATCATCAGCCTTCTGATCTCCTCAATTATCTCGTCCAGCTGCTCCTAGGGATAGCTTTCCTTTTGCATCCTGCTCCACTGCACTTCTTCCTTGCAAATGGGTATATCAATTAGATCTCCCATGCCATATTCTTCCTCTCTTACGGCATTGAGTTTCCACTCTACTACAGACTCCAATTCTACAATCCTATCACTAAGTTACTACTCAACTTCCTTCTCTGACAACTTTTCTTCTACCAGTTCTCCTATTGGTGCATCTCTAGCTTCCTCCAGCTGCTCTCCAAACTGGAATTTTTCTTCATCTTTTGTTGCATGCCTCAGCACTGTAGTTATCATCTATTCAACTCCCTAGTTGAATATTCTGGGTGACTCGTCGGAATGCTCCTCTGCTATCATCTGCACGACTATCTCCTCATGGTAGCCATATACTGGCTCTGGATTGTTCAACCAATCCTCCAACATTTCTAACTCCTTATCCCATGGAGTGAGCATCTTATCTGCATGCTCTTCTTTTGTTGAAGTAGATTTTGATGTTTGCTCCGGTTCTCCTTTCTCCTTGACAGTCACAACTAGTTGTGCTTCTGTTGTTGCTACATTAGCAACACAATTTTTCACCTCAGCTAGGCGATGTGGCAGGAATACCTCTATTCCCCCAATCATCATAATTCTCTTCTGATCTTCCTCTATCATCTCTCCTTGCTGATATGAACTCACCTCTAAGTTCATGAAACTCTCACATGGCCTCATCTTCTCTCCCTTGCCCACCTAGAAATATGAGATTTCTGCATTGCTCACCTGGCAGTATTTGAGATCCTCCAGTGATCCCATCTCATTGCCCTCCTGGAAACTTGAATCTTCTGGTCTGCCCTCCTGGAAGTCTTTGAAATCATCCCGTGACCTCTTCTTATTGCCCACTTGGAAAATTGAAAATTCCTCATTGCTCGTTTGGTAGTTTCTAATATCTCTGCTCGATCTCTCTTTCTCCTCATCATCACTGAGATTTCTCCCAGCTTCTGGTTCACAGGCATGAACCATCTCCTCTTCATCTCTGAGGCGTTCAACATACCTCAACCATCTCCTTAACAACCTTTTTTGTCTTTTGGCCGAAAATTTCTTGACTGGCCACTTTGCTTTCCTCCTCAAAGGCCATTCATACACCCAATGTGTCTTTGCATTATGATGTACCCACAGTGCAAGCTCTTCAATCCTCGCCCTTATCTCAGCGAGCTATTCACCAATTTCTGCTTTGGTTTTCTACTGGTAGTCTTCCCTGTGACCACGCCCATGGCCTTCAGTATCCATATTCATGTTCCTATCTTCCCTCCTGGCAAACTTGTTGCTATCACTCTACAACCATGAGTGCTTCTAGCATCTCCTACAGTATACCTGACTGTCTTTTGACTGCTACGCACTTTGCAACAATCATCATAGAGCTTCAACACTCTGTCTTCCTTTTCCTCTAGCTCCCTATGCCTGAAATATACAGACAAAATCAATCTCTGATACCACTCTATTCAAGATACCTGACCCTCAGGCCAAGATCCGCACAGGATCTTTCTTCTCTGAATCCATAGAACTGAAATAGTTCTTTCGGGCCCTCACTAGAACCCCACAAATTTGATCCACAGGTCCTTCGAAAATCCCACCTATGTGAACAAGCACTAGGCATGAGATTTACCTCCACGCGACCACGATGTTATGGCTGTATCGGGATTTCGGTAACCAGGAGTCCATGACTCTTGACCCCAAAATCACTTATCGCGCCAATCCCCTGAACTCCGGAAATGCTCAACTCTTTCGAGATTTCGCGAACCAAGAGTTCACGATGCAGTGAACCCAAAATCACAGCCTCCTCTACTTCCTGAACCCCGAAATGATGAAATGAAGAAATGGGATCAATGACTATGGCTCCTGGATATGCCTCTGAATGCTTTGGGGTTTCACGATTTCATGAGTCGGGGCTCCATGTGTCCCGACTCATAGCCTCTCAAACACCTAGGTCCCGAAATGCCGAAAAGGCTTAACGAAAAGTGCTAACGGCTTTCGTGATTCGTGAAACTCTGATGCAGGCGCTCCCCCTGTTCTCTTTCTTTCGAATCTCTGGGCCCTGAAATGCCGAAATCTACTTGACCGTGGCCCGCTTTTCAGGATTTCAGAATTCACGATTCCACGATTTCGACTACAGAGGGTTCTTGGTCCTTCGATCTCCTGGACCCCAAAATGCCGAAATGCCGAACTCCGAAATGGTTGATTCCTATGGTGACCACAACCCTTCTCCAAGGACATGTCACATTTCGTGACATCAGGGTTTTCAATGCAAAGTGCCCCAACTCCTTGTCATCGGGATTGCCAAAATGCCAAATTCTGAATTGCCAAAATGTTGAAAAGACATTCAGCCTTCACCTTCTCACAGATCAGTGAGATCTGATGGCCCACAAGATTTTTGACACTTCTCCATGAAGCGTCTCCACCGTCCATTTTAGCTCTTCTCCCTGTGCAACCTCCCAGAGGTTAAACTCTATGTACCTTCCTCTGGATCTGATGGCTATCGGTCCTTCACAGTAGATATGATGGCCCAGATCTATTTCCTCTGCACTTTCTCCTCCTGTTTTCTAGACGTGAAATTCGACGATCCAGATCTCACCTCCCTAGCTGATCTAACGACAATTGTGCTCTACCTTGAGCATGGTCTTCTTCCTTTCCCTTGGAAGATTTCTGAAGTTTCAAAGGCCTCGAAATTTGCTTCCTCTTCGAGTTCAATTCCTTTGGATATTTCTTGCGTTCTAGGAATGCTATCCTTCCTGAGCTTTGTTCACTCTGAAACCTCAAAAGGTTTCACAACCTCTGCACTCCTTGCAGGATTCCTCCACACAACTATGCTATATGTCCTAAGCTTTATCTTCTTGAGCCTCTAGTGGACTCACCCTTCTATGTCCTCAAAGGGAAATATGTTGTCCTCCTAACGACCTTTTACTCAAGCCATCCTTGTCAAGCTTAACAGAGTATTCAATAACTCTGTAAGTGTCTCTCCTTGGCACTTCTCTTCCCTCTAAACTCAGACAAGAGTTCCTCCTCTACACTCTATGCAACTTCTCAATGCCCTCCTGGCAGAGTTTCCACAGAACTTTAGACATTTTGTCTTCCCTGAACTCGAAACAGAGTTCCTCCTGTGCACTTCTTGCACTCACTCGATGCCCTACTGGAAGAGTTTTACATAACCTACAGTAGTTTTGTCTTCCCACTGAACTTGAAATAGAGTTTCTTCTATGCACCCTGTGCATCCACTCTATTCCCTCTTGGCAGAGTTCTCTAGAATCTTCAGTGAATCTATATTCTCTATGCCTTCCTTCGCATAGTCTTACCTCCAAGGTGTTCAACAACCTTGACATTTCCTCCTTGGGTCTAATACTTCCTCTGGTGTACCTCCTAGCACAATTCTATCCAAATTCCACAGAATTCAGAAGTGCACTCTATGCATTGGCTCAATGCATCATGTGCATTTGCTCAATGCCCTCTTGGCAGATCCTTTATAAAATTCTCAGCAATTTTTCTTCTCCTCTTTGTGCTCTCCTCTACACATTTCTTCCTTCAGGGTATTCAACAACCCTCAATATTCTTCCTTGAGTGAATGAGTTCAGCTAGTGTGCCCTCCTGGCACGTCTTTGTCTAAAATTCTGTAGAATTCAGAAGTGCACTCATGCAATGGTTTTCAGAGACCGCAGTACTCTGTCATGCACTCTTGCATGAAACCACAAAGAACCCAAACCTAAAAATCAAAGAACTCAACAAATAGGGAAAATCTATCTATCCCTGCAAATTCACATCTAACATACATCTACAATATATCATCACACATAAAGACATTCATTCATGAATTCATAAACACATGAACAACAACATGAAGGAAAAACTGCTATGTTTGTACTAATCAAGAATGCTTGATTACAATGTGTTCGAGCTTGGACTGCAACAGATTCTTGGCTCTCCTCTCCTATCTCTCTATCAACTAATTTCCTATAGATACAAAGGTTCCTTTTTTACAAAAGGGGGCTCTTGGATCTCTTCCCTCCATCCTCATAAACTCTCATTAATTAAAATGAATTACATTGAATGGGCCATCTAATCTGAATTGGATCTAGATCCCCATCAACACATCAGCCATTAAAGGTGACACTAGCTACAACCTTCTCAAAGGCACGGCTTGGCTCTATCAGCCTTACAAACATTTAATACATTTTCAAAATTTGAAAACGAGAGGGATGTGCCTCTCTCCTTCCATTGAATGCGCGCTTGATCTGTTGGTTGGCTGGCGCTTGATGACGTTGGAGTGGTGCTCTTTCATCACTAAAAAAATGTAGAGGAAATCAATTGGAGGAAGGCGCAAGACAATCTCTCGACCAGGAAACACCAACAAAGGTAGATGAGTGGCAGGAACATCCTTCACTCATCATCTATGCACAAAAAAGTAGGGTGTGTCTATCCATAGGTCTATTAACATTGAAGTGACGAACGTAGATCAAGCTCCTGGCTGACCGATCAGGCAAGGAATGATGAGCTTGGGACAAAAGGAAAAAACAAACAACAATCATCGGAGATCAATAAACCATAGGGCGGTCAAAACATGTCGAGAATCGAAGGCCATGGGAATCAATCAACATCGAGCTAAAGGCTATGCGGAAAATTTTAGTAATCAACTAGAATGTTAAGACAATCATTTTCCTTACCCAATTAAACATAAAGAACTAAAAGCATAAATCATACTAACAATCTTCCATTGAGAAATAAAGGAAGCGTACTATTTCCAAATCGCCCGCTCTGAGTTTATGTCCTGCACACTTTGTGCAACTCCCTCTTACTGACTGATGAGACTTAACCGGTACCTCCCAGCCAACGCTAGGGGTGCTATTCTTCCCCCTTATCCCCCCGAGCTGCAAAGGGGACACACACACTAACCAGAGAATCAACTAGCTCCCATCTCACCTCGCAAGGCCGAGCTACCACTCCTCACCGAGCTGGGTATCCCAACTCCCACAAGCCAAGTCAGTCAAGTATAAATTTCTGCAGCGTAACGTTACGCATCATAAGAAGACATCCATCATCCTTCTCTTGCCTCCATTATATAGAGTTTCAAAGTCCTTTTCTTTCCCAAAATCCCATTTAATTTAAAGTTTAATAATTTAATCGATAAAAATCCTCCCCGTACAAGTGTCACCCATCCCCTTCATTACTCCATAAATTAATTTCATTAATTAATTAATTACCCATATTTCCCTCGCTCACCTAAAGGCACTACTAGAATCACTCCTAGGTGTCCCCATATCCCTTTACAAGTTTTAATGACTTTCCCCCTTATTAATTTACTAGTTGTGTTTAAATTAGAAAGTTCTTAAATGCTAGATACCTTGCTAAGTTAGACTATCTTCTTTTTCCTTGTGTTTCCCCTTT
>JZKD02S0566129.1:252412-262690 GCA_000966675.3 Picea glauca | reverse complement strand
AATTATGCAATCTATTTTACCAGCAAAAACCTTACCCCCCCTGAATTGAACTACACAGTAACAGAGAAGGAATTTTTAGCAGTAGTTCATTCCATCAACAAATTTCATCACTACACTACTAGATATGAGGTTTTTTTTCACACTGACCACTCTGCAATCAGATTCTTGATGAACAAACCAATCACTACTGGTAGAATCACCCGATGGCTTCTATTGCTTCAAGAATTCAACATCACCATAGTTGATCGGCTAGGGAAAGAGAATGTAGTTGCAGATTTTATTTCTCGTATTCCCCAAGATGGTACTGATATCCCAGTGAATGATAACTTTCCTGATGAACATTTGTTTACAGTAGCTGCCAAGACCCCTTGGTTTGCAGATACAACCAATTATTTAGCTACAGGAAGGTTACTAGCTCACTTATCACCACCGCAGAAGAAAAGAATTATCCAACAAAGTGCTTACTATTCTATGGTGGGAAGTGATCTCTTCTATACAAGTCCTGATATGATTATTAGGAGATGTGTCCGGGAAGATGAAATTATCGATATCTTTCAGGCCTGTCATGATGGACCCTGTGGAGGACATTTCTCTGACAAGAGAACATCATATAAAGTTTTGCAATCAGGATATTATTGGCCGAAACTGTTCAAAGATGCAACGAAATATGTAAGAAGCTGTGACAGTTGTCAAAGGATGGGAAGGCCCACTGCAGCAGATGAGATTCCCTTACGACCACAAGTTGTAATTGAACCATTTGATAAATGGGCACTAGATTTTGTAGGGCCAATTGCTCCAATGTCAAGAAAGAAGAAGTGCATCTTGGTGTGCACAGATTTTGTGACCAAGTGGGTAGAGGCAAAAGCCCTGTATCAAGAAACTGAGAAATCAGTGATTGAGTTCATGTATGAAGAGATCTTTACCCACTTCAGTGTTCCACGAGAAATTGTTACCGAACAAGGTGCCCAATTTACTTCCAAATTGATGAAAGAACTCACAGACAAATATGGGATCAAACATTGTAAGTCCTCTCCATACCATCCACAAGCCAATGGGCAAGTGGAATCTAAAAATAAAGTTCTGGAAGTAATTCTGACCAAGACCATACACTTACATCATAAAGATTGGACAGATAGACTTCCAGAAGATTTATGGGCATACAGGACTACATGGAGGAATACCACTGGTCATACTCCTTACGAGTTGGTATTCGGTAAACAAATTCTCCTTCCCATAGAGTTTCAGATCCACACATTCCACCTAGCAGCAGATTTGGGGTTGGATTTGAGTGAAGCACAGAAACAGAGGGTCAAGCAACTTAATGAATTGGGAGAAATAAGGCAGGATGCTCTTCAAAGGACCATCCTTGTGAAAATTCAATGCAACAAATGGCATGACAAGTAAATCAAGAAAAAGCATTTTCAACCAGGGGATTGGGCATTACTTTTTGATTCCAAATACAAAACTTTCAAAGAGAAAATTACAACAAGATGGTTGGGACCTTATGAAGTAGAAACTGTTTTTGATAATGGTTCTGTCAGGATTAAAACCATAGATGATTCTTAGAACTCCTCTGTAGTGAATGGACATCGGTTGAGAGTGTACAACAAACCTTTTTCAAAAGATGATTTCTTGCAGGAAGTGGCCAAGAAAATAGAACTAAAGATAGTGGGAGAAGATTCTTCTCCTCCTGCTGATCTTTGATCATGTATGCTGTTTTAAAATTCTGTAAATAATAGATTTCTAGCAGAAAAAAAAAAAAAAAAGTCAAATAACATATAACAGAAAAAACATTTATTTTCTTTTCTTGGGATGTGTTGATCTTTTATTTTCAGTTTTACAGGTTTCTCAGAGCAAGTACAGAACTGAATTTTATCACCCTCTCGCAACAGGTAAGAAGGTAAGACTGATTTATTTCATGAAATTTCCTTGTCAATATGACTGACTTGTTCTGAAACAAATAAATTTGAGCTTGTTTGCTCCCTTTGACTGCTCATTAAAGTATGAAAGGAGCATTTATCAGGAAGGATTATTCTTTACCAGACCTGGTGAATTATTATGGGAAAGAAAACCCCCTAGAGTCATCTTTTAGCATTTCCTCAGACTCTCCAAACATGAGGAAGCAATGAGCATGTACTAACTTGGGCTCATAAAATCCACAAGTAAGTGATTATTGTTCCAAAAAAAATAAAAAATTTGTCTGCAAGATCTCCATCTGCACTCGTGTTAGATGATGTGGAATACGTTAAGGTCCAGCTTCCAACAAATCTCACTCCATCGACATCAGCACCTTATCTGGAGCAGATATTAGAGATTATTTAGCACCCTAGACTCTGCATGCCTCAATGGAAGATGTCCTTGCTGACAACCCTAGGAATACACCAATGTCTCTTGGTTGATAGATCCTGCAGGTGACTCAACACCGACACCTCTATTCGTACCTATTAGGATATGTTGTAGGTACCTTGAGGCCCATTGACATCATTGATGGGTCATCTCGCATTAGTTAACGACATTCACTAATGGCCGGTAATCCGATGATTTCTGTTTGTGTTCAACTCCAGAACATTCATTCACACAAACCAGAATTGTACCAGGGGAAGAGCTTTGAAGCTGTTGAAGACATGATTTCAGTTCATCTTTTTCAGGACAGAATAAAAGCCAGGTTCAGGGATCCTCATCAAATAATTTGTTACTATAAACAAGAAGTTTTTCTCAACAGGATATATTGGGTAAAATTTCTCTGCAAGATTCCTGAGGATTCCATCAGTACCAGTCAGTACCAGCACAGAGTTCATCAGTTATAGGTTCATCAGAAATACCAGAGCAGCTACAATTTTCGCGCCCTTCAAATCCAGACTTGACTTCAAAAGAAAATTCTACAGCAAGACTTGCATAACAATGGGGATAGGTAATTTAACTCAGGTATGTTTAGTTCATGTTGATTTACTGTATTAATTTGCATACTAATAGTTTGAACTAAGGGTGCCTTGATTACTCCATAACATTTTATCATTTCCACGACCTGTACCTAATGAACTAACCTACCATGACATTTCATGTCATAAAAATGCACCACATTCCCGGAGCTGAGTTCGACATGACTCATATATGATCATACCCTGCACTCACATACAACTATCATCATTTTTCCACACGCCATCGATTTCCATGACAATTCAAATATTCTCATATGATTTCTCTCCCGACTACATTCCCCATCACATTCTCTCCCTTCGTCACCCTCGTTCAAATTTCGCTGCTCACCCATATACCTTCCCTGTGATATCAAGTGTAACCATGGTAGAAAATCGCCATGAACTGGAGACATACGCAGACCTAGAGGTCCTTCCGGAGTACGAGGCAACCAGAGATATTTTTAAGAAAGCGGGTTGGGAGCCGTTTCTAAAGAAATTCGACGGATATAACGATGCAATTACGCTCGAGTTTTCTCTGCATTTTGAGGGTGGTCTCGCTAAAGTGGGTGATATCGAGTTTGAAGTCACAGAGAAGTTCATTTCAGAGGCAATTCAATTGCCCACCACTGGCCAGAGATTTACAAAGGGTCAGCCTGTTGACAAACAGCTCTGCACTCAGCTTTTGAAACCGCAGTACCGAGAGACACAGTGGTCCGAGGGAACCTCGTGGTCATGGTTGGAACCATAGTGGGCTCAATTGTTATTCATCCTCCAACGTTACCTCACGTGTGAAGGGCGGTACACCATCATCTTTCCCTACCATGCCCGACTCCTGTTGCACTTCAAAGGTAATCCTCTGAACATACCTTTCTTTCTGTTGAAAAGTTTGAAAAAGATGGTCGAATAGGTACGAAAGGCCAAAGATTTTCGTGGCAGTCTATTTCATTTCAGTCTTGTTAAGATTTTGATTAAGTCTGCACTGTCTAAAAAGAAATAAACTTGGGATATGTTCACTACAAAAACCCTAGCCTCTGCCAAGTCTAAAGATAGGCCTACCCCTGCACAGAAGAAATTGAACTCTAGGAAAAAGAGGGTTAAAACCTCGACCAAGGTCTGTGCTAACCCTAAGAACCTACCCGATAGCACAGTTGAAGCCAGTAATGGGGACCCAGATTCAGAACATTCAATTGATGCTCATGGGTCTGACGGAGTGGAAACAAATAATGAAACTGTGGGGAATACCACTCCTATAGAGGCACATGTCGAAATTCCGAGTTCTCCCCTAGCTGCTGAGAACATAATTGACGTGGAGGAACTGGCAGAGTCGACTGACAAACCTAGGAGGAATCCAAAAAGAAAATGTAAGAGCACATTGTTTGGTATGGATAACTCTGTACCCAGTTTCCCACCACAGGAGAGGTTAGAAAGTATGGCTGATCAGGAGGAGGCCCCAGAGCCCTCTAAAATGACTTGGAATCTGTCCCAATTCACTCGAAAAAATCGTAAAGTGGATCAGCAGGCTACTGTGTCCAAAGGAATCGAGACGAGTGAGCCAATTCAGGTACCAACAGGTAACCCTGCTCGGATACAAAGAGAGTCCACTCCTGAACCTAGTCCAGTTGACAACCCCGATCTAGCTGACACCTCTGAATTCAGTCCAGATCATCCAGGACCAGTTGATACTTATGAATGAAGTCCAGATGAGTTCACTCCTGAACTCAGTCCCGATCATCATTCTGATCCAGTTGCCACCCCTGCGCAAAGTGCAGACGAGTTCACTCATGCATCCAGTCCTCAACCACAACCAGGACAGGATCAAACATTTGAAACCTATTGTGAAATTTCCTCCATTCGATCCTTGAAGCCAATGGTAGCAAGATTAGAAAGTAGGAATAACAGGCTGAAAGAAAAGCTACAGGAATTCACTATCTTGGACCGACATATCAAAACTGAGAATGAACTCATGAAAGTCAGGATAAATCATTTCTTGTCGAAAATTGAAAGATTAAAACGCAGGAATAAGGGTCTTTTCCAAAGGAACAGGAAATTACAAAAGACTTCCAGAAAGCATATCATCATCAACCGAGTCCTCAAGAAAGAAATCAGGAATATGAAGAAACATGAAAGGTTACAAATGTTGGTTGCAGCTGCTGCAACCCTCTGATGGCTACCAGTCTTTGACTTTTTTGTTGCCTGAGGACAGGAAAAGACTTCAGTGTGGAGGCATGTTGGTCTCCAGTTTTGATCATGTTTTTGCCTATATTATATCACCAAGACCTCCATTTCCATACCCAGTACCACCCCTTATGGCCTTGTTTTGACACAGTTGACATCTCTTTACTACTCAATGGGATTACTCAAGGTATCTTTACATTTCAAGCTATTTTTATGCATTTTGATGCTTTAAATTAATATTGAAGCTAATATGGCATGAGTTGGGTACTATTTCTATTTATAGGGTTTGCAAGTACCAGGTACCAGCTCGTACCCCATGGAGATACCAATGAAGCTGCTCAAGATCTGCGCATTATGGTCAGAATGGGAGACAATGAGACCTACATGACAGATGGAGTCATCGCTCATTAGATGATTGAAGGCATGATGATAAAACTGAGTCGCTAATTCTTCATCATTCACACTTCGTGACACTACGTGTCACGAAGATGTGAAGACCGTTTTTAAACTTGATTTCAAGCTATTTTCGGATCGGGGATCCATTTGTTTTTATGTATTTTTGCTTTAGACTGTTATGGAGGAGGATCTATATATAACCAGGAGGTCTCTCCTAAGATACGTTTGGATTATGCTATGTTCTGAAATACATTTCTGAATATAATCGATTTTGCGTTATGTTATTTTACTGTCCTTCGATTTGAGCTTTTTCTGTGAGTAAATGGAACGTGAAGTATACATAGTGGTTGCATAGAATGATATAGTTGGTTCTGGTTGTTCCTTACAACATTTGTGCCGTTTGGTTGGGCCCGCCAAATAGGTTCAAGTCATTGCTTTACTCTGTCGTAGATTTAGTTATTTCAGTGTTTTAGTATTTGCATACATGATAGTTAAAGTTTCAGAATTAACTCGTTTAGAATCGTGCTTAGTTATTCTTCAACAGAATCGTTCCCAACATACTGATATCTCTTACGTTGATGAGTATTGAATGCATGTTTGATTCTTGTAGGGTTTAGAGCATGAACTTGGTTTGAATGGTTTCTAGCTTTCAATTCGAACATAACTTAGAGATTGAGTGAACTTTACTTTGTTAGATAGTTAGTTACCCTGCTTAGTTAGAATAGTTAGATTACAGTTAAATTAGAGGAAGCTTCCGGTACCAGTAGGGTAAGTAGGGTGTTTCTCTGTTTTCCTGTAGACAGACTTAGATTCATTTTTGATGTTCAGTTTAAGTGCATTTTAGGAAATACTCTTTCTGGCATGGCTTAAATAGAAATGGTGATGATAGATGATTAAAAGTAGTGGTAGACTAGTCTTGTGAAATCACACTTTTGAGTAGAAATAGAAGCACCAACATTTAAACATAGGACTGTTTTCTGTTGATGAATTAAATATGAGATGATGAGTTTCAGGATAGTCATTAGGATTCAGTTTCTCAGAGTGAGTGTGTGTTTTCTCCTAAAGATAGTTTTTAAGTAGGGACTAGAATCTTACCCGCACATACAGTGTATCAGCTCGAAGTTTACTTACCCTGGTTTGACAATTCATTGTTTCAGGTCATTAAAATCTTTAATATTGCAGCCTGACAGTCTTCACAAAATTTCATTGGCTTAAACCATAATCAGTTTCTCTAACCCGAATTCCATAGTTGTCGTCAATCTACCTTTTGGTCGGACGGTCAGATTAAAACCTCGAGTTATTCATTCAAGGTGTAATTCAGGGTGGTCGAATTAATACTTTGAACAATCTCTTTTGGGTTCCAAACAACTTCCAATCATGGTTGTTCATCATCACTGAAAGGATGATCTAGATCTGTCACATGTATACCAATGATATGAGGGAATATTCCTTGATACCCAGTTTTTTCAAGTGTTCGAATCCAACTCTGAAAGAAAGTCTAGATCGCTTCTTGGTGATGTTTTATAGATGGATATGGTTGATCTGAGATCACTCTGATTGTACATGTCAAAAATCTGCATGCAATTCTGACCCTAGTTTGCTAGTCCGTAGGGTATATTTCCCAACAACAGAGTTGGCGACCATACTGGGAATATGCTCTTTAGGGTTTCCAGATTTAGTTGAGGTTTTTGGGTAGTTTAAAGGATTAGATTTTCTATTTCTTTGTTTGTCTGTTTTCTGTTAGGTCAGAGCTAGCAGGGAACTTGGTTCTTTATACCAGTTTTTTCTTGACTTTTGCTTGATGGTAATTATCAGGACACACAGAGGTACACGCGGCCTACATAAGGCCTGCACGCATGTTCCCATGCCCTAACCTTCTACAACACGCGTGTGAATTCTATCTGTAAGGGTTTCAGCAGCGTGTAGGAGTTAGAGAGCTTGAGAGGCAGTCCTCCTCTTCCCTGTCAGAATTATACATTCTCAGGGGGCTTTCGGGATCCTTTCTGAGTCTTGCAGGTTCATAGTCTTGTCTCAGTTTGCTTTATTGCATTTTGATGTTTCTTGTAAATTTTTTTCTTTTCTGTTAAGAAGAAGCATCCAAGCCTTTAAGAGACCATGGTTATCAATACCAGAGGTCTCTTCCTAGTCTGGGATGCCTGTGTTTATTTTTGTCTTAGATTTTATACATACACGCGGCCTGTGCAAGTGCAGCCCGCGGGTACACGCGCCCTGTAGTAGCTCAGCACGCATTCATACGTGTGTTGTTTCAGTGACAGAGGCGTGCTTGGCAGGATGCTTTTCAATCAGGTGGGGAGTCATCCCCTCCTATGGTGAGAAGTGTTCCTCTCAGGTGTTTGAGTCTAGGGTTGCACAGTCAGTAGGTTAGGGCCTCCTACCCTTACCCTGTTTTCTCTTTGTTGATAGTTGATTAAAAAAAAAAAAAAAAAATTTGTTTTATGGTTTTTAGACAAGCGTAAGAATCTTTGTTTTCTTGATTGCCATTGTGTGTCTTTTCTCTGATTCTTTGCGAGCTGCTCTTTAAGCCAGAGTTTTGTTTTCTTGGTTTTGTGCTTGTCGTCATTTTCCCTTTGTTGCTTCATTTAGCACTTAAATAAAAAAATATATATCTCTTTTTCATTTTCTTCTTTGTTTGAAGATTGTGTTTTTGCATCAATAGCTAGGAAGAAGTATTTTTGTTCATAAGTTTTTGCAGTGTATTTAGAGCATAAGTAGCTAGCAGATTGAGCGAAATTCCTTTATGTTTGCTACATGAAATCTTAGAAAAATTGAAAAGAGAAAGAAGTCTTTCTTTGTGAAAATTTGTTGATTTTTGCATCTAGTAAAAGTCTTTTGTTTCCATCTTTTTTCATTTGTTTTTGCTTTGAGTCTTTACACATCATCATTTTCACCTTCATTCCCCGTGATGTAAAAAATCCCATAAAAGCAACGCTAATTTAAAATCTATTAGACTTTTTTGTTTGTAGGGTTCATATACTAGTTCAAGACTAGAGCCTTGGATTAGGTTGGAGAGAAAACTCTCCAAGGCCACTCAAAACCAAACATTGGAGTCTGTGATAGGAAGTGTAGAAGTCCAATTTCGTGGAAGTTATCCGAGACCCCCCTCTAACACAGGGGCTAAACACGAGGTCACGTAAGGAAAGGTAGCGGATATAACCCTTCCAAAGCCGGACCAAGCGTAGTGGAGAACACATATCGAGGATTTGTTGTGGGATTCCATCATTTGCATTTGCCACGGGGCTTCGTCGGTCTCGAATCTTTTTGAGGTCCTCAGTTGTCTTCTAGACCACTTGCTCTTGATACCCATCATAGGTTTTGGGCTTGATACCCTGCTCATTATGGTCTACCCAACTATCGACTGTACCTGCCTGGTGATTGTTCACGTGCTGGCAAATTAGTTGCCAATATTTTTTAGGGACATACACAGGTGACTGCGGGGGTATACCGCGGTACCTAGGAAAGACATTAGGCCATGCTTTCTAGAGTATACCCGGAGGGTGCTTCCATTTTCGAGTTGCACTTGCACCGGTAAGTTGCTCTAGTGTTGGTTGTTGTAACTGTTCTTCCAACTAGTTTAGTGTTTGCTTGACTTATCTCTTAAGGGCTTCTTTTTTAGTATGTGTTACTATTTGCACGTGTAAAATACCTTAGCGTGTCTTGGATATTCTCACATAGTGGAGGATCCTGAGCTCCGTCGGTCATGAGGGCTTCAGGGCCTATCGCCGGTTATACTAGAGCCACCCCCACCACCATTGAGGCGGAAGCTAGACCAACAAGGGTCTTTCGAAGCAACCGGGTTACAAACCATTGAGTCCGAACTACTCCCGGAGGAATCAACCGACAATCTTGGTTCGGTTGAAACCCCAACCACTGATACTTGGCCATTGTTCAGTGTACCAATCCAATTTTATGAATGCCTATCAGTGCCTCACACATCTATGGAAACAAATGCTGTTACTCCCTCTGGGAATTCTTCCATTCCCACCCCCATTGCTACTACAGGAGAAGCATATCCTAACTTGCCATCGTCGATTCAGGCCACCATGGTCTCGACCGCAACTACATCACATAGTGGACCGACCCCATCTATCAAGGTGGCCACAACTCTCTTTACACCTAGTGTGACAGGCTCTCCGTTCTCATATAGTATGCCTAGTTCGGGCACAAGTCCTACACTCACTCACTCCACTTTACAGACTTTGGGTCTGGGGGCAGGGAGCTCTAACGCTCCTTTGCAAAGTCAACTTGGGGGAATTCTTGTCCCTTTTAATGCTTTCCCTTACACTGGAGGTCATATCTCTCCTTCGTCTTCTTCGCTTGGTGGTCTGCATCAGCAGTCTGTCGGGCATCCTGCACAAATGAGTTCATTTGGAGCCAGGAGTCAAGGAACACCTGCGCAAACTCTGTCGGTAGATTTGTCACCGTTTGTTTGGAACGAGACATTTGGTAACAACACTTTCTCATCCACTGCTTTCCCATCTGGGGGCACTCCCATTTTTGGACAGTCTACTACGGCGCAGGGTACTATTCCTGCGCCGGGGGCACATATAGCAGGACCTTGGAACTCAGGACAAGGATCCGTTCCCTCCTCTGGAATGTCGTTCTAGGGTAAATATTTCCATAGTCAATGGAACCTTGGATAGACTTCCATTCCTCTCTGCAAGATACCAGATATATAAAATATGCATAACAGAAATGAAATGCTAGAAATGACAGAATAACAGTAAAATATCCAGCATAATCTTCACAATACACAGAAATGATATACGAA
>JZKD02S0566129.1:193111-234517 GCA_000966675.3 Picea glauca | reverse complement strand
TGAAAGAGGGGTTTAAGTTTTGGGTGGTAGGTTAAAAATTCATTTCTTTACGGTCAAAAATCTACATGCAAGTCTGACCCTAGTTTGCTAGTCCATAGGGTATATTTCCCAACAACAATTTCCTTGAGAAACTCTGGCCCAATTATTTCTCTATCAGCTGGGTTGTCCCAGCTTATTGGTGTGTTGCACTTTTTTCCATAAAGTGCTTCAAACAAGCTCATCTTCAATGATGCTTGATACCCATCGTTGTATGAAAATTCTACCAAGTTTAGATAATCCTCCCATTTAGATGGTTTTTCCATCATATACATCCTTAGCATGCCTTCTATCACTTGGTTCACCCTTTCTGTTTTCTGATCAGACTCATGATGTTAGGCTATGCTGAATTTTAGGTTCATTCTGAATCCCTTGAATAACCCTCTCCAAAAATTAGAGCTAAATTTTGGGTCTCTGTCAGACACTATTCTCTTGGGTATGCCATGCAATCATGATACTTCCCTCATATAGATATAAAAAACATTAGCTTCCTTGTGAGTATTTTTCAATGGAATAAAATGGGCATCTTTAGTAAGCTTATCCACCACCACCATGATGGAATCATGTTGCTTGTTTTTTCTGGGTAATCCTGTGATGAAATCCATTGCCACCACTTCCCACTTCCACTCAAGAATGGATAATGGTTGTAGTAATATAGCTGGGTGTCTATGCTCAGCCTTGAACCTTTGACATTCTAAGCATTTAGATATGTATTCAACAATTTCCTTCTTCATGCATGTCCAATAATATTGGCTCTTGAATGTTGAAACTGTTTTCTGATATCTTGGGTGTCCTACATAAGGCACGTTATTCATCTCTTTTAAAATTTCACTCCCCAATTTCAAATAATTGGGTACATAGACTCTCTTTCTATACCAAAGGATTCCATCAATTCCTAATTCATAATCCTCAACCTTTTGCTGCAATTTTGTTACCAATTCCATGTATTGCAAATATGAATTTGCAGCTTCAGAAATTCTGCCTTTAAGATTCGTCTGATACATGATAATGGCTATAGTGTCAGTGTTGTTAAATTTTTAATTAAATAAAGTACCTAGGCAAGTCTTTCTCATCCCTAGGCGCCTAAAGGGTGAGAAAGTGCCTAATGTGCGCCCTAGTCATTTAATTTGTGAGATGCAAATTAAAATGTGACTTTATGACTTTAGTGAGGGTGAATGAAGAGATGTTTAATCTCAACCACTCATCTAATCTAATCTTAGCCATTGGATTAGAAAAATCCTCACCTATCTCATGAGGTTGATTAGGGTTGGAGGGCACACCCATTGTTGGGTTGTTGATTCATTGCTGAGAGAGCAAGAGAGAGATCATTTTTGAGTTTGGAGAGGAAGCCATTTCTGCAAATCTAGGGCACATATTCCAAGGCTGCAAACTAGCACATAAATCGAGTCAACAAGGACAACATTGAAGGCAGGCCAGATTGTATGGATTGAGCAGGCCGTACAAAAAGAAGAGCATGCACAAAATTTGAGGTAAGGTACAGTCCGAGAAGAGAGGTCGTACTATATGGATTTTTGAATTTCGTATAGCAGAAAAAGGAACAAAAACCGAGGTATAAAGTACAGTCCGTACTGTACGTATTTCGTACTATCTGTATGACTGATATTCATGCAAAGATTTCGAGGTGAAGGCGTTGTGCTATTTTTTGGAATTTTCGACATGTTTCCCAAGGAAGTCATACAAAATTTATTGCACTATTTTTGGCTGAGGTAGTTGGCATGAATTTCAAGGTGACTGTACAACATTTTGGAGGCACAAAAATTGAGGAGCATACCTATATTTGATTGCAGAAAATTCTGGAAAGAATTTTGAGGATTTTGGCTCATTTTCCTGTGTGAAGACTTAACACGGTTATCAAGATAAGTTTGTCATTTAAATTTCTGAAGATGAACATGCTGTAAAAGAATTCTCTGAAGCTCCTAAATAATAAAAATATCCCTCTCTCACTACTTTTCCCCTTGTGGGTTTTTCCAAGGTCAAAGTTAGACCGAAAATATCTGTGTCAATATTTTCTGAGTTTTATGTGCTGCTGATATTTTATTTTTGTGTTATAAACAATGTTCAAAATCCTCATGTTTCAGTTCTGAAATTATTTTTCTACTTGTATTTAATTGGTGATATAAAACTAGGTTTGGGCATTAAACATTGGCTGAAAAATCAGCGAGACTGAAATTGTGTTGGGGACTGAAAATTTACATGGTATCAGAGTTGAGTTGAAAAGAAGCAGAGATTTCAGCAGTCAGAAAGTTGGGACAACAGTCAGTTCAGAGGGCAGATTTTTGAATTTATTATTTTCAGCAGAAAAGGGTCAATGGATACATGTTTGAGAGTTGAGGACATACTTGATGGGGCAACAAATTTTGGTGCTTGGAAGGAGAGGATGATCTTGCTTTTGCAAGAAAACGAGTTGTGGGACATTGTGGAAAATACCACTACTCATCCTGGTGTGGTACATACTGATGCTACTCTTCTTGCAGCTTACACTAAGAAGAGTATTAAGGCTAAGAGGTTTATTCTTTATGCCATCAAGGATAATTTAATTCCTCACTTGAAGGGGAAGACACATGCCTATGAGATGTGGGAGTCTTTGACTAAATTGTACCATAGTACAAATGAGAACCGAAAAATGGTTTTGAGGGAAAAAATAAAGAGCATAAAAATGACCAAGGCTGAAAATGTGGTCACATACCTTACTAGATTCACACAGGTGAGGGATGAGCTTGGAGATGTGGGGGAAGCCATAGTTGACAGTGATCTTGTAAGAACAACATTGAATGGAGTTTCCAAACAATGGGTTGTTTTTGTGGAGGGAATTGTTTCTAGGGAGAAGCTTCTCGGTTGGGAACGTCTTTGGGATGAATTTGTTNTGAAAGAGGGGTTTAAGTTTTGGGTGGTAGGTTAAAAATTCATTTCTTTACGGTCAAAAATCTACATGCAAGTCTGACCCTAGTTTGCTAGTCCATAGGGTATATTTCCCAACAACAATTTCCTTGAGAAACTCTGGCCCAATTATTTCTCTATCAGCTGGGTTGTCCCAGCTTATTGGTGTGTTGCACTTTTTTCCATAAAGTGCTTCAAACAAGCTCATCTTCAATGATGCTTGATACCCATCGTTGTATGAAAATTCTACCAAGTTTAGATAATCCTCCCATTTAGATGGTTTTTCCATCATATACATCCTTAGCATGCCTTCTATCACTTGGTTCACCCTTTCTGTTTTCTGATCAGACTCATGATGTTAGGCTATGCTGAATTTTAGGTTCATTCTGAATCCCTTGAATAACCCTCTCCAAAAATTAGAGCTAAATTTTGGGTCTCTGTCAGACACTATTCTCTTGGGTATGCCATGCAATCATGATACTTCCCTCATATAGATATAAAAAACATTAGCTTCCTTGTGAGTATTTTTCAATGGAATAAAATGGGCATCTTTAGTAAGCTTATCCACCACCACCATGATGGAATCATGTTGCTTGTTTTTTCTGGGTAATCCTGTGATGAAATCCATTGCCACCACTTCCCACTTCCACTCAAGAATGGATAATGGTTGTAGTAATATAGATGGGTGTCTATGCTCAGCCTTGACCCTTTGACATTCTAAGCATTTAGCTATGTATTCAACAATTTCCTTTTTCATGCATGTCCAATAATATTGGCTCTTGAATGTTGAAACTGTTTTCTGATATCTTGGGTGTCCTACATAAGGCACATTATGCATCTCTTTTAAAATTTCACTCCTCAATTTCAAATAATTGGGTACATAGACTCTCTTTCTATACCAAAGGATTCCATCAATTCCTAATTCATAATCCTCAACCTTTTGCTGCATTTTACCTTGCTGCAATTTTGTTACCAATTCCATGTATTGCAAATATGAATTTGCAGCTTCAGAAATTCTGCCTTTAAGATTCGTCTGATACATGATAATGGCTATAGTGTTAGTGTTGTTAAATTTTTAATTAAATAAAGTACCTAGGCAAGTCTTTCTCATCCCTAGGCGCCTAAGGGGTGAGAAAGTGCCTAATGTGCACCCTAGTCATTTAATTTGTGAGATGCAAATTAAAATGTGACTTTATGACTTTAGTGAGGGTGAATGAAGAGATGTTTAATCTAAACCACTCATCTAATATAATCTTAGTGATTGGATTAGAAAAATCCTCACCTATCTCATGAGGTCGATTAGGGTTGGAGGGCACACCCATTGTTGGGTTGTTGATTCATTGCTGAGAGAGCAAGAGAGATCATTTTTGAATTTGGAGAGGAAGCCATTTCTGCAGAGCTAGGGCACACATTCCAAGGCTGCAAACTAGCACATAAATCGAGGCAGCAAGGACAACATTGAAGGCAGGCCAGATTGTATGGATTGAGCAGGCCGTACAAAAAGAAGAGCATGCACAAAATTTGAGGTAAGGTACAGTCCGAGAAGAGAGGTCATACTATACGGATTTTTGAATTTCGTATAGCAGAAAAAGGAACAAAAACCGAGGTATAAAGTACAGTCCGTACTGTACATATTTCGTACTATCTATATGACTGATATTCATGCAAAGATTTCAAGGTGAAGGCGTTGTGCTATTTTTTGGAATTTTCGACATGTTTCCCAAGGCAGTCATACAACATTTATTGCACTATTTTTGGCTGAGGTAGTTGGCATGAATTTCAAGGTGACTGTACAACATTTTGGAGGCACAAAAATTGAGGAGCATACCTATATTTGATTGCAGAAAATTCTGGAAAGAATTTTGAGGATTTTGGCTCATTTTCCTGTGTGAAGACTTAACACGGTTATCGAGATAAGTTTGTCATTTAAATTTCTGAAGATGAACATGCTGTAACAGAATTCTCTGAAGCTCCTAAATAATAAAAATATCCCTCTCTCACTAATTTTCCCCTTGTGGGTTTTTCCAAGGTCAAAGTTAGACCGAAAATATCTGTGTCAATATTTTCTGAGTTTTATGTGTTGCTGATATTTTATTTTTGTGTTATAAACAATGTTCAAAATCCTTATGTTTCAGTTCTGAAATTATTTTTCTACTTTGTATTTAATTGGTGATATAAAACTAGGTTTGGGCATTAAACATTGGCTGAAAAATCAGCGAGACTGAAATTGTGTTGGGGTCTGAAAATTTACATGGTATCAGAGCTGAGTTGAAAAGAAGCAGAGATTTTAGCAGTCAGAAAGTTGGGACAACAGTCAGTTCACAGGGCAGATTTTTGAATTTATTATTTTCAACAGAAAAGGGTCAATGGATACATGTTTGAGAGTTGAGGACATACTTGATGGGGCAACAAATTTTGGTGCTTGGAAGGAGAGGATGATCTTGCTTTTGCAAGAAAACGAGTTGTGGGACATTGTGGAAAATACCACTACTCATCCTGGTGTGGTACATACTGATGCTACTCTTCTTGCAGCTTACACTAAGAAGAGTATTAAGGCTAAGAGGTTTATTCTTTATGCCATCAAGGATAATTTAATTCCTCACTTGAAGGGGAAGACACATGCCTATGAGATGTGGGAGTCTTTGACTAAATTGTACCATAGTACAAATGAGAACCGAAAAATGGTTTTGAGGGAAAAAATAAAGAGCATAAAAATGACCAAGGCTGAAAATGTGGTCACATACCTTACTAGATTCACACAGGTGAGGGATGAGCTTGGAGATGTGGGGGAAGCCATAGTTGACAGTGATCTTGTAAGAACAACATTGAATGGAGTTTCCAAACAATGGGTTGTTTTTGTGGAGGGAATTGTTTCTAGGGAGAAGCTTCTCGGTTGGGAACGTCTTTGGGATGAATTTGTTCAGGAGGAGACCCAAATAGGTTATATACATGGTAGTTCACCTATAGGTCACGGGGAGGAGAATGTGACTCTTGCTACCACTAGTAAGAAAAAGTTCAAAAAGGGTCCAAAGGGAGGACACAAGCTTGAGGGTGAAGGGAAGAAATACATGAGAAAATTCAAGTGCTTTGCATGCCATAAGTTTGGGCACTATGCAGGTCAGTGTCCGAACAAGAAGAAGAAATAAACAACAACTTCAGCAGAGGTGGAAAAGTTTTCCACCAAGTTTGACAAGGAATTTTCCTTGATTGTGTGTCTATCCATGAGGACCACTCATACAGATAATTGGTATATTGACAGTGCTGCCTCTAGCCATATGATAGGGGTTCATGAGCACTTGATAGACCTCACAGAGATGGAAAATGTTAAGGTAGTGCTTGGAGATGACCGGGAGGTCAAGGTGGTTGGTAGTGGGATTGTATCATTTTAGATGGAGTCTTTGCCTACCATGACTTTGAAAGAGGTTCTATATGTTCCGAGCTTGAAGAAGAACTTAGTGTCAGTTTCTACTAGTTAGGATAAGGGCTATGAGGTCTTATTCCATGATGGGCAGGCGCTTCTTCTCCTTAGAGGGTCTAGCATCACTTTGGCCAAAGTGATTGGTACTAGACATGAGAGGCTGTACAATTTTTTTTTCCAGCAATTGAGAGCATTGATTCATACTACCAACAACAATGACCTATGTGAGCTATGGCATAGGAGGATGGAACATTTGCACCATGGGGATTTGAGAGTTTTGAGGGAGATGATGACAAAAGTTCCAGATTTCAGTTCAGTGCACAATGAGTTTTGCAAGGGGTGTGCTTTGGGAAAGTACACCAAGACTTCTTTTCCGAGCAGTGACAATAGAGAAGTAGGGATTATTGATCTTATACATTCAGATGTATGTGGTCTAATGTCTTCGACATCATTGACTGGTTCCCTATACTATGTTTTATTCATTGATGACTTCTCTCAGAAGTCTTGGATTTTGTTCATGAGGACCAAAGGACAGGTCTTCAGTTGGTTCCAATATTTCAAAGCTCTTGTGGAGAACTAGACAGGGAAGAAAATCAAAGTCTTGAGATCAGAAAATGGGGGTGAGTATACCTCCAAGGAGTTCATGGACTTCTGTGGAGGAGAGGGAATCAGGAGGGAGTTGACTGTTCCTTACAACCCGCAACAGAATGGGGTTGCAGAGAGGAAGAACAAGGCCATTGTCAGGCTTGTGAGAACCATGCTACATGATCAGGGGCTGCCACTATTTCTATGGGATGAGGCATGCTACATTGCAGTTTATATTTAGAACATGAGTCCCCACAAGGCTGTGGGGAGCATGACTCATGAGGAGGATTTTTTTAGGAAGAAGCCTGAGGTGGGGAACCTTCGTATTTTTGGGTGCATCACATATTCATATGTCCCTTGTGAGAAGAGGACAAAGTTGGATCCCATGATAGAGAGAGGGAAATTTGTTGGGTACAGTGAGACTTCAAAGTTTTTCTGTATATAGATTCCTTCCTTGAGGAGGACTGTCTTGAGGAGGGATGTCATATTTGAGGAGGATAGAGCCTTTAGGAAGTCTAGAGGGACAGAGAAGGGTGAGAATTATTCATCACAGATTCAGGTGAGTCCACAGAAGACTACAGTGACTCATATTTCGGGGCCACCAGTTTCGGGGATGATAGGTTCATAGGTGACAGGGCCATAGGTTTCAGGTTCATAGGCTGCTGGTCCGGAGGTTTCAAGATTAAGTACTTCAGACTATACTTCAGGATCATTGTCTTCAAGAGATGGGGTTGAGCAGGGAGATTCCCCTCCACCGGACACTACTTCAGAGAGGAGGAAGCCCAAGTGGCTTCAGGACACTTTGAGGGAGGCACAGGGTTAAGTGGTGAATCCCAGACAGACAGTGAGGGAGAGTAAACCTCCCGGGAGAAGTATTCAGGAGTCTGAGCCTTCCACTTTTGAGGAGGCCACTGGTAGATAGGTATGGAGATATTCCATGATGGAAGAGTACAATTCCATCATGAAGAAAGATGTGTGGGAAGTTGTTCCTAGACCTGGGGGGAAGTTAGTGGTGGCTTCCATGTGGCTCTATAAACTAAAGCATGTTGCAGATGGTAGCATTGAGAAGTACAAAGCTAGTTTTGTATCTTGGGGTTTTTCACAGGTTGAGGGAGTTGACTATGATGAGACCTTTGCACCGGTTGCTAGATACACTTCGATCAGGGTAGTGATCTCCATTGCAGCAGAGATGGGTTGGAAGATCCACACGATGGATGTGAAGACTGCATTTTTGAATGGTCTTATTGAGGAGGAGGTGTATATTGAGAAACTATTGGGATTTGAGGTGCATGGGAGAGAGTCTCATGTGTGTAGACTGAAGAAGGCATTGTATGTGCTGAAACAAGCTCCCAGAGCTGGGTATTCGAGGATAAATGCCTATTTTCACCATTTGGTTTTTGAGAAGAGTGAGGCAGATCCCAACCTATACTTCATTATGGTTGGAGAGGTTCCTCTAATTCTTCTTCTATATGCGGATGATCTGTTCATTACAGGGGTAGAGAGCCTCTTCAACATCTAAAAGGAGATCCTTGCTTCAGAGTTCGAGATAACTAACATTGGACTGATGCATTACTTTTTAGGATTGGAGGTTTGGAAGGAGCCTGGACACATCTTCCCGGGACAGGGGAAGTATGTGTGTGACATTCTGAGTAGATTTAAGATGGAGGATAGTAGGCCCATGAACACTCCCATGATTACCAACTGGAATAAGCTACATGCTTTCGAGTCATAGTTGGTGGATTCCACTTTGTATCGTTATTTGATCAGGTCATTGATGTATTTGGTCAATACTGGGCCATACATTTGTTTTGCTGTCAACACTCTCAGTCAGTTCATGGTGGAGCCTAAGAGAGTGCACTGGGTTGTAGCAAAACATGTGCTCAGGTATCTTTTTGGTATGGTAGATTATGGTCTAGACTATCAGAGAGGAGATGGAGTTCATCTGGTTGGCTATACAAACTTAGATTGGGCAGGATGTGTCAGTGATAGGAAAAGAACTTCAAGGTGTTGTTTTGGATTGGGATCAACAATTGTGTCTTAGTTCAGTCAGAAAAAAAAGTCAATGGATTTGAGTTTTGCAGAGGTTGAGTATATGACATATAGTTAGGCTAGTTGTGAGGCCCTTTGGCTTCGCAAGATACTGGTGGGATTGTTCGGTGTGCAGTTGAGGCCTAATATGATTTACTGTGATAATCAGAGTTGCATTAAACTCTTGGAGAATCCAGTTTTTCATGACCGATCTAAGCATATCGAGATTCATTATCACTTCATCTGTGACAATGTTCAGAGAGGAGATGTGGAGCTATAGTACATATCTACAGAGGAGCAGGTTGCAAACATACTCACCAAGGCATTGGGCAGAGGCAAGTTTGTAGTTTTCAGGGACAATATTTGAGTGGTGAGTAACACTTTCCTCGGTAAGAGGGAGTGTTAAATTTTTAATTAAATAAAGTACCTAGGCAAGTGTTTCTCATCCCTAGGCACCTAAGGGGTGAGTAAGTGCCTAATGTGGGCCTTAGTCATTTAATTTGTGAGATGCAAATTAAAAGGTGACTTTATGACTTTAGTGAGGGTGAATGAAGAGACATTTAATCTTAGCCACTCATCTAATCTAATCTCAGCCATTGGATTAGAAAACTCCTCACCTACCTCATGAGGTCAATTAGGGTTGGAGGGCACACCCATTGTTGGGTTGTTGATTCATTATTGAGAGAGCAAGAGAGATAGAATTTTTGAGTTTGGAGAGGAAATCATTTCTGTAGAGCTAGGGCATGCATTCCAAGGCTGCAAACTAGCACAGAAATCGAGGTAGCAAGGACAACATTGAAGGTAGGCTGTACTGTACAGATTGAGAAGGTCGTACAATAAGAAGTGAAGGCATAGAAATTGAGGCAAGGTACAATCCAAGCAGAGATGTTGTATTGTACATATTTTTGAATTCTATACAACAAGAAAAAGGCACAGGAACTGAGGAAAAAAGTACAGTCTGTACTGTACGAATTTCGTACGACTGATATTTAGGCACAGATTTCGAGGTGAAGGTGTTGTGTTGTTTTCTGAAAGTGTTGGCACATTTCCCAAGGTGACCGTACAACATTTATTGCACTATTTTGGGCTGAGGCAGTTGGAACGAATTTCAAGGTGACCATACAACATTTTGGAGGCACAGAAATCGAGGAGTAGACCTGTATTTGACTGCAGAAAATTCTAAAACAAAATTTGAGGATTTTGGCTCAGTTTCTTGTGTGACGACTTGGCACGATTATCGAGATAAGTTTTTCATTTAAACTTATGAAGATGAACATGCTGTAACATAATTATCTGAAGCTCCTAAATAATAAAAATCTCCCTCTCTCACTGGTTTTCCCCTTGGGGGTTTTTCCAAGGTCAAAGTTAGACTGAAAATATCTGTGTCAATATTTTTTGAGTTTTATGTGTTGCTGATATTTTGTTTCTGCGTTATAAATGATGTTCAAAATCCTCATGTTTAAGTTCTGAAATTAATTTTCTGCTATATATTTAATTGATGATATAAAACTGGGTTTGGGCATTAAACATTGACTGGAAAATCAATGAGACTGAAACTGTGTTGGGGTCTGAAAATTTACAAGTGTTTCATGGAAACCTACACAAGAGATCTAACTAAAGCAAGTACAAACAAATCTTATCAATAAAGGAAGAGAGATTCAATATGGAAGAATGAGAAACTATATTCACACTACTCCAATGAGCTGATGATTGATACATAGATCATGATCAATATGATACAATGAATGAGTGGAATACACTCATATATAGGGAAAAACATTCCATAATTAACAAAAGTAATCAAGCAGTTATCTTTCCTTAGGAATGCATGGATGCATAATAGTGATGGTAAAAATATAAAGTCTAAAATAGAACTAGTCAGTTAACTCCCACTGAACTAGTGTGTCGAAAATAAAAATTTCTCCAACACCCCCCCTTAACATCACTATGGAGTAAAAAATGAGTGCCGACTACTAGGCCATTTTAGGTACTCATGTACAATGCAACCAATGAACACTGAATAAAAGTGAGGAAAGAGGGAAATCCACGTGGGNAAATCAAGGTAGAAAGGACAACATTGAAGGTAGGCTATACTGTACAGATTGAGAAGGTCGTACAACAAGAAGTGAAGGCATAGAAATCGAGGCAAGGTACAGTCCAAGCAGAGATGTTGTATTGTACATATTTTTGAATTCTATACAACAAGAAAAAGGCACAGGAACTGAGGAAAAAAGTACAGTCTGTACTGTACGAATTCCGTACGACTCATATTTAGGCACAGATTTCGAGGTGAAGGTGTTGTGTTGTTTTCTGAAAGTGTTGGCACATTTCCCAAGGTGACCGTACACCATTTATTGCACTATTTTGGGCTGAGTCAGTTGGAACAAATTTCAAGGTGACCATACAACATTTTGGAGGCACAAAAATCGAGGAGCAGACCTGTATTTGACAGCAGAAAATTCTGAAACAAAATTTGAGGATTTTGGCTCAGTTTCTTGTGTGATGACTTGGCACGATTATCGAGATAAGTTTTTCATTTAAACTTATGAAGATGAACATGTTGTAACATAATTATCTGAAGCTCCTAAATAATAAAAATCTCCCTCTCTCACTGGTTTTCCCCTTGTGGGTTTTTCCAAGGTCAAAGTTAGACTGAAAATATCTGTGTCAATATTTTTTGAGTTTTATGTGTTGCTGATATTTTGTTTCTGCGTTATAAAAGATGTTCAAAATCCTCATGTTTAATTTCTGAAATCAATTTTCTGCTATATATTTAATTGATGATATAAAACTGGGTTTGGGCATTAAACATTGACTGGAAAATCAATGAGACTGAAATTGTGTTGGGGTCTGAAAATTTACAAGTGTTTCATGGAAACCTACACAAGAGATCTAACTAAAGAAATTACAAACAAATCTTATCAATAAAGGAAGAGAGATTCAATATGGAAGAATGAGAAACTATATTCACACTACTCCAATGAGATGATGATTGATACATAGATCATGATCAATATGATACAATGAATGAGTGGAATACACTCATATATAGGGAAAAACATTCCATAATTAACAAAAGTAATCAAGCAGTTAGCTTTCCTTAGGAATGCATGGATGCATAATAGTGATGGTAAAAATAGAAAGTCTAAAATAGAACTAGTCAGTTAACTCCCACTGAACTAGTGTGTCGAAAATAAAAATTTCTCCAACACCCCCCTTGAACATCACTATGGAGTAAAAAATGAGTGCCGACTACTAGGCCATTTTAGGTACTCATGTACAATGCAACCAATGAACACTGAATAAAAGTGAGGAAAGAGGGAAATCCACGTGGGNTTCATATTCATCTATAGTCATGCTGCCCAATTTGAGTTCAAAGAAATCTTTCATCTTTCTGTCATAGTATCTCTTAGTTAGGTATTTCTTTTCAAAGTGTTTCTTGAATTCCCTCCAGGTAACATTATTCTCTTTGATATGTTGTACCTGCACAAGATGGTCCCACAACATGGATGATTTTCCTTTCAGTTGATACATTGCAATTCTTCCTTCTGCATGAGAGGAGTAATTCTGTAGTTGGAAATATTTCCTCATGCCAAGAAGCCATGTCTCAACATCTTCCTCCTTATAGTTCTCTCCATCAGATGTAGGAGGTTTAATCTTGTTCATTTCACCCTTTAGTTCAACCACTAAAGATCTCCTATGATTTCTGGTAGGAGATGGACTTGAACTACTGTGTTCCCTCCTCTTGGAGTGTCCTTGGGAGTGATGATGGTGTTTGCCAACACTCCTTGATTTTCTCTTTTCATCAGTGAACCTATGACTTCCTAATTTACTAGAGTCAGTCTCCTTATCCAATTTATTTTCTATTATTTCCAGGGTCTTCATCAACTTTATGTTGAATTCTCTCTGTTGTTCCCTAGATTTCATGAGATTTATGTTATTTGCTCGGTGAGTATGGACATCTTTCTGCAAATTTTCAATGATTTTCATCATGTTTCCTTCCTTATCTATCTCTTCTTCATGCCCATTGGAGTTAGATCCTTCAACTCCTATATAGACATCCATTCCTCTAACTTCATTTTTGGAACTGTAAGCACCCTGCGCCTTCCCCATTTCTCTGCACTAAGTGACAATTCGGTTTGGTTCTGACAATTGTTAACTCTGCAAAATGTGTAGTCAACTGAAATTTTGTCAGGCTATTAGACTTTAATAATTTTCCAGAATAAACCAATCTGATTCAACAAAACAATATCAGAATCCATTTTTTGTAGGTCTTTGTTGATTAAGAAGCCCTCGACTTTAATTTCTAAGCCCAGTTTTTTTCTGCCACAAATTTCGGGTGCTATCCCCTTTTCTTCAGCCCTTGGTTTGCATGTGATTATGAACATGACCCAATTCTTGTGATTTTGGGCACTTATCCGGAGCTTTGAAACTTCGGGCTCCAGGCTTTGACGGATTTCAAAGCTCATCACAAAAAATATCTTAGAGTGCTGGATTGGTGAACTCATGAAGTAGGGTGGATCAACAGTCAATGTTTCCCAGCATCCAATGGATGATACTCACTATGGAAATCCAGGATTCGAGGTTCCAGGGCTTTGGAGCTTCGGGGCTCCAGAACTTTGGATGATTCCACCTTTTCACAACCCATAAATCTCAAACCATGAGTCTCCTCATACTTCCACGTCACTCTGGTGACAGCATCACGTCACTTTACTTTGACATAACAAAACTTCAGGGGTTTCTTCCTCCCATTCCATCACGAGGAGTGTCCAGTATTTAGACTTCATGATTTGGCCCCATGCATCCACTGGGCCCCATGGCTTTCGTGCTCAAACTAATAAATGCAGAAAATGTCACATCAAACTTTATACTTTTCCAATTGCAGGGACATGGGTTGATGGTTTTGGAGTAACCCATTGATCGTTCAACAATTGTCCCCATGCTAACACGTACCCCTTCCTGGAAACCGTGGTTTGGATTGTGGGACTACCTTGTAGAATTAGCTATCGTGAAACTTGGATCTCCACAATGCCTACCGACCCTCGATCTTGATAGATCGTGACCAAAATTAATGTGGGCCCGATCCAACTAACTTCTTCATCATGCTTAACTACCTTGTGCCACCACTAGGAGTGCCACTCGGCAGGACACACAAAGCTGACACATGGTCCATTCACGTGGGTGACATATGACATGTCCTGACTGTATTTCCATCTTACCATGGTTCTTAAGTCACTGACACGTGGCACACATCCCATGTGTGCGTGTCATCCCTGGTGACATCAGAAGGCCATGTCACTCTAAGACTTCGGGCTTCAAGAGGTTTCACCTTAGCATAATGCATTTCTCCTGAATGCTGAACTCTTGAACAAGTCAATCTTCTGACACACGTCTCTTGTGGAGAATGGTTCGAATTAAATCCGGACTTCGAGACTTTGCACATCAACACACTCCATTTCTCCTGAACATTGTATTCCTGAACAAGATAAATTTCCAACACATGTTCCTTGATTGGATAGACAAAAAATAAATACACGAAGTTCGCTCTATCTTCTATACACATGACCAAGGGCTGTGACCTCGGCTTAACATTTGGGCTCTTATCTCACTTTTCAGGATCAAAAGTCATGTTTTAATGAATCGTGAATATCAACATCCAAGAGTGATTGTAGAAAATCAACTTGCTCACACTTTAATTTCCTTCCCAATCTTTGCAATGCAAAGATGTTCGTCTGGAGTGGTATCAATATCCATAGTTGATATGTTGATCTAGCAAGATCAATGATCTTTAGGGATTGTGAAGTCTCAACTTTTTCACGCTTTAATTTCTCTTGAGTTTTCTATAATGGTTCCCCACCGTCGATCTCCCCTCAATGAGATCTGAGGACCTTGATTTAATATTCGCTCGATCTAACAGCTCACTTTAAACCTTGCGGTTCCAAACCCCTAGTTATTGCAGTCTCTTTTCTTTGTTATCTTTCTTGAACCGCTATACCTCCTAAGCTTCCAATCATGGCGAATGTGTTCTCTTGGAAATATGGAATTCTCTAAATTCAAATTTCAACCTTCTTAACAACAATTTTCTCTGATCTTTTGATTCCATAACCACTTATACGGCTTAATTCAGGCCGAGTGTCGAAAATTGGGCTCTGAACTTCAATTTTGTCTATTTTGACAACAATTCTTTTCTGAAAATTTTGCTTCATCTTCCACTAACATGGTCCATCCAGGCTTAGTGTTGAAACCATGGCTCTGATACTAATTTTTAACGTCCCCAGCCACCAAAAGTCCATGAAACGTCACACAGGAAACATTACTCTTGTCTGATACCATATTGTAACGTCCCTAGCCACCAATAGGCCGAGAAATGTCACTTCAAAATTTCACTGTAATACCATTTTGTGGCAGCCTTGACCACCCAGGCTGGTCCATGTAACACCACAAATAGACTGCTAACCTCTAATAGCAGGTTAATTGTTCACCCCAGAGTACATATTTATTACATGCATTTCTAATGAAATAAAAGGCAATAAAATATACTACTACTATACTAAATCATGCGAAATTGACCGTAAATCATGCATGCAACAAAAACAGATGGTAAAATTGTAAGAATAAAAAACATGCACAAAAAACATCATTAAACACAAAATTGATACTTATCTTTGGATTGTGAAGACCACCAACTGTGTGTAGACCTTCCACGGACGTCCTAGATTTAGACCACATTGCTCATCACTCTCAGTAGTGGTTCACCCCCGAGCTGGGACTAAACTCCACTGAGCAATGGATTCCTAGGTTTGAAAAGGCTAAAAGGAATTTCTCACAGTTCAACATCAAGGATTCTCTCAGGAGCCACTTACACCCACTACTCACAAACTCTCATTCCCTAGATGCCTGTCCAACCCCAAGAGTATACACCTTCATTGTCACACAGTTCATCGACTGCTCCACCTCCCTTCTGGGGCTTCAACAACTAGTCGACCAAAAACACTCATAGATCTATAGCTATTACTGGACTCCCTCCAAGAGAATTCACTCCCTTAGCACACTCTCTCACCTAGAGAGAGTTTCTCAAAGCCTTGACAAGTTGCCTCTTCAATATACAGGCCTAACAACCCACCATTGCAAACCACAAGTCTGAAAACCTATTTCTTCTATCCATATCCTAAGAAAAATGGGCAAGGGCGAAGACAAAAGAAAAAAATATGGTAAGGTAGAGGATGGATCAAAAAAATACTAGTGTGCGAAAGTTATCGAGGTTTAATATGGTCATTGGTTCAACAATGGCGGAAATGGATGGTTGTGTGCTTTCTTGGTGCGTGAGTGAACTTGTCAAGATAAAGGTTGCCAACTGGTTAGAGAATGGAGAGAATGGTGAGAGTGTGAGAGCCAACGGTGTGTCCCCCAAAAACTCCGTGATTCCCCCCCTCAAACAACAATAATTCCCCCTTAAAACTGCATGTGCCTGAGCTGACACATGTCACTCATGAAGCACGTTCCTTTCCATTTGGAAATCATTCCCTCTTCCCAAAGGAACTTAGGATATACTCATATCATTCTATCAACATTTAGAATAATAATAAATTATTCTTGGACTTAAGCTCTTAAGATTACTCCTTATTTCCAACCTCTCAGCCCCCTCTCCCTTACCCAACCTAGTGGAGCTTAGGCCCCTATACTCTTTCTTCGTGGTCGGTCTACACGCAACAATATTTCTATATTAATAATATGAATATTTACATGTACAAAACAAGATCCCGGCCTTTAACACCTAGGCTCACCGGCCTCATAAACACTTAATCCTATCAGCTTATAATTGCTTGGCTCACCAACCTACAAAAAATGTTACAATTCATAAATATAAATGGGGCTCGTGCTTGGGGATATTACAAAAATAAATGCTAACTTAAGTTTTATTGGAAATTGGATAGGATTTTTGGTCACTGGAGAAAGAATGAACGTGAAGAAGTGGACTGGGTGGTCTTTCACGATGATGATGCCAAACAATCTTTACATGAATGTGGCATGTATAAGTTTTTTCAAATTGATGGCATGAGGGACCAATGGAGATTACTAAATCTCTTGATTGAATATTGGCACCCTAATGATGAAACCTTTATGCTCGTAGGGAAATCATTGCAAATCATTGCATAAGATATCTACTTTACCACTGGTTTTTCCAGGAGAGGGGACGTACCAAAATTCCAAAATCGAGGAGGAGGTGGGCGAAGTATCAACAATTACATCAACAAGTACTGTGATGCCAACATTGAGAAGAGTGGATCTTTGGTGCCCATCAAAAAAATTTCCAATCTGAGCCTTTGAGTCATCCTTTACACTATGGTGTAGATCATAGGATCCAACTCTTTTCATTTGGCTTCTCATTTCCAAATGAAACATGGGATCGAATGCTTTAGACCCACTATGCTTGACTGGAGTATGATGATGCTAAATTGCATGAAGTCTCAACTTATAGATTGCAAACTCATGAAGAATAATAAATTTGGCTTCGACAGTCCTATGCACCTTCTTCTTTGAGAGGTTTCATATGATGAGCCCAAGGACATATGTACAGGGTGTTGGAATATTGGTTGTTGTCAATGATGTCAACCCTAATCATGGGTTTTGGACCGCAAGATTGATGAAGGTCTTTGGACATGAAGGAAAATGCACATGAAGATACAAAACCCATGGATGGATATTATACATCATGTTNAACATCACTATGGAGTAAAAAATGAGTGCCGACTACTAGGCCATTTTAGGTACTCATGTACAATGCAACCAATGAACACTGAATAAAAGTGAGGAAAGAGGGAAATCCACGTGGGAACAAAACCCCCCCTCAAAATATAATGTATCAAAAGAAGAAAATAACAACTACTAGACAATTGTGTTCTTCACTATAAGACGATCCCGCAAAGTCTGAAACTTCTGCTCATTGAAAGTCTTTGTGAATATGTAGAAATATTTATGGACCTCATGAAGTCCTTTGGAAACCTATCGGGCCTTGTAATTCTTGATCTTATGGACCCATCTACACCTGAAAGTATTCCTTTCTAGTGGATGTGGAACCAAATTCCAAGTCTGGTTCTGTAGGAGTGAGTCATAATCCTTCTACATGGATGCTTTCCATAATGGATTTCCCACAACCCTATTGTAATTTTTTGGATCAATAACAATGCATGGGCATCGAAGCTTCTGAAGTTGAAAGTAAATGAGAAGGATCCTCATGGTAGGATCGAGTCGTCCTCGAATCCAATGGATTCCCTGCAAGGTTTCCTACTGCCTGAAGTGTGGTCTGTGCCTTCTTGGGCATATTCTGAAGCTTCGACACTTGCTTCTTATCTGGCTATACTACCTGCTTATTTCCATGTACATAATCTTAGTGCATGGAATCATCTCTGATGTCTGAAACTGATGGAAGAACAAGAGTATATGCATGTTTCACTAGAGGTGCATGCAAAGTAGTATCCTTATGTGTAAGTAGAATAGAGGAGTCATCATAAAAAAACTTAGTGAATTTATACAACCTTGACTCGTGATCCACCTCACCAATTGCAATAATGGAATTGTAATGCATGTCGATTACTGAAACTGAATCTGATGTAAATTCAACCATTTTACCTTTTTGAGTGATCTGATAAACTGATAGCAGATTCATAGAAATATTTGGAACATGTAGAACATTCTCAAAACTACCATTGTGGAGTTCCACTCTCCCTTCTCCTACTACTGCTAATGGAGTATCACCCCCCATGAGAATATGGGGTCTTGAGCATGCACTCAAAGAAGAGAAAAATTCATCTTTCGCTACCATATGATGGGATGCACCAGAATCTATAATCCATGAATCAAATGACGAATTAATTGCAACCAGAGAATGATGATTACCTTTCTTAGGAGCATGATCTTCTTCCTTCTTCTTTTTGACTCCCTATGGAATGAAGTTTCCAAGGTTGTTCTGCTAAAGTGCCTATGCCATAATATCAATTTCTTTCTTCATGCATGTGGATTCTTCATGATTCAGTTTATTACAGTAAGTGCATTGCTTTCCCTTCTTCTTCTTCTTAGAATCTGAAGAGTCTTTGGAACCTGAAGAATCATTAAAGGGTTTGGAATATATCTCCTTCCCCTTATGTTTGAATGACCCTTTTCCATCATGCATGGTGAGTGCATGTGCTTTGGGATATTTCATGAGGCCCATCTGTATGAGTTTTTTCTGCTCTTGTGTAAGAGACTCAATGAATTGAGCCAACATAGGCATTTTCCAATTTGTTCCAAAAAGACATCTGCCATAATGAAAATTGGAGACATATACAACGTATTTATCTTGTGTAGACTTATCAATACCACATTCACCCAAGCTCAATAATAAAGATTTAAATTTAGTAAAAAAATCTTGTATATTATCAAAACTTTTAGGGTCTAAGGTATTCAACTCTACCTAAAGCATATGACCTTGCATCTCATCCTGCTTTCTAAAGAGTCATTCTAAGGTGGTCCAGATCTTGTTTGTAGTCTTGCATGCAGCAACATGAAACCAAAAATTAGTGGAGATTAACTCAAGAAGTAGTCCTGAGGCCTCATCCTTACGGGTTGCCCATCTCATCTTCTCAATCGCTGATGTAGGTTCTGTTTCTGTCGCCATCGTCAAATTATATAGTCCTTTTCTTTTGAGTTGGAATTTCACCTTGGGCTTCCAATCAAAATAATTGTATGGTGTGATGATTACCACCAAGTTTTGACTATATAATAGTTTTCATATCCATCTCTCCCACTGTTTCCAAGAACCCCTAAAAATTTACTCTCAATCTGCAAGTGAAAAATTAAGAAATCACGACAGAAATGACACTTTAAGTGAAAATTTGCATCAGTTTCAAGAGATGATCTTGTGACTGAATTTCTCAGAAAAGAGTGAGGAATCTCGCCAAACGGTTGGAAACCTACTTCCAAAATGGGTCGATTTACTTCCTATGCGGGTCGTTTCCTCAAAAACTTAATATTTGTGGGAGCAATCACTATAGAAAGGTATGACCATGGATTCGTATCAGTTTCAGGAGGCTATATTGCGGCTTATATTTTGCGCAAATGGTGAGAAATATCGCTAAACGGTTGAAAACCCACTTCCAAAATGAGCCAGTTTACTTTCCTAGTAGGTTGTTTCCTCAAAATCATAATATTTTGGGAGAAATAACTACTGAAAGGTACGAACAAGAATTTAGCTCATTGAAACCCCGATTTTCCTTATTCTTTGTCTTGTCTCGCTTGCTCCAAGAAGCATAGCTCTGATACCATGTCAGTGTTTCATGGAAAATTTCACAAGAGATATAGCTAAAGAAAGTACAAACAAATCTTATCAACAAAGGAAGAGAGATTCAATATGGAAGAATGAGAAAACATATTCACACTACTCTAATGAGATGATGATTGATACATAGATAATGATCAATATGATACAATGAATGAGTGGAATACACTCATATATATGGAAAAGTGTTCCATAATTAAGAAAAGAAATCAAGTATTTAGGTTTCCTTAGGAATGCATGCATGCATAATAGTGATGGTAAAAATAGAAAGTCTAAAATAGAACTAGTAAGTTAACTCCCACTGAACTAGTGTGTTGAAAATAGAAATTTCTCCAACATGTAGCATGCAGTTCATGCACTCTCCTGCTGAGTGCATCAACCACTTTGTTCTCATTTCCTTTGATGTGATATATATCAAAGTCATACTCACAGAGGAATTCCATTCATCTACTCTACCTAACATTCAAGGTAGGATGATCAAACAAATACTTCAGACCATTATGGTCTGTCCTCATCTCAACCATCTTTCCCATGAGGTAGTACCTCCAATTCTTCAAAGCGTGCACTATGGCTGCCAATTCCAAATCATGGGTGGCATAGAGCCTTTCATTCTCTTTAAACTTCCTTGATTCATAACATACAACAAACCCATTTTGACTGAGGACTCCACCCATTCCTTCTTTACATGCATATGTGGATACAATGAAGTCTTCATTTGGATCTGTGATCTTCAGAATTAGAGAATTGGTTAACAGTTGTTTCAATTCCTGGAAACTCTTTTCACATTCTTCTCTCCATTGAAATTTCTTCCCCTTCCTTTGCAAGGAAGTGATGGGGTGAGATATTCTCGAGAACCCTGCAATGAAACTTCTATAATAACCTGCTAGACCCATGAAGGATCCTACTTCTGTCACATTCTTAGGTTCTTTCCACCCTTTATTGGCCTCAATCTTTTCAGGGTCCATTGCTATCCCTTCTTTATATATGATATGCCCCAAATAACGAATTTTGTTTTGATAAAATGAGCACTTGCTCAATTTGGAATACAACTGATTCTCCCTTAGCACTTGCAACACCATCCTCAAATGATGCTCATGTGCTTCCTCTGACTTGGAATATACAAGGATTTCATCCAAAAAGACAATGACAAACTTGTCTAAATATTCCCAAAAAACACCATTCATTAAGCACATAAAAACAACTGGTGCATTTGACAACCCAAATGACACCACTGTGAACTCATAATGACCATACCTTGTACTTAAGGTGGTCTTGCTGATATCTTCCTCTTTAATCCTTACCTGATGATATCCTGACCTGAGATCTATCTTTGAAAATATCTTTTAATCCTTCAATTGATCAAAGATATCATTAATCCTTGGAAGAGGATACTTGTTCTTTATAGTTACTTTATTAAACTATTTGATGTCGATGCACAATCTTAATGTCATACCTTTCTTCTTTAAAACCAATACTGGGGCACCCCAAGGTGATACACTTGGGTGTATATACCCCTTCTTCAAAATCTCTTCAAGTTGCATTTGCAGTTCCTTTAGCTCTGGTGTACTCATTCTGTAGGGAGTCTTTGACACTGGGGCTGCTCTAGGCATCAAATTTATAAAGAAATCAATATCACTCTTTGGAGGTAGTTCTGGTACCTCCATGAACAAATCTTCAAAATCTTCCAGGACTGCATTGTACTCCAGAATTGGTATCTTATCCTTAGATGCTTCCTCCATATGAGTTGCAAATATTTGACATCCTTTCTTGTAGCATTTCTTCAGCTGCATTGATGAAATTTTTTTGATAGTAACTTACCTGGGAATTTCTTGGAATGTTTTCCGATTTCCTTCCTCATATAGGAAAGTGAATGCCTTATTATGACAATCTAAGATGGTATGGTGTTGTTCCAACCAATCCATACCAATCAGGCAATCATACGATCCCAAAGGCAAGATGTTCAAAACTTCCTTGGTACTTAGTCTATTCATGCCCACCGAACATGATTTAACCAACTCAAAAACCTTTCTCTTGGCTCCTGTAGCCATCTACACCAACCAATATTTCACATGTTTGTTCCTTGGCAATCACAACCTTTCCACTACCTTGGGATCTATATAACTATGACTAGCCCTTGAATCAATTAAAATAGTAAAGGCATGGTTATTGATCATAAATTTAACTTCAATCATGTGTGATTGAAACTCATCTTGCTTGTTGTCGAGGGATACATAGATCCTTGGTATTCTACTGCCCATGTCCTCCATTGTTTCTACTTGCTGAACATTGTGGACAACTCTCAATTTGTCACTTTTGTGAGGGAAATATCTATAATTTTGATCATAGGTGTCTATCTTGGCCTTTGTCCACCTACTTCAACCATCTTGGGCTCTCTAAACACTGGATGTCTTTGAGGATTATTCCTGAAAAAGGGTGGATTGTTCCCCTTCTTCCTTTGTTCCCTCTTAAACTTCTTCTTGTCTTCCCAAGCTCTTTGGAAAGTAGGCTTTCCTTTATGTTGATCATATAATCATTTCTCTCTCCTCATGGTTTCTTCCATGGTTTTAGGATAATCATATTGGATCTTGTCACTAAGGAAAAATGGAAGTCCACTCAAATATCTTTGGATTTTGATAGTCTCATCTTTTATGAAAGGGACATACTTCAACTTCTCTAGGAATATTCTTTCATATTCATCTATAGTCATGCTGCCCAATTTGAGTTCAAAGAAATCTTTCATCTTTCTGTCATAGTATCTCTTAGTTAGGTATTTCTTTTCAAAGTGTTTCTTGAATTCCCTCTAGGTAACATTCTTCTCTTTGATATGTTGTACCTGCACAAGATGGTCCCACAACATGGATGCTTTTCCTTTCAGTTGATACATTGCAATTCTTCCTTCTGCATGAGAGGAGTAATTCTGCAGTTGGAAATATTTCCTCATGCCAAGAAGCCATGTCTCAACATCTTCCTCCTTATAGTTCTCTCCATCAGATGTAGGAGGTTTAATCTTGTTCATTTCACCCTTTAGTTCAACCACTAAATATCTCCTATGATTTCTGGTAGGATATGGACTTGAACTACTGTGTTCCCTCCTCTTGGAGTGTCCTTGGGAGTGATGATGGTGTTTGCCAACACTCCTTGATTTTCTCTTTTAATCAGTGAACCTATGACTTCCTAATTTACTAGAGTCAGTCTCCTTATCCAATTTATTTTCTATTATTTCCAGGGTCTGCATCAACTTTATGTTGAATTCCCTCTGTTGTTCCCTAGATTTCATGAGATTTATGTTATTTTCTCGGTGAGTATGGACATCTTTCTGCAAATTTTCAATGATTTTCATCATGTTTCCTTCCTTATCTATCTCTTATTCATGCCCATTGGAGTTAGATCCTTCAAATCCTATATAGACATCCATTCCTCTAACTTCATTTTTGGAACTGTAAGTACCCTGCACCTTCCCCATTTCTTTGCACTAAGTGACAATTCGGTTTGGTTCTGACAATTGTTAACTCTGCAAAATGTGTAGTCAACTGAAATTTTGTCAGGCTATTAGACTTTAATAATTTTCCAGAATAAACCAATTTGATTCAACAAAACAATATCAGAATCCATTTTTTGTAGGTCTTTGTCGGTTAAGAACCCCTCGACTTTAATTTCTAAGCCCAGTTTTTTTCTGCCACAAATTTCGGGTGCTATCCCCTTTTCTTCAGCCCTTGGTTTGCATGTGATCATGAACATGACCCAATGCTTGTGATTTTGGACACTTATCCGGAGCTTTGAAACTTCGGGCTCCAGGCTTTGACGGATTTCAAAGCTCATCACAAAAAATATCTTAGAGTGCTGGATTGGTGAACTCATGAAGTAGGGTGGATCAACAGTCAATGTTTCCCAGCATCCAATGGATGATACTCACTATGGAAATCCAGGATTCGAGGTTCCAGGGCTTTGGAGCTTCGGGGCTCCAGAACTTTGGATGATTCCACCTTTTCACAACCCATAAATCTCAAACCATGAGTCTCCTCATACTTCCACGTCACTCTGGTGACAGCATCACGTCACTTTACTTTGACATAACAAAACTTCAGGGGTTTCTTCCTCCCATTCCATCACGAGGAGTGTCCAGTATTTAGACTTCATGATTTGGCCCCATGCATCCACTGGGCCCCATGGCTTTCGTGCTCAAACTAATAAATGCAGAAAATGTCACATCAAACTTTATACTTTTCCAATTGCAGGGACATGGGTTGATGGTTTTGGAGTAACCCATTGATCGTTCAACAATTGTCCCCATGCTAACACGTACCCCTTCCTGGAAACCGTGGTTTGGATTGTGGGACTACCTTGTAGAATTAGCTATCGTGAAACTTGGATCTCCACAATGCCTACCGACCCTCGATCTTGATAGATCGTGACCAAAATTAATGTGGGCCCGATCCAACTAACTTCTTCATCATGCTTAACTACCTTGTGCCACCACTAGGAGTGCCACTCGGCAGGACACACAAAGCTGACACATGGTCCATTCACGTGGGTGACATATGACATGTCCTGACTGTATTTCCATCTTACCATGGTTCTTAAGTCACTGACACGTGGCACACATCCCATGTGTGCGTGTCATCCCTGGTGACATCAGAAGGCCATGTCACTCTAAGACTTCGGGCTTCAAGAGGTTTCACCTTAGCATAATGCATTTCTCCTGAATGCTGAACTCTTGAACAAGTCAATCTTCTGACACACGTCTCTTGTGGAGAATGGTTCGAATTAAATCCGGACTTCGAGACTTTGCACATCAACACACTCCATTTCTCCTGAACATTGTATTCCTGAACAAGATAAATTTCCAACACATGTTCCTTGATTGGATAGACAAAAAATAAATACACGAAGTTCGCTCTATCTTCTATACACATGACCAAGGGCTGTGACCTCGGCTTAACATTTGGGCTCTTATCTCACTTTTCAGGATCAAAAGTCATGTTTTAATGAATCGTGAATATCAACATCCAAGAGTGATTGTAGAAAATCAACTTGCTCACACTTTAATTTCCTTCCCAATCTTTGCAATGCAAAGATGTTCGTCTGGAGTGGTATCAATATCCATAGTTGATATGTTGATCTAGCAAGATCAATGATCTTTAGGGATTGTGAAGTCTCAACTTTTTCACGCTTTAATTTCTCTTGAGTTTTCTATAATGGTTCCCCACCGTCGATCTCCCCTCAATGAGATCTGAGGACCTTGATTTAATATTCGCTCGATCTAACAGCTCACTTTAAACCTTGCGGTTCCAAACCCCTAGTTATTGCAGTCTCTTTTCTTTGTTATCTTTCTTGAACCGCTATACCTCCTAAGCTTCCAATCATGGCGAATGTGTTCTCTTGGAAATATGGAATTCTCTAAATTCAAATTTCAACCTTCTTAACAACAATTTTCTCTGATCTTTTGATTCCATAACCACTTATACGGCTTAATTCAGGCCGAGTGTCGAAAATTGGGCTCTGAACTTCAATTTTGTCTATTTTGACAACAATTCTTTTCTGAAAATTTTGCTTCATCTTCCACTAACATGGTCCATCCAGGCTTAGTGTTGAAACCATGGCTCTGATACTAATTTTTAACGTCCCCAGCCACCAAAAGTCCATGAAACGTCACACAGGAAACATTACTCTTGTCTGATACCATATTGTAACGTCCCTAGCCACCAATAGGCCGAGAAATGTCACTTCAAAATTTCACTGTAATACCATTTTGTGGCAGCCTTGACCACCCAGGCTGGTCCATGTAACACCACAAATAGACTGCTAACCTCTAATAGCAGGTTAATTGTTCACCCCAGAGTACATATTTATTACATGCATTTCTAATGAAATAAAAGGCAATAAAATATACTACTACTATACTAAATCATGCGAAATTGACCGTAAATCATGCATGCAACAAAAACAGATGGTAAAATTGTAAGAATAAAAAACATGCACAAAAAACATCATTAAACACAAAATTGATACTTATCTTTGGATTGTGAAGACCACCAACTGTGTGTAGACCTTCCACGGACGTCCTAGATTTAGACCACATTGCTCATCACTCTCAGTAGTGGTTCACCCCCGAGCTGGGACTAAACTCCACTGAGCAATGGATTCCTAGGTTTGAAAAGGCTAAAAGGAATTTCTCACAGTTCAACATCAAGGATTCTCTCAGGAGCCACTTACACCCACTACTCACAAACTCTCATTCCCTAGATGCCTGTCCAACCCCAAGAGTATACACCTTCATTGTCACACAGTTCATCGACTGCTCCACCTCCCTTCTGGGGCTTCAACAACTAGTCGACCAAAAACACTCATAGATCTATAGCTATTACTGGACTCCCTCCAAGAGAATTCACTCCCTTAGCACACTCTCTCACCTAGAGAGAGTTTCTCAAAGCCTTGACAAGTTGCCTCTTCAATATACAGGCCTAACAACCCACCATTGCAAACCACAAGTCTGAAAACCTATTTCTTCTATCCATATCCTAAGAAAAATGGGCAAGGGCGAAGACAAAAGAAAAAAATATGGTAAGGTAGAGGATGGATCAAAAAAATACTAGTGTGCGAAAGTTATCGAGGTTTAATATGGTCATTGGTTCAACAATGGCGGAAATGGATGGTTGTGTGCTTTCTTGGTGCGTGAGTGAACTTGTCAAGATAAAGGTTGCCAACTGGTTAGAGAATGGAGAGAATGGTGAGAGTGTGAGAGCCAACGGTGTGTCCCCCAAAAACTCCGTGATTCCCCCCCTCAAACAACAATAATTCCCCCTTAAAACTGCATGTGCCTGAGCTGACACATGTCACTCATGAAGCACGTTCCTTTCCATTTGGAAATCATTCCCTCTTCCCAAAGGAACTTAGGATATACTCATATCATTCTATCAACATTTAGAATAATAATAAATTATTCTTGGACTTAAGCTCTTAAGATTACTCCTTATTTCCAACCTCTCAGCCCCCTCTCCCTTACCCAACCTAGTGGAGCTTAGGCCCCTATACTCTTTCTTCGTGGTCGGTCTACACGCAACAATATTTCTATATTAATAATATGAATATTTACATGTACAAAACAAGATCCCGGCCTTTAACACCTAGGCTCACCGGCCTCATAAACACTTAATCCTATCAGCTTATAATTGCTTGGCTCACCAACCTACAAAAAATGTTACAATTCATAAATATAAATGGGGCTCGTGCTTGGGGATATTACAAAAATAAATGCTAACTTAAGTTTTATTGGAAATTGGATAGGATTTTTGGTCACTGGAGAAAGAATGAACGTGAAGAAGTGGACTGGGTGGTCTTTCACGATGATGATGCCAAACAATCTTTACATGAATGTGGCATGTATAAGTTTTTTCAAATTGATGGCATGAGGGACCAATGGAGATTACTAAATCTCTTGATTGAATATTGGCACCCTAATGATGAAACCTTTATGCTCGTAGGGAAATCATTGCAAATCATTGCATAAGATATCTACTTTACCACTGGTTTTTCCAGGAGAGGGGACGTACCAAAATTCCAAAATCGAGGAGGAGGTGGGCGAAGTATCAACAATTACATCAACAAGTACTGTGATGCCAACATTGAGAAGAGTGGATCTTTGGTGCCCATCAAAAAAATTTCCAATCTGAGCCTTTGAGTCATCCTTTACACTATGGTGTAGATCATAGGATCCAACTCTTTTCATTTGGCTTCTCATTTCCAAATGAAACATGGGATCGAATGCTTTAGACCCACTATGCTTGACTGGAGTATGATGATGCTAAATTGCATGAAGTCTCAACTTATAGATTGCAAACTCATGAAGAATAATAAATTTGGCTTCGACAGTCCTATGCACCTTCTTCTTTGAGAGGTTTCATATGATGAGCCCAAGGACATATGTACAGGGTGTTGGAATATTGGTTGTTGTCAATGATGTCAACCCTAATCATGGGTTTTGGACCGCAAGATTGATGAAGGTCTTTGGACATGAAGGAAAATGCACATGAAGATACAAAACCCATGGATGGATATTATACATCATGTTTTTTTCGGTGGTATGTGGCATGTCACGTGGATCCTCATGGTTGAGGATAAATGAATTTTTGAAGATGACAAAGTGAATTGAAGAAGGAAGTACATGTAGGCCCTGAAGATAATTAAATAAAATAATTAAAAAATAAGAAAGTGTCAGGTCGGCCCTAATGTTAAAAGGAAGTGACATAAATGGTATAAATAAATATCATTATACATTCATTTTATATACAAGTTGAATTTTAGAGGAAATAAAAAGTAAAGAGGGCCGGATTTCAAGGGAGGATGAAGTCTTTTGGTGATGTGTTCTAAGGTATGTTATTTTCAAGTCATCTTACCATTTTTGCTATAACTTTTTTTCTAGAACGATTCAAATGGTAAAATTGCTATGGTATTGAGAAGACATATCAAGGTACCCATGGTAAAATTTTCATCTCTTGATTCTCAACAATTATGGAGATACACTCTGTGGAAGATAGGGTTTTGGAACAATCCTGAAGCTAGTTAATAAACAAGTGTTCCAGGTAAAATAGTCATAAATTATTCATAGAGAATCCAAATGAAGTGGGACAAATTGAATTGGAAAGAGTATGGACTTTAGTTTCCTTTGTGAGAGTTTCAAAATCTGATGTTAAATATTGAGTGCGGGGCATGCTGTACAAGTTTGGTCTCCTGAATAAACCAAAATTGAACAAGGTATACCATTCTCTCTATAACTTCTTTTTGGGGAGGATTCGAGGAGTGAAACTTGGAGAAGTTTCAGAGAATACATTGAGTAGTAGTATCTATAGGATCATAGTATTTCAATAATTTAAGAATTTAAGAATTTGAAGAAGTCTCATGAAGCATTATCAGGTTCTATGTGATGGTTGGTTGATGGTGATGATTTAATGTAAGGTTTTATTATCTCTCATATATTCTTGGGTGGAAGGAAGGGGGAAGAATGGAGAGTTAAACCCTCTCTTGATATTGGAGGATTTTATCTTCCTCTTGGAGGTTTATCCCTCCCTTTACATTTGGAAGCTGTAGCTACCTTTGGAAGTCATTACTTCCCTTGAACAATAACTATTGAATATTTCTCATATATTATGCATGGTGGTGTATTGGTGTAACTCTTATACTATTGTTCATTGCTAACTGGATATAATTGAATGGTTTAAGTATAAGTTGAAAAAGGTATTAAATTGTACTTGATACATATTCACCCCCCTCTCAGTATCAACAATTCGTATCAGAGGCAGTTACCTTCAGTACATTTTAACCACTGGAAGGAAGATCCTATGCAGAAGTGGAAGACAACATTCCAAATGGTATTCCACCATTTGATGGAAGAAATTTTGAATACTGGAGTAATAGGATGGAAACTTACTTGAAATCTTTTGGGGAAGATGTTTGGTTCTCAATTTCTTTAGGATACAATGCTTTGAAGAAACCAAATACTGCAGCTCAGAAGGAAGAAAAAAGGAACAACAAATTGGCAATAGATACCATCCTGGATGGATTAACAGATTTAGTGAAATCCAAGGTGGGATTATGTGCATCAACAAAAGATGTTTGTCACAAGCTACAAGACATTTATGCAAGGGAAGAAGAAGAAGAAGAATAAGAAGTTGAAGCAAATTACAACATCTCAGATTTCAAAGAAGAAAATAGAGGTCAGTTCTTTTGCTTTAATTGTGAAGGAGTAGGACATGTTGAATTTGAATATCATTTTCCAAGGATTGAAAGAGATGACACTAAATAAGAAAATTCCAATGAAGAAGAAGAAAATCATGAAGCATAAATGATTCAACAAGAAGATGAGAATTGTAAAAAATTGAAGCATGTTGAGATTGAAAATAGCAAGCTCAAAGACACACGTAGAAAACTAAGAAGTGAATTGGGTAGTTATGAAAATACAGTTGTAAGCTTGAAGAAACAATTGCAAGACTTTGAGAAACTAAGAGAAGAAACCATTTTCTTGAAAACTCTACTAGAAGAAGCAAGAAGAATAGGAGAAGTAAAGAAGGTCCAAATGATGAAGAAAGAAGAAGATTGTGGGAAACTTGAACAAGAAGTTGTCTCATTGAGGAAGAGCTTAAGAAAATCTCNCACTTATCCGGAGCTTTGAAACTTCGGGCTCCAGGCTTTGACGGATTTCAAAGCTCATCACAAAAAATATCTTAGAGTGCTGGATTGGTGAACTCATGAAGTAGGGTGGATCAACAGTCAATGTTTCCCAGCATCCAATGGATGATACTCACTATGGAAATCCAGGATTCGAGGTTCCAGGGCTTTGGAGCTTCGGGGCTCCAGAACTTTGGATGATTCCACCTTTTCACAACCCATAAATCTCAAACCATGAGTCTCCTCATACTTCCACGTCACTCTGGTGACAGCATCACGTCACTTTACTTTGACATAACAAAACTTCAGGGGTTTCTTCCTCCCATTCCATCACGAGGAGTGTCCAGTATTTAGACTTCATGATTTGGCCCCATGCATCCACTGGGCCCCATGGCTTTCGTGCTCAAACTAATAAATGCAGAAAATGTCACATCAAACTTTATACTTTTCCAATTGCAGGGACATGGGTTGATGGTTTTGGAGTAACCCATTGATCGTTCAACAATTGTCCCCATGCTAACACGTACCCCTTCCTGGAAACCGTGGTTTGGATTGTGGGACTACCTTGTAGAATTAGCTATCGTGAAACTTGGATCTCCACAATGCCTACCGACCCTCGATCTTGATAGATCGTGACCAAAATTAATGTGGGCCCGATCCAACTAACTTCTTCATCATGCTTAACTACCTTGTGCCACCACTAGGAGTGCCACTCGGCAGGACACACAAAGCTGACACATGGTCCATTCACGTGGGTGACATATGACATGTCCTGACTGTATTTCCATCTTACCATGGTTCTTAAGTCACTGACACGTGGCACACATCCCATGTGTGCGTGTCATCCCTGGTGACATCAGAAGGCCATGTCACTCTAAGACTTCGGGCTTCAAGAGGTTTCACCTTAGCATAATGCATTTCTCCTGAATGCTGAACTCTTGAACAAGTCAATCTTCTGACACACGTCTCTTGTGGAGAATGGTTCGAATTAAATCCGGACTTCGAGACTTTGCACATCAACACACTCCATTTCTCCTGAACATTGTATTCCTGAACAAGATAAATTTCCAACACATGTTCCTTGATTGGATAGACAAAAAATAAATACACGAAGTTCGCTCTATCTTCTATACACATGACCAAGGGCTGTGACCTCGGCTTAACATTTGGGCTCTTATCTCACTTTTCAGGATCAAAAGTCATGTTTTAATGAATCGTGAATATCAACATCCAAGAGTGATTGTAGAAAATCAACTTGCTCACACTTTAATTTCCTTCCCAATCTTTGCAATGCAAAGATGTTCGTCTGGAGTGGTATCAATATCCATAGTTGATATGTTGATCTAGCAAGATCAATGATCTTTAGGGATTGTGAAGTCTCAACTTTTTCACGCTTTAATTTCTCTTGAGTTTTCTATAATGGTTCCCCACCGTCGATCTCCCCTCAATGAGATCTGAGGACCTTGATTTAATATTCGCTCGATCTAACAGCTCACTTTAAACCTTGCGGTTCCAAACCCCTAGTTATTGCAGTCTCTTTTCTTTGTTATCTTTCTTGAACCGCTATACCTCCTAAGCTTCCAATCATGGCGAATGTGTTCTCTTGGAAATATGGAATTCTCTAAATTCAAATTTCAACCTTCTTAACAACAATTTTCTCTGATCTTTTGATTCCATAACCACTTATACGGCTTAATTCAGGCCGAGTGTCGAAAATTGGGCTCTGAACTTCAATTTTGTCTATTTTGACAACAATTCTTTTCTGAAAATTTTGCTTCATCTTCCACTAACATGGTCCATCCAGGCTTAGTGTTGAAACCATGGCTCTGATACTAATTTTTAACGTCCCCAGCCACCAAAAGTCCATGAAACGTCACACAGGAAACATTACTCTTGTCTGATACCATATTGTAACGTCCCTAGCCACCAATAGGCCGAGAAATGTCACTTCAAAATTTCACTGTAATACCATTTTGTGGCAGCCTTGACCACCCAGGCTGGTCCATGTAACACCACAAATAGACTGCTAACCTCTAATAGCAGGTTAATTGTTCACCCCAGAGTACATATTTATTACATGCATTTCTAATGAAATAAAAGGCAATAAAATATACTACTACTATACTAAATCATGCGAAATTGACCGTAAATCATGCATGCAACAAAAACAGATGGTAAAATTGTAAGAATAAAAAACATGCACAAAAAACATCATTAAACACAAAATTGATACTTATCTTTGGATTGTGAAGACCACCAACTGTGTGTAGACCTTCCACGGACGTCCTAGATTTAGACCACATTGCTCATCACTCTCAGTAGTGGTTCACCCCCGAGCTGGGACTAAACTCCACTGAGCAATGGATTCCTAGGTTTGAAAAGGCTAAAAGGAATTTCTCACAGTTCAACATCAAGGATTCTCTCAGGAGCCACTTACACCCACTACTCACAAACTCTCATTCCCTAGATGCCTGTCCAACCCCAAGAGTATACACCTTCATTGTCACACAGTTCATCGACTGCTCCACCTCCCTTCTGGGGCTTCAACAACTAGTCGACCAAAAACACTCATAGATCTATAGCTATTACTGGACTCCCTCCAAGAGAATTCACTCCCTTAGCACACTCTCTCACCTAGAGAGAGTTTCTCAAAGCCTTGACAAGTTGCCTCTTCAATATACAGGCCTAACAACCCACCATTGCAAACCACAAGTCTGAAAACCTATTTCTTCTATCCATATCCTAAGAAAAATGGGCAAGGGCGAAGACAAAAGAAAAAAATATGGTAAGGTAGAGGATGGATCAAAAAAATACTAGTGTGCGAAAGTTATCGAGGTTTAATATGGTCATTGGTTCAACAATGGCGGAAATGGATGGTTGTGTGCTTTCTTGGTGCGTGAGTGAACTTGTCAAGATAAAGGTTGCCAACTGGTTAGAGAATGGAGAGAATGGTGAGAGTGTGAGAGCCAACGGTGTGTCCCCCAAAAACTCCGTGATTCCCCCCCTCAAACAACAATAATTCCCCCTTAAAACTGCATGTGCCTGAGCTGACACATGTCACTCATGAAGCACGTTCCTTTCCATTTGGAAATCATTCCCTCTTCCCAAAGGAACTTAGGATATACTCATATCATTCTATCAACATTTAGAATAATAATAAATTATTCTTGGACTTAAGCTCTTAAGATTACTCCTTATTTCCAACCTCTCAGCCCCCTCTCCCTTACCCAACCTAGTGGAGCTTAGGCCCCTATACTCTTTCTTCGTGGTCGGTCTACACGCAACAATATTTCTATATTAATAATATGAATATTTACATGTACAAAACAAGATCCCGGCCTTTAACACCTAGGCTCACCGGCCTCATAAACACTTAATCCTATCAGCTTATAATTGCTTGGCTCACCAACCTACAAAAAATGTTACAATTCATAAATATAAATGGGGCTCGTGCTTGGGGATATTACAAAAATAAATGCTAACTTAAGTTTTATTGGAAATTGGATAGGATTTTTGGTCACTGGAGAAAGAATGAACGTGAAGAAGTGGACTGGGTGGTCTTTCACGATGATGATGCCAAACAATCTTTACATGAATGTGGCATGTATAAGTTTTTTCAAATTGATGGCATGAGGGACCAATGGAGATTACTAAATCTCTTGATTGAATATTGGCACCCTAATGATGAAACCTTTATGCTCGTAGGGAAATCATTGCAAATCATTGCATAAGATATCTACTTTACCACTGGTTTTTCCAGGAGAGGGGACGTACCAAAATTCCAAAATCGAGGAGGAGGTGGGCGAAGTATCAACAATTACATCAACAAGTACTGTGATGCCAACATTGAGAAGAGTGGATCTTTGGTGCCCATCAAAAAAATTTCCAATCTGAGCCTTTGAGTCATCCTTTACACTATGGTGTAGATCATAGGATCCAACTCTTTTCATTTGGCTTCTCATTTCCAAATGAAACATGGGATCGAATGCTTTAGACCCACTATGCTTGACTGGAGTATGATGATGCTAAATTGCATGAAGTCTCAACTTATAGATTGCAAACTCATGAAGAATAATAAATTTGGCTTCGACAGTCCTATGCACCTTCTTCTTTGAGAGGTTTCATATGATGAGCCCAAGGACATATGTACAGGGTGTTGGAATATTGGTTGTTGTCAATGATGTCAACCCTAATCATGGGTTTTGGACCGCAAGATTGATGAAGGTCTTTGGACATGAAGGAAAATGCACATGAAGATACAAAACCCATGGATGGATATTATACATCATGTTGTTTTCGGTGGTATGTGGCATGTCACGTGGATCCTCATGGTTGAGGATAAATCAATTTTTGAAGATGACAAAGTGAATTGAAGAAGGAAGTACATGTAGGCCCTGAAGATAATTAAAGAAAATAATTAAAAAATAAGAAAGTGTCAGGTCAGCCCTAATGTTAAAAGGAAGTGACATAAATGGTATAAATAAATATCATTATACATTCATTTTATATACAAGTTGAATTTTAGAGGAAATCAAAAGTAAAGAGGGCCGGATTTCAAGGGAGGATGAAGTCTTTTGGTGATGTGTTCTAAGGTATGTTATTTTCAAGTCATCTTACAATTTTTGCTATAACTTGTTTTCTAGAACGATTCAAATGGTAAAATTGCTATGTTATTGAGAAGACATATCAAGGTACCCATGGTAAAAGTTTCATCTCTTGATTCTCAACAATTATGGAGATACACTCTGTGGAAGATAGGGTTTTGGACCAATCCTGAAGCTAGTTAATAAACAAGTGTTCCAGGTAAAATAATCATAAATTATTCATATAGAATCCAAATGAAGTGGGACAAATTGAATTGGAAAGAGTATGGACTTTAGTTTCCTTTGTGAGAGTTTCAAAATCGGATGTTAAATATTGAGCGCGGGGCATGCTGTATAAGTTTGGTCTCCTGAATAAACCAAAATTGAACAAGGTCTACCATTCTCTCTATAACTTCTTTTTGGGGAGGATTCGAGGAGTGAAACTTGGAGAAGTTTCAGAGAATACATTGAGTAGTATTATCTATAGGATCATAGTATTTCAATAATTTAATAATTGTAGAAGTTGAAGAAGTCTCATGAAGCATTATCAGGTTCTATGTGATGGTTGGTTGATGGTGATGATTTAATGTAAGGTTTTATTATCTCTCATATATTCTTGGGTGGAAGGAAGGGGGAAGAATGGAGAGTTAAACCCTCTCTTKATATTGGAGGATTTTATCTTCCTCTTGGAGGTTTATCCCTCCCTTTACATTTGGAAGCTGTAGCTACCTTTGGAAGTCATTACTTCCCTTGAACAATAACTATTGAATATTTCTCATATATTATGCATGGTGGTGTATTGGTGTAACTCTTATACTATTGTTCATTGCTAACTGGATATAATTGAATGGTTTAAGTATAAGTTGAAAAAGGTATTAAATTGTACTTGATACATATTCACCCCCCTCTCAGTATCAACAATTCGTATCAGAGGCAGTTACCTTCAGTACATTTTAACCACTGGAAGGAAGATCCTATGCAGAAGTGGAAGACAACATTCCAAATGGTATTCCACCATTTGATGGAAGAAATTTTGAATACTGGAGTAATAGGATGGAAACTTACTTGAAATCTTTTGGGGAAGATGTTTGGTTCTCAATTTCTTTAGGATACAATGCTTTGAAGAAACCAAATACTGCAGCTCAGAAGGAAGAAAAAAGGAACAACAAATTGGCAATAGATACCATCCTGGATGGATTAACAGATTTAGTGAAATCCAAGGTGGGATTATGTGCATCAACAAAAGATGTTTGTCACAAGCTACAAGACATTTATGCAAGGGAAGAAGAAGAAGAAGAATAAGAAGTTGAAGCAAATTACAACATCTCAGATTTCAAAGAAGAAAATAGAGGTCAGTTCTTTTGCTTTAATTGTGAAGGAGTAGGACATGTTGAATTTGAATATCATTTTCCAAGGATTGAAAGAGATGACACTAAATAAGAAAATTCCAATGAAGAAGAAGAAAATCATGAAGCATAAATGATTCAACAAGAAGATGAGAATTGTAAAAAATTGAAGCATGTTGAGATTGAAAATAGCAAGCTCAAAGACACACGTAGAAAACTAAGAAGTGAATTGGGTAGTTATGAAAATACAGTTGTAAGCTTGAAGAAACAATTGCAAGACTTTGAGAAACTAAGAGAAGAAACCATTTTCTTGAAAACTCTACTAGAAGAAGCAAGAAGAATAGGAGAAGTAAAGAAGGTCCAAATGATGAAGAAAGAAGAAGATTGTGGGAAACTTGAACAAGAAGTTGTCTCATTGAGGAAGAGCTTAAGAAAATCTCAAGTGCCAAAAGAATTAAAACATATTGGATGCAAGGGTGAAACTTCATACAAAGAAAATGCAAATACCAACAAGAAGATTGAAGAAAGAGCTACACAGATAGTTGATGAGAAGTGGACTAGGATACCCGAAAGAAGGAATGATTACAAAAGAGATGGATATCCAAGAAGACCTCCTACCTTCAGAAATCAAAGAAGCTTCAATCAGTATGAAGGAAACTACAAAAGAGTATATCATGAACCTAGATGGACTACATCAAAAAGAAGGTCACTTACTCCAAGGTATCAAAATTACTTTCTTGGTCATTGTTATAATTGCAAAATTTTTGGACAAAAGGAAATTAATTGTAGAATCAATGAAAGGAACAAATACACAAGAAACATGAATGGTGTAAATAGAAGATATGGAAATAATCATGGATTTGTCAACAAAAGTTATAATTCATTTTCCCCATTGANCAGATGTATGAATGAACATGTCCCTATGCCAACCACAATATGGAGAAGGAAAGAGTTTCCAAACAATGAAGATTGTCGAATAGCATTGACTGCTGAAAAATGTAGAGAAGAAGATCAATGGTACATAGACAATGGATGCTCTTCACACATGACTGGGGATCAAGACAAATTCATCAGCTTGAAGAGAAAGGGTGGAAATGTTGCATTTGGAGAAGGTGTAGTAGAGCTTGGAAGAAAAAATGTAAAAGCAAAGAATTTCCTATTGGTTGAAGACTTGAAGCATAATCTACTCAGTGTTAGTAAAATGTGTGATCAAGGATACACTCTTACGTTTGACTCCCGAAAATGTAAAATTAGAGAAAATAACTCAGGAATATTGGTTACAACTACAACAAGAAGACCGAACAACATATACATCCTAGACATGGAGAAAAGAGAGAATACAAAAGCCACACAAAAGGATTCCAAGGAAGAAAAAGTACCAAAGACCAAAAATAAGGATGAAGTATTATTGAGTGTCACATGATCAGGGGGAGCAGCCCCAAAGAAGAGAGTTGCCTTTTGCAATTAAACTTAGGTGGAGAAATACCTATCCTTTTCCATTGATGTTAAAGGGGGAGAGAAATTGGGATCGTGATGATAGGGGGAGAATGAGCGTTTCCATCAATGACAAAGGGGGAGATTGTTGGAAGATTGGTTGTTGTCATTGATGTCAACCCTAGTCATGGGTTTTGGGCCGCAAGATTGATGAAGGTATTTGGAAATGAAGGACAATGCACATGCAGATACAACACCCATGGATGGATATTATACATCATGTTGTTTTCGGTGGTATGTGGAACGTCACGTGGATCCTCATGATTGAGGAGAAATGAATTTTTGAAGATGACAAAGTGAATTGAAGAAGGAAGTACATGTAGGCCCTGAAGATAATTAAAGAAAAGTATTACAAAATAAGAAAGTGCCAGGTCGGCCCTAATGTTAAAAGGAAGTGACATAAATGGTATAAATAAATATCATTATATATTCATTTTATACACAAGTCTAATATTAGAGGAAATAATAAGTAAAGAAGGCCAAAGTTCAAGGGAGGATGAAGTCTTTTGGTGATGTGTTCTAAGGTATGTTATTTTCAGGTCATCTTACCATTTTCGCTATAAAGATTTTTCTAGAACAATTAAGATGGTGAAATTTATATGGTATTGAGAAGAAATATCAAGGTACATGTGGTAAAAGTTTCATCTCTTGATTCTCAATAATTATGGAGATAAACTCTGTGACACTCTATGGAAGATATGGTTTTTGACCAATCCTGAAGCTAGTCAATAAACATGTGTTCCTGGTAAAAAAATCATAACTTCTTCATAGAGAATCCAAATTAAGTGGGACAAATTGAATTGGAAAGAGTACGGAATATTGTTTCCTTTGTGAGAGTTTCAGAATTTGATGTTAAATATTGAGTGTGGGGCATGCTGTACAAGTTTGGTCTCTTGAATAAACCAAAATTGAACAAGGTATACCATTCTCTCTATAACATCTTTTTGGGGAGGATTCAAGGAGTGAAACTTGGAGAAGTTTTAGAGAATACATTGAGTAATATTATCTATAGGATCATAGTATTTCAATAATTGAANAAGCTACCTTTGGAAATCATTACTTCCCTTGAACAATAACTATTGAATATTTCTCATATATTGTGCATGGTGGTGTATTGGTGTAACTATTATACTATTGTTCATTGCTAATTGGATATAATCAAATGGTTTAAGTATAATTTGAAGAAGGTCTTAAATTTTACTTGATACTGATTCACCCCCCTCTAAGTATCAACATGGGGACACTTGCAACCATGGCCTGCGATGGTCCGATGGACCAAGTTGATAGCTCAGCTAGGAGGGGGGAAATTAGCCAACCCATATGATGACAAAATTTGAATTTTGTGGGAGAGACATAATAACTTCATCGAGGATTACCCTTATGATGAAATATACTCCAGTGACTATATAGACATCATCATTCTTCCTGAAAATGAGCCACGAGATACAGGTAATTTTTTTTTCTGTTATTTATTTTTTTATTTTTTGAAAAAATATATATGTACATGGAATGGTAAAAATACATGTCTTTTTATGAGATCCATCATACTGAAAAGTAATTTACTTTGTATGCAAATAAAGAACCTGTGAGGCTAGCTAATGTCCCATGACACAATCAATGAGGTAGAGAGGAGGAGGGTCCCAATGATGATGGAGATAGGACCCTATGCAGTGTGGGAAGAAAATTGGAGGCCCTCACTTGCAACGTGCCTATGGAAACTATTAATGACCTCCTCGTAGGCATGCAACACCATGCTGTGGGGGTACCCAGACCATGGGTTAGACTATTCCGACATTTGGTGAACACTGAAGTTTTCTATGACAGATTCCACCGACCTCAGGCCTAGATACATTATATGCTCATAACACAATTGTTTGTACTTTTTTGACATTATACGACATTTAGGGGCTAGGGCCCCCCCATTTTGTACTTATATATATATATATATATATATATATATACATATTATATTTTTTGTGCGTTATATATTTTTTACGTGTTTTACTTGCAAATGCAAATATTTACATGTGAATGTGTGTGATTACGTTACTAGTGATGTAAATGCCAATCTACAATATAATTAGCGTAGGAATCAACTAGTTCATTAGCTCTCCTAGGAATATGTTCATACGTAATGACATCAAATGCGTTATATATTTTTTACGTGTTTTACTTGCAAATGCAAATATTTACATGTGAATGTGTGTGATTACGTTACTAGAGATGTAAATGCCAATCTACAATATAATTAGTGTAGGAATCAACTAGTTCATTAGCTCTCCTAGGAATATGTTCATACGCAATGACATCAAATGAACATTCTAGAAGACATACCCTAAGGAAAAGTTGTAACAACACCAGATCAAGTATTTGATATAGACCATTCAACTTTGAAACCACCAACTACGAATCAAGGAACACTTGAAGGAGATTAATTCCATGTGACAATGCATCTCGCAAAATCTCAACAATTACGCTATAATCAATGATATTTTTAGTAGTCTCCCCCAGACACACACCTCCAGTGGAATCCATATCATTGAAAGGTGAATAGATTACCCATGCAATAGATGCTAAATGTCGAGTATGGAGACTAGTGTTGTCTGTGAATCCAAAGTAGACCAACAAATCTTCAAACATCTACCACACATATGAATCACATCAATTAATAATGCAACAAGGAAGTTAAAATTCTATACGAAACTATGCACAAAATAGACAATAGTTAGAAAGTGTTAATTCTAGAGCCTTTAGGCTCAAGCGTAGTACTTATTAAGATAGAGACCATTTCTAGGCTTCGAAAACACATTACCTTCATAATCCACGAGCTCATAAGATCCTTTTTACAAACCTGTCGCACAACATATGGGTCGTACCACATGGGTTTGAATTTGCATGCCCCCGTGGGGTGCTTGTCCTGGTCATAGACCAACACAAGGTCTCTATAATGTCCCCACTTTGGGACATCATCACAGGGCAGAGACCTATGATGACCAGAGTANTGGTTCACTTACACGGTGAATCCCCGAACTCCGATATGCTTCCACCTGTACTCCACCGGCGATCGCGGTCCCACATGCCACGTCACTTCGGGATTTCGCGACTCGCAATTTCACGAGGTCTAGAACTCTCACCTTATCAATCCCCGAACGTCGAAACCCCGAAGTCCGATGGACTTTGGTTCTCCACACATGTACTCACGGGTTATCTCCCACGCAACTCCTCCACGATCGGACGGTCCTCGGGATTTCGCGAAACTTCACAGGGATTACAAGCCGTCGATTCTCTTCCTCTTGAGATCCTATCGGGAAATCGCAGATCGCGGTTTCCTGTTGCACAATTTCCTTACCATCAGAACTCCGATGATCAAAACACCGACGGCGCTCGACCTTTTGCCACCTGTCCCTGTAAACGGACGACTATGATTGTACCGGGATTTTCCTACGGTGTTCCCGACTCTTTCCGAGTGCTTGACACGCGTCCTCCCTACTGCTCTGTCCTCCTCCACTTATGGACTTGACAGCTGGTTCCCACTCATCGGGG
>JZKD02S0566129.1:165159-179331 GCA_000966675.3 Picea glauca | reverse complement strand
AAACATGTTCATTCACCCTAGAAAAATGAAAGTTTCTAATGGATTTTAGTTAAGCGTTCATTTTCATGGGTTGTTCTTTACTCAGAAAGGGTGTGGATGCAACTTTGGTGATGTTCTGACTGACTCCAAAATTAATGCAAAATGGATGTAACTAGGCTTACAATGCAAACTCTTTTTCTTTTCAATGAAAGAAAAACATTTTGAGTGCAATATTTAAGACACCTTGAAATGCTCATTACAAATTTATTTTTAGAAGCCCAATGCAAACACGAATGTAAAACTTGTACAATTAGATTCTTTTCTTTTTCCAATGAAAGGTTGCCACTACCAAAGTGTTATGGAAATGTAACTACCTGAATTGTAAATAACTAACTCTTTTCTTGTAATGATGAGAGGCAAGGGTTCAATAAAGGACATGTAAGCACATAAGCATATTTTGTTTCTTTTTTGTTTTTAAAAAATAAATGAAATTTTTCTTTTTCTTTTTCAAACAAAGGAAAGCAGGTATAGAGAGAGAAATAAATATCCTAAGGCCATTGAAATCTCAGTGAAACTGAAAACCCCTCCAAATAAACAAGACTAAAGTTTCAAACACCTAAGAAGATTATTGTTTTATTTTTTTGTATGATAAAATTTTCCATAATAGAGAAAATCTAGAAAGGAACTAAGGGCAATCAAGGGTACTGACCAAACCAAACACAAAACCCAAAAGAAAAAGATAATTAAAAAAAAAACTCTACTTTAACACAAGTTCGTGACTATATGTTGTGCAACTCGTAGATACCCATGGAATGTATAAGAGAAACTCACAGATGTACGTGGTATGTAAATAAGAAACTCACAGATGGCATGGGAAATTCATAAAATTAAAAATCCACTCCAGAGGATAGGGCTTCCTAGAAATTGAAAAAAATCATAAGAGGCTAAAGCTCTATGAAAAATCTAAAAAAAAAAAACACAACAAGGAAAGAAACAAGCAAGGGACCGTAAACAAATTGATCCAAACTAGGAGAACTCCCTAGTATGGTCTCCAATTATGTTGACAAGATATTTCCCCCATAACTTTTGGTCAAGTCACAATAGATCGAGACCGGATTGAGAAGACTAAAATGTTCCCTCACAAACAAGTGTGTAAGCTAAAAAATAACTACTTGCACAAGGAGAGAGCAGGGAAAGAGAGAATCAGAAAGCATGTACCCTAAGCCCTTTGTTATATGTCGATACCCACTCCTGACCTTTGACGGAACAAGCCTGTAAAATGAAATAAAGAAAAATTATATAAAGAGGTATTTATGCAATCAAGTAGCATATATATCATGTATTACATCCAAATCAAGTATGAATAATGATATCATACAATATTGCAATGAACACAAAATTGGAGGGAAAACAAACTCTTCTATTAATACCAAATATCAAAGTTAGTTACAACCTAACTTGCTTCTAGCACTGCTTCAGAGCCAACTGCCCAGGTTCCCCCACAGATCCTTCAAGCATTTACTCAACAATTATTCCCTTCCTTGGATAGCCCAATAAGGATAAGGAGACACCTTATGACTATACAAGAAGGAAAAAACACTAGAAAAGGAGTTTCCAGGTTGGGGGGTGTTATAGTCCAAAATTCCACCGCTATGCATTTTTTTTATCATGGCCCATCCATATACACACTTGCAAATCACTTTTTCTGAGTTTCCTTCTTAAAAAATCATTTTTTTAATATGTACACTACCTGATATATAGACATCCCATGTACATACACTACCTGATACATAGGAAAACCACATACGTACGACACATGATACATAGACAACCCATGTACACTCACAAAAGTTGGAAAAATTTAAAAATTCTATGCTCTCTGATAGGGTTTATGGGCTATTTTGGGTTGCATAACCATTATTACCTCCTATATCCCTTCTCACAACCAAATAACCATCAATTTTCCATATAAAAAAGGCCCTAGGGGTTCATTTAAAATAACTTTTGAAGAGGCAAAGAAGCTCTGCCCGAATTTCTCCTTCTTTCTCTCTGTGCTTATGCGTATATATCCTCAACAATCTCATTATGTCATACTCTTTATGAAATCCTTCAAATCCCTTAGTTTTTCATGTTGATTGTGACAATTGTCTAGTGATCATGGGATCATTGCACATGGAGTCTTATTAGAGGAACCCGTGTGAGGTTCATAGAGCGGTGTCGACATTAAAGATTCAAGTTGTAATCTTCTTTATATGTTATCAATGAAAGAGATATTTCCTTTCCCAATTCATGTGTCTATGTTCTTGTGAATGATTTCAAATGTTTATAGCTCATTTCGTGAGAATTAGTACATGTTTATGTTAATAATGATTGCATATATGCTCTTGTAGATTGCTTTCTATTTTGTTTCAGGTCAGTTTTGGGAGGATACCTACAGCTTAGGATAAATCAACAGACAAAGGATATCTACCACGAACGAGAGGATACAAGGTGTCATTCTTCATCTTTTTCATGTTTCCCTTATTTTAAAAAAAATAATTAGGGTTTGTGAGATTGGGTAAGAATAATTCATTTTTTGTCTTTTAAGGAGTCGTTGATCTGCCTAGCCATTATACCCCGACTAGGGGGGGTTTTCCCCATAGCAACATTGGAAATAAGTTTCAATGGATTTTATTACAAGTTTACCCAAATCTGAAGGAAATAATTTCATCATGGTAGTAGTGGATCGATTGACAATGTATGCCCATTTTTTCTCTCTTTCTCATCCTTTTCAAGCAACTGTAATTGGCACAACATTCATGGAAATCGTTCAAAATATACATGGAGTCCCCAAGATTATTGTAAGTGACATATATCCAATTTTCATTGGAAATTTTTGGTTTGAATTATTTTCTTTTTTGGGTACTCAATTAGCTCACAACTCATCTTACCATCCTCAATTCGATGGGAAAACTGAGATTGTGAATAAATGTCTAGAAGGATATCTTCATTTCTTTGCATATGATAAACAAAGACAATGGTTCAAGTGGTTTCCCTTGGAGGAATGGTAGTACAACAAATCCTTCCATACTTCATCAAAAATGTCTCCATTTTTGGCACTTTATGGATATCATCCTCGATCCATTACATCACCCTTGAAATGGAATACAAAGGTTCAAGCACTGGAGGACCACATTGGGAACCAACAAGAGGTTCTCAAACTATTTAAGAACAACTTTGTTATGGCACAAAATAGGATGAAACAACAATCATATCAACATCACAGTGAAAGGGAATTTTAAGTGGGGGATTGGGTATTTTTGATACTACAACCATATAAAAAAATGTCCCTTAAGAAACAAAATAAGGAAAAAAAATTAACACCCAAATATTATGCCCCCTATAAGGTTTTGCAAAGGATTAGAAGTATGGATTACAAATTGGAGTTGCCTCCATATTCATGTGTACATTCAATATTCCATGTTTCTTGCTTAAAGAAGGTAATTGACCATAAGAACCTAGTCCAAACTATTTTCCCAGAGATTAATGAAGAAGGGAAATCATACTAGAACTATAAACAATCCTTGAAACAAGGAATAAGAAATTGAGAAATTGAGAAATTATATAGTACCTCATCAAATGGAAGAACCTACCAATGGAAGAGGCAACATGGGAAGATGAGTTCTTCATGCATAAACACTCACGATTAGTCAAGTGTTGAGTACAACACTTGTTTGAAGGGGATGGGCATGTTAAAACCTAGAAAACGCCCCATGTTATGTATAAAACCCCTTATTAAACCCTAAATATTGAATAATTACATTTATAGTGTTATATTTGTATGTTAGACATAACCCTTCATTTTATCCTTTCATTATAATTGTACCCTTTGTCTCCTATATACATATACCAAGGAGACCTAGTCTTGGGATCATCTTATCTCATCTCATATTGTATTATGAATTGGATATATTGTAAAAGGAGGTTTTCCCATCGAAGTGGATTGTATTCATTGATTCTTTATCATTTTTAAGGCATTGGATCATAACAATATACTCACCCTCATCCATTTGAGTCCATTGAAGATGAACATTTACTAACACCGAAGCTTCCTATATGGGTCCATACAAAACAAGGAGAAACTAATGATCTTTTCGATGATCCTTTAGATTATCATCATACACATTCATAGTTCTAGAAAGACTCTTATCTTTTGCATCAACTTTTAAAGTTTCATGATCCAAAAACATTTATGCATAGAAAACTTGTCCAATGTAAATGGGTGTATAGAAATAAATATGCATAAGATGGAAGTGTTGAAATACATAAGGCTTGATTAGTTTCCACAAGATTTTCTCAGGTAGAAGGAATTAACTATATTGAAATCTTTTCCCTTGTATCCAAAATGAATTCCAATTGCCTTTCTATCCCTTGCAACTTAATATAAATGAGAGGTCCATCAATTGAATGTTAAATCTACCTTCTTGCATGGGTATTTGCAAGAATATATTTACATGGAATAACCTTTTATCTATATTTAGAATGAATCCAACATTATTTGTTTCTTTAAGAAAACCCTCTATGGCCTTAAGTAAGATACATAGGATTGGTATGCTAAAATGGATAACTTTCTTCTTGAAACTGACTTTTCTATATGTCAATATGACCCCAATGTCTATACCAAGAAAGTAGGTAACCATATCATCATATATGTTGATGAATTTATACTCACTAGCAGTGACACCAAACTTTTAACCCATGTGAAATCTATCCTTAAGAAGCAATTTGAAATGATAGACTTGGGCCATTTTCATTATTGTCTTGGCCTTCAAGTCTTCCAAGCCAAGGAAGGAATTTCCCTTTCCTAGTATAAGTATGCATGTAACCTTCTTTACCTATTTCATATGGAAAATTGTAAACCATCTCCATCTCCCTTCCAATCTAGGGTAAAATTTGTTGTCACCTATACTACACTAGATATAGATGCCACTTTGTACCTTCATTTAGTTGGAATACTTTTGTATTTGAGTCATTTCCTTCCTAATATTTCCTTCGTTGTTGTTCTTGTTGTTTAGTATGTGAAAACATCCCATGAGAGCCATTGGAAAGTAGAAAAAAGGATACTTTGATATATCTGGGGTACAACTTAGTTTGGGATACATGTATTGGAGATATTACACACTCACATAGATAATTGTTTTCCTAAGATTGATAGTCAAATGTTGAGAACACTTCATTAGATGAGAATATTCTCTCTAGAGAATATTCCCCTACAAAATAGGGCGCTCCTCTTCATTTTAGAGTTAGTTACACTTAGTTACACTTAAAATAGTGGAAGTCACTCATGCATGGAAACCTTGGTTCTATCACCAACAATTGCATGTGTTTCTCTCACTTCCACATGTCTGACTCAATTAACTGATGATTTCACAGATCACTTAACTAGGACTAGGTGGTAGTTCACTCCAATGTCTATTAGCGAGTGTCTATATCTCTTTAGATGACTACTATGTCACATTATTTACTCATGTAGCCTATATATATTGTAAATTGTTCACTCTTTGAGAGTGGAGTACAATGAATACAATTCTCTTGATTCTTTTCTCTCATCTCTTTGATCCTTCTCTCAATTTGTAAGCTTTCTATGATTTTTTGTTAGCAAGATTCTCTATGTAGGTTTCACCACAATCCTACATGGTATTAGAGCCCATAGGTTGCTACGAGAAAGATGCACATGTATATTATTTGTAGGTCCAGAAGGAAGATGCAATAAAAAAAATATGGATTAATCGTTGATGGTACTTCTCATGCCTCATAACTACTTCGAGTGGAGGCTAAAAATTCCACATTAACTCAGATGTAGAGGCTTGTACTAGATAACCATGGAAAAAAAAGTAGATCTTGATTTTGATGACAAGAAAAGTGATTTTCTCAATACACAAGACATGGATCTTGGCCTTATATGCATTTATGTTTCTCCCAATCTACAATATCATGAAGAGGAGGAATCACTCTCAACTCCGAATGAACTATGGACCATATTGGAGTTTCTATTCAGGAATAAGGAATATTTTTAAGATTGCATGCAAAATATTGACAAGATAGAGCTAATAGGAAAGCCACCAAAATATCAAGCCTCTCAATTTGAAGAGCCTTCTACATAGATATTGCACAACATTGTGTTCCATTCATTTGAGATGATGCTTACTCCATTTCAGATATATTTTCTGAATCACATGTGAAAGATATCATACATGCATATCAAGAGCCACATGAAGACACTTTTTCATGTTCCATGCATGCATCTTAGGATATGCATGTAGAAACTTTTGCATGTGACTTGCATGCATTCTAGGAGCCACATGAAGAGTCTCCCATGCATGCATCTCAGGAGCTGCATGAAAACACTTTTGCATGTGCCATGCATGCATCTCAATTGTCATATGAAAAAACTTTTGCATGTGCCATGCATTCATCTCAAGAGTCTCATGTAGACACTTTTTCATGTGCCATGCATGCATCTCATGAGCCTCTTAAAAACACTTTTTGATTCACCATGTATGCATCTCCAGAGTCACATGAAGACACTTTTTTATTCTCCATGCATGAATTTCAGGAGTCACATGCATTCACCATGCATGCATCTCATGAGCCACACACAAATATTTTTTCATGTGCCATCTCACTAGTGCATCTACTTCATCAGATCTGTATAGACATCTACATATTCAATGAAATATTCACCAAGACATTCACTGAGTAGAAATTTCATTTCTCGCACAATTGTCTTAGTGTTATGAATGAACTTTTGAAAGGCAGTTGTATGCCTTGGATACCCAAGTAAGGTATGATTTAGGAAGGAGAACCTGAATGATGGAGGTATGAACCTATGGTAGTAAACACTATTTGTAACCCTTGGAATAATTCATGAACTGATATGTCATGAATGCATTGGAAAATCAAGGAATGCTTAAAGGAATTCATGTGAAAATTTTGAGTTCATGTGTATTGATTTGGGATCATGATAGGCCTATAGTAGGCAGTATTGTCCTATTGTAAGAATTAAAGAAAATGAATAAGCCATATGAGGAAAATGTTGGTGAAATTACAACACACCATGGCCAAGAACCGGTCATAAAGTGTGACGAACTTGAAAACAATACAAGAGTTCATTGGGTATGAATGTGGCCATAAATAATTGGCACATTTGTTAAAATCCTTTGAAATGTTGAATTTCGTTTTGAAAGTTTTGGTATGTTGAAATGAGGCATAGGCAAAGAATGGGATTCCCTTTCTATGTTTATATAGATGTGATGAACTATTAGTATGCATGGTTTTGAATATATATATATTTATATATATATACACATACATGGATACATGAGAGACTAACAATTTGTTTGGCTATGTAAAGAATGAATTGCAGGGAGGAAAGAGGTCTTGGATATGGTAGCATTGTAAGCCCATAAGGAAGAACAATTTCCTGCTAAGCCAAATCACTATGGGAAGGAAATTCCCATAATTATGAATCTGGTTCCTATGCGGAACAAATATGGAAATAAACTGTGGAATTGGAAATCTGTAGGTGACATATTTACAATAAAATTTTGAATTTAAAAATTTATGATGTCTCATAAATTTCTGTATACTTGTGATACCTGTGAAAGGGAAAGATCTGTGAAGAAGTGAAAAGATGAGAAACTAAGCTCTCAGGTTCAAGGGAGAACTGTGAGAAAGAGTATAATCCGATCACATGAAATAGAGACTGACTTAGGAGATGGAGAGTAACCTTCATCCCTATCTATGATTGAGTTGGGAGAATGAGAGTAACCTTTGTCCCTAACTATTTATGTGCCAGGAGAAGGAGAGTAACCTTCGTCCCTATCTATTATGGTACCGGGAGAAGGAAAGTAACCTTCGTCCCTATCTATTATAGCATCGGGAGAAGGAGAGTAACCTTCATCCCTATTTATTATGGTACCCGGAGAAGGAGAGCAACCTTTGTCCCTATATATTACGATACCAGGAGAAGGGGAGTAACCTTCATCCCTATCTATTACAGTACCGAGAGAAGGAGATTAACCTTCACCCATATCTATTACGGTACTAGGAGAAGGAGAGTAACCTTCTTCCCTATCTATTATGGTACCGAGAGAAGGAGAGTAACCTTTGTACCTAAATTTAGTTGAGCCGAAAGGCTGTCAAGCTGTAAAATCATGAAAAATGGCTACTGTAGAGCCATGAGAACCCTGTGGTAAGCCATGATCACCTATAATATGTTGTATTGAGGTAACGCAAGCCGGAGGGACACCTTGACAGAGAAAGTTTGAGGGATTTCTCGACTATAAGACTCGATAGAGTCTTTGGAATTCTTTCTGTGCGAGAAAACCTTGGCAAGGCAAGATGGATCACCCAAGGGACTGTATAGTAGAGAAGGGGATGCCTGAGCCTCGGCCTGGAGGGTGAGTGAATACAAGGAAGAGGAGACCTTAATAGTTCTTGTAAAATATTGATTGGGGTCATGTTCTTCCTGTGTGAGAAAACCTTGTCAAGGTAAGATGGATCACTCAAGGGACTATATAGCAAAGAAGGGGATGCCTAAGCTTGGGCCTAGAGGGTGAGCGACTGCAAGGAAGATGAAAACTTGATAGTTCTTGTAAACTATTGATGGGGATCATGCACCCAATGGGTATGTCAAGTAGAAAAAAAAAAGAAATGATCCTGGATAACAAAACAACCATGTGGATACAAATCGACAAACTGTGTAGATAATTATTGTTCTAAGATTATGAAATTTTCCTAGAAATTTTATGCAATGTGTTCGCATAAGACTATGATTAATGTGCTTGTTGTCCAAGAATTATTGAAAGTAGGTGACCAAGATTTAAGGTCTAAAAAAGGACCTAACCGAGGAAGAAGGATCAAGATTTCTAAAACAACTGAATGAGAAAGGCATGACATGCGTTTTTGAGAAAGAAAACCGAGGATGGTGTTCCTTTAAGGGGGAGGGAATTGTAACACCCTTATTTCCCCCATCTTGTAATTAATCATAAAATAGGATTACCATGCTAAGGCATGTGTACAGTGTACATGTATTATTGTTTGAGTTTCCAATAACTGACTATGGGGGTGAAGCCTTGAAAGTACTGACCATGATATCACTAGAGGAAAGAATGTGAAAACTACAAGAGAGGGTCAATTATATCAAATAACCCCAAATTTCCCTTGATGGGGATAATAAATCTCCTTCAGATCCTAAGGAGAGAAACCAGTTAATGAAGAAAGGACAAGTGGTTGAATTATCAACCACTCCCATGAATGGGAGCATGTTCTAACTGCAGAATGTCATGTCAAAGTACCACTGGGTATGACAGACCAAGATGACATGAGTTCCCTTCTGACAGAAGGAATAGGATGGGTTGAGAACCATCCTGGGAAAAGATACGATACAAACCTGTAAGGAGAATGCACAGAGCTCTCCAATGGATGATGAACAGAAGGCTGCAATATTGATGCTGAGTGAGCATATGATAAACCTCTCTCAGGGCCATGATAGAGAAAGAAATACCTAAAAGTTTCAGAGAAAAAAACCCGAGCATAAGATGAAATAGAGAAATAATCCTTGAGAACCGTGAGAGTTCCCTGGTGATATCATGGCTTGGCACATGGGTGGCCAGAGTGCTAAGAATTAATTCCTCTGAGCCTATGGTTGGGTCGAAGGACGAACACCCACAGTATGTTAGTTGGCTACCACCTATAATAGATAAGTAATTGCATATCTTGTGTATTTAAGTGGTACTGTGAATTAAAGTTGGATATCCTATGAATGTTGCAGGGATGGATATGTTTGCTTAATGATTTATACTATACCATTTTTGTGTCTTCTTGATTGTGTAATTAGGCAAGTATGAAATTGTATGAATTAGATGTGTTTTTATACTCATAAATTCTTGTGTCCTATGGTGGATTAAGCCAGAGCCACGAACTGTGAGTTCATTGACCATGGGCATAGTTTCATGTATGCAGGTTGACCCTCCTAGTCATTCTGAGCCTCTTGGATGACAGAGTATGTTAATCTTAGGAGAGGTAGTGCATATATGCACAAGCTCTCTACGAGGAAAGAAGAGACTGAGAACCACTTAAGTTCTATACTTGATGAAGGAGCACGAGAGTAGTGTAGAAGACCCTTCTAAGTCTTAAGCCTAAGAGAAAGAGTGAAACTCTCTTAAATCCTTCATAAATGTTGAATATTAGGAATATCAAAGAGACTCAAGTATCAAAAGGGAATATCCTTTTGTTTCAAAGATGAATGGACGATATCTATTTGAGAGGATCCGAGTTTTGTCACAACCGTTAGATTTTAAGGAGGAACGTAGACGTTAAATCTTTGACTCCATCAGTCTTCGTAAGATAGAAAAATGTTGGTAATCATCGTGAAGGGGATGGATCCTTCGAAACCCAAAGTCACGATGTGATCTGGACCAAAGATCCAAGGATCTATCAGGACCCACCTTGACCATCAGATCTGTGAGTGTGGAGTTCACACAGTGGGAGAATCGCACGTTGGTGCGATTAAACTTCCAGACCCCGAAGTTGTGATGTGATATAGACCATTGGATTGAGGAAGGTCATGGACTATTGATCTAATGCGAGCATATTAATGCAAAGAGTATGTTGGAATTCAAAATTCCCTAAGGACCAAGCTCATAAGAGACTAACGCTTTTCAGATGCGTAGATGAGGTCCAAGAGGCGACCTTGTTTCAATTTCATAAGCTCAAGAGGGAAAATTGAAGTAGAGACCCATACATCAGGGATCATAGGAAGTAAATAGAATTCCGAGACCTTCAAAACATATGAAATATTCCAAGTCAGGGAAAAAAGTGAAAACTCAGAAGGAGGAGCAACAGTGACCATTAGATCGAACACTATGAAAGATCTGGATCATTGGGATCCTCGTCCAAAAAATTAGAAGAGAATGCAAGAGTATATCATATCTGGGCTGTCAGATCTAAGCATGAGGAACAACATTTGTTGGATCCCAAGGAAAGTGCATGATGCCTAACCCTTTGAAATTTCATAGGAGAGTGGACCTGCTAAGTCCTGAAGTTTCGAAGTAAATCAAAACCATCCATCATCATGATTGATATGTGGTGTAAGATCCACAACTTCGAAGGGTTGTGGACAAGGAGGAGGATGAACAACCGAATAAAATCTTGTCCATTGATCACTAGGGGGATACATGTCAGGAGATCGTATATTTTGGGTAAATGTACTTCAGAAGGAAATGGGTGCATAGAAGCTTGAAACTATCGAAAGCTGAAGAGATGAAGTAGATCCTATTCGTCGGTCGATAGGAGATATGTGTCGATAGATCAAAGACTTTGGGGGAAAATACTTTGGAGGTTTCCAAGTGAGGAGTGAGACAAACTCCCGAAACCCCAAAATCTGGAGATTCGAAGCACCGAAGTGCCTAAGAGCCGAAGAGATGAAGGGCCGAAGAGCTGAAGGGACGAAGAGCCAAATATCTTTGGACCGTTGGATCCAGAGAGACACGTGTCAATATATCACAAGCTCTAGGTAAATTAAATTGGAGTTTCAGTTGAGAATTGAGATTCTCGAACCCTAAAGACCCGAACTGAATATGGATCGCTAGATGCAGAGGGACATGTGGCGACAGATCGTGGAGTCAGGAGAAATTTGTTCGAGAGTTTTTAGTTGATATTTGAGACTCCTGAAGTCCAGAGAGTCAGAGAGCTAAAGTAAATATCAACTGTATGATCATCCAAAGTAAATATCAATCGTATGATCATCATATTGGCCGAAGTAAATCTCAAGTGTCAGATCATCTGAGGTGAATCTAGACCATCTAATCCAGAAGAGATGTGGCATAGATCAATGGATTCTGGGTAAAGTCTAGAAGTAATTCATAGCCATCATATCAAGAGGAAAGGTGGCATAAATCTGTAGATTTCAGGTAAAGACCCGGAGCAAGCCTCAATTGTCTTATTCAAGTGGACACGCGGTAGGAATTTTCTTACTTAGAGGGGAAGTGAAGTTTGATATTTGAGATCTCAGAAGTACGAAGACCCGAAGGAAATCTTGACCATTGATCGAGCAAAGGGGCCACAGGTATGTTGATCTAGTTGAAATCTCAAACCCTTGAAGCAGAGGCAGAGTCACTAATTGAGAAGGACATGTGTCTGCAAATCGTCAAATCCAGAATATTGAAGTAGAAAATAAATGAAAGTTAGAGACTTGAGAATTCCGAAGTTCAAAATTCTGAGGCAAGTCACAACCTTTGATTTGAAGGAGGTTAGATCTAATCCTCATCTTTGAAAGGTATGGATCTGAGCCATTAGTTCAGAAGAACCTTCAAGGTAGATGAGATCGACAGTCCCATCACATTATGGGGACCGAAGGTGCAATAACTTTAAAAAGTTGAGGGTTGTTGGCAAATTCAGTGAACAGACAACGAATGCTTGTCATTGATGACAACAGTGGAAACGAAAGGATAAGAAGGATAAAACCCCATGGGATTCAGACGTAAAATCTCAGGAGAAACAACATTGAAGAAAACGCGGGCAGCAAGAGCTTACAGAGAAAAAGGAAGACAGAGATCCAGTGACCGTTGGATCCCATTCAAAATTCCCGAAAGGTCGATAGCTGTCAGATTTGTAGAATTTGCACAGAGGTTAAGCGCAGGCATTAAATCAAGAAGAGATCGTAACCATCCACGTGTAGATAGGAGGAATCATCGGAGAATAGGGAATTGGAGTTTCACGAGTCTCGTGTTCAATGACAACAAAAACCCTGAAATCACGATATGCGATTTCGCGATGTAATCGCAACCATTAAGCCAAGATTGCATCTGAACTGTTGATCCAACTCACAATAGCAGACCACGTCAGCAAAAGGACACGTGGCACAACCAGGGAATGACAGGTGTCAAACAAATTTAACACTTCAGGCACATGCAAGTCACGAATCAGAGTGACATGTGGCAGGTTCTAACACGTGTCAAACCATGGGTGATGTCAGCAAAGGCATCAGGGATCGAAACTTTGAAATGCCAAAAACTCTTGACATCAAAAATCCCGAAATCACGATAAGCGATTTGACGATTTGATCATAGCCATTAAAGAAAGAATTATCTGGACCGTTGAATCTCTGCATGGAGTGCGAGTACTGTTATGGTTGTGGAGATGACTCAGTGACCGTTGGATTCAAGCGCAAGATCCGATCATCGTCGGATCAAAGATAATATGCACGTCGTTTAAAGTACAAGGAGGAGTGGGAGTAATCGCGATGTGAAAATCGCGAGATCAAATCTGAGTCGTCGAAGCTAGAAGTGATCTGGATCGTTGATCTCCGTCATCGGAGAATCGGGGATCGAGAATTCTATAGGCATGTGCATGATGACATTTAAAATGTTGAAACCCCGATGAGAGGTTTGACCGAGGTCATGTGCTGACGGTCATATGGGCCGAGGCCTATAGCCAACAGGGCTAGCACGTGGAAAGGAGCCATCAGGAATCGGATAATTGCGAGTCCGTAGGACTTGTGATTTGTGACATCGCAAATGCCGAAATCACGATGAGTGAAATCCCGATTTGATCTAAATCGTTGGATCAAGTATTGATCGGAAGGTCACTGTTCTCTCTCATAGTTAACGACTGAGTATGAATTCTGTTAAGTGAAACAAACTCATTATGAAGAATTAGTTAGCGTTTCAGATGATGATTCAGTTACTTAGACAATTGTTGTTGTTCTTGCTGAAGGAGATGGGAAGTGGAATCGTCAAGGCAGGATGTATAAAAGAAAATGAGTGACACTGTATGTGGTTGGTTGTTCTGTAGGGAAAAAGGAATGAAAGAGTAAGTAAGGAGAAATGAGAAGGAGTTGAGGACCAAGTTTAAAGGATGTACAGAATGAAATGAAATGCATATCAGAAACAGAGAAAATTACAGGAAGAGTAGAAGAAGAACAGAATGACAAAAGAACATGATGCAGAGCAGACTTGTTGAGGAAGAAATAAATTGCAGAACAATATGCAGAGGAGACCAGTTGAGAACAATTTGTTGAAGATTAGAATTACAACACAGAGTGAAATGGTAAGAAGTGATTTATCTGAATAAGTTGTCTATGTTTTCATTATTTAATTTTTCTAGGGAGGTTGGGAGGTGCTCGGGAGGACTGTTGTCCTCAGAAGTTCA
>JZKD02S0566129.1:18108-118876 GCA_000966675.3 Picea glauca | reverse complement strand
ATTGTTGATGATTATTTGAAAAATGATTGGTATATACTTGGTACATGGTTGGATGCACTTGTTTACCGTATAGGTTGATTACAAGTTGTTTGGCACAGGTTGGTGCATGGTTGATGCTCTTGTTTATGGTACAGAATGGTATATGTTGAGGATTGTTGCCTCATCTCAGTTGGTGCTGATAATGTAAGTTAAGTCTTGCATATAGATCTGGTGCTATTGTAGAGTTTTACTCTATTCAGTTGTTGCTGAAAAACCCCCGGATTGAAGTCCATAATAAAAAGAAAATTGTACATACTTCTTGTGTTCCTTGTGGAGATGATTTGTTGATGATATATTGTTGATATATGTTGCTAATATGTATTCACATATAACTGATTATTAATGGCAACAATGAGTAATGAATAAATGTCGAATGCTAACTAATGAGTTTTGTGTAAGAGGGAAGTTTTGGGAAAAAAATCCCCACACTCATTCAACCCCCCCCGCCCCCATTAATTGTGGTAGGTGTGTCCAACAGGATGAACAACTGCTGGCCATTATAAAGATTGACGATCACTTTTCCAAGATAGTCCAATTCCTATCAATAGGAATGGAACCTAGTGAATACACAATCAACCAGAAGAAACAACTAGTAGTGTGCACTGCATATTTTTCACTTATAGCTGGACAACTATACAAAATGGGACTTAATGAGATCCTGAGGACATGTGTCATGGAAGAAGAAAGACCACAGATTTTAGCATAAGCTCATGAAGGCATCACAGGAGGCCACTATACAGGAAAAACAACATCGCAGAAGGGCCTTAGAGATGGCCTCTGGTGGCCTACTTTACACAGAGATGCTAAAGACTACTACAGAGGCTGCAATGTATGCTAAAGAGTTAGGAAACCTTCCAGAAGAGATGTCATGCCATTAGAACCCTAGATAACCTTGAAAGTATTTGAGAAATGTGCCATTGACTTCGTGGGACCTATAAACCCACTAGGGAAGAGCAGAGGAGCTAGATACATCATCACTGCGACATATTACTTGACCAGATGGGCCGAAGCAAGAGCAGTTAAAGATTGTAGTGAAACTATAGCTGTGCATTTCATATTTGATGATATCATCACCAGGTTTGGATGCCCAAATATCCTCATGAGTGATCAAGGTACACATTTTATTAATAAGACTATTGAAGCCTTGACTTAGGAATTTTAGGTTCACCACCAGAATAACACTCATTACCACCCACAAGAGAATGGGACGGTTGAATCTTTCAACAAGATCTTGGAGACATCGCTGATGAAGATTTGTAGTGTAAACATAGATGACTGGGATTTGAGAGTACCAACAATATTATGGGCCTATAGAACCACTTGGAAGAAGCTGACAATGCAGACCCCTTTTAAGTTGGTTTATGGCCTAGAAGCAGTTGTACCCATGGAATATTTAGTCCCCAGCTTAAGAATTGCAGCCTTTACATATATGGATGACAGTGACACTATTCAAGAGAGGCTCGCGCAGTTGGTCGAACTAGAGGAAGACCGATTTACTATAGGATTCCATTAACAAGTTTAGAAGGAACGAGAAAAGGCCTACAATGACATGCATATCAAGAAGAAAGAATTTAAGCATGGAGATATAGTATTGGTATACGATAGCAAGTTCATGAAGCATTTAGAGAAGTTCATAACACATTGGATGGGGTAGTATGAGGTTGCCTATGTCACAGAAGGAGGAGTTGCGTAGTTGAAGACTTTGAATGGAGAATGGAAGGAAAGATTGGTGAATGGGAGCTGATTGAAATTGCACTATGAAAACTAGATGCTTCTCAGCTCTCGGTAAAAATAGAAGGAGAAGGGTCTAGGTACCAGGTATAGTTGAAACTGGGTACCAAACACAGAAAAGGCAGTCTTCACATAGTGGGGAGGAAAAGAGCAGAAAGAACAAACTGTGCTCTATAGTCTGCAGTTGAAGAAAAGCACAAGGTTTAGATTAGAGTTCCTTGGGACGAGTCACAGGAGAGTTTTGGGGGCCTATTGGCCCTTGGTTATGGAAGAAAGTGAATATTATGGAAGAAAATGCAAAATGCGAACTGCGCGGAAGCAACAGTGACTGATACTGGGTTGAAGTGAGAAAAAGAGAAGAAAAGACGGAGCGAAGTATGAGAAATCAAGCCATTGGAGGAGGAGATCGAGGAAGATAGATAAGAAAGGAAGATGGATCATGGACAACTCAACAAGTGAAAAAATCCACTGGTAGATGCTTTGGATAACCTCCTGGGAAGAAAGGAAGAAAGGAAAGATTAGCTAGTGAATCCCGGAAACACGGGTCAAGTTGACCTCGGGTTTTAGACACCTAGGCTTCGACCTAAGGCTGTCGGTGAGTGATTTTAATGTATAAATAAAGGTCAAGAGGACCTCAGATGGGTTCATTAGGTAGATGTGATGATGAGTGATTGTTTTTATTGAGAGAGAAGTATTGTGATAAGAGAGCATTCTGTATTGTAATATCTTCAGCTGGGTGTGAACATCATCCCTATAGTTGGGTGCACAGGGAAGGGAGAAAGGGAGAAAGGTAGAAAGAAAGATAGAGAAAAGGAGAAAGAGAGATATCTGCAAGCTAAGAGAATAGATAGAACTGTAAGCTTTCACCTAATATATTATAAAGCATGATTTTGTGGACGTAGCCCTAGGGAGAGGTGAACCACGTATATCATGTTGTTGTGTATGGTTGATGTTGCATTCTTTACATTGTTACTCTGATGATGCATTATTATGTTAGATCTTATATATAGCTATGTGAAGTAGGTTTATGTTTGGTAAGAATAATCTGATTTCCTTGTATGATTGCGTTGATTCCACTTGCATTTCCTTGTGGTTGTAGACACCTGTGTCCTGCAACCCCTTATTGCTACTTTGGGTGAGACTGCATCTGCTTCGTAGGTGTTTCTAAAAGGGACAATAGTTAGGGATTTTTGGTGCGCTATTAGAGTTGAACCCTGGGTCTATCCCTATGCCAACATATTGCATTGTGAATGATGAAATTAATACAATAAAGAGTTGAGAGGTGCAACACAAAGGAAAGTTGGTTTTCTCTTGATTAAGGGTTTCTAATGTAAATATCTGTGTACTATGTGTATTATCCATTGGTTTATGTTTTGATTAAGAATATATATGCATTTCTTTACTTCACATGTTTAAAACTTACACCAGAGATGCAAGAGGGGTTGGTTGTTACAACCTTATTTTCCACTCTAGGGACACATGGAGGACCCATTGATGTTTCACTATTGAGGCACACTCTTCTACATTTGGATTTCATTGATTTTGAGGAAGTTCATACTCTGAGCCACTAGGAGAGTGCAACCATTCTTGAGCTACATTGTTGATAGCATGTGACTAGTGCTGGCACACTTATACTGAGAGGGGTGGGGTGAATCAATATAGGACTATTTTTACTTTTCTTATAATATTTATTAATTTATTACTTTACCAATCATAAGAAGTTAATAACAAATTTACATACAATCATATAATATATAGTACACATAGATTTAACATGGAAACCCAAATGGTAGAAAACCACTAAAATTTTCTTTATAAATCTTGTAGGCACCAATCTAGTGTTAAAATGCTTGTAGGAACCAACCTATAGGGGACAAAAATATCCTCTCATGAGCACCAAATTAGAAATAATGTTTGTAGTCATGAACCTGCAGGAGACACGAATCTCATTGAATGAGAACCTACTCAGTTCTCCCTGTAGGAACCAACCTACAACTGTTGGATTCAAAGAAACCCACCTGTAGGAGACACCAATCCCCTTAGTTGAGCACAGAATCAACACTACATGTAGATACCAATTTTACTGGAAACATCAATCTCCTAAAGTTGTTAACAATACCAGATTATCTCTTTCCTTGAAGCCTTCACTTACACAAGTTTGTTGCTTCATCTCTATTGTTAAAGTTATTGATCACATAGTTCCATAAGTTCCTTTGTCCTTGCACCTACCAACCACCTTTAGATGATATTCATTTTGTTCTCTAAAATCCTCATACCTATAAACCTCAAATATTCTCTTACACAATCCTTACTTCCACATTCTCTTTTCACACTCACACTTGAATCTGATTTGGGCATCTTTATTTATACATTCTCTTCTTACATAGATTTGTCCATATAGACAAAAAATATATATCCATGGGGTAGGCTCTAGATATCCTTTTATTTTGCTTCAAACGGGGTTGCAACTGATCCTTCAAAACACCTCCATGAAAATCGGTTTTGGTTCCCCTCTATTGCACACGATCTCGTTCACTAGTCCTCAACGCTCAACCACGATTTGATAAAACCAAGATTACATGTGGAACGCCAATATATTCTCTCCTTGCTACTAGACCGATGATCAATAGAGACCCAGTCTCTTTCTTCATCGTTGGGATAGTAAGAGCATGGGAATAAACTTCCATTTCAACAGATGTTCCTTAGAATCAAGGATCAACATCCTTGATCTCATCGGTGCCTATATTTAACCGATGGTTAAAACCTACCTCTTCATTTGCTCATTAATTGATCAGGTGGGGCCCACAACAATCTATGAATGAGATTGTATCTCACCTACTCATTGATCTACGAATCAAAATAAATCTCAGATTCCCTCATCATCAGAGTACCTCTGCTCATAGTCCACTCCGACCATTGCTTCTTNATTGTAGTGAAACTATAGCTGTGCATTTCATATTTGATGATATCATCACCAGGTTTGGATGCCCAAATATCCTCATGAGTGATCAAGGTACACATTTTATTAATAAGACTATTGAAGCCTTGACTTAGGAATTTTAGGTTCACCACCAGAATAACACTCATTACCACCCACAAGAGAATGGGACGGTTGAATCTTTCAACAAGATCTTGGAGACATCGCTGATGAAGATTTGTAGTGTAAACATAGATGACTGGGATTTGAGAGTACCAACAATATTATGGGCCTATAGAACCACTTGGAAGAAGCTGACAATGCAGACCCCTTTTAAGTTGGTTTATGGCCTAGAAGCAGTTGTACCCATGGAATATTTAGTCCCCAGCTTAAGAATTGCAGCCTTTACATATATGGATGACAGTGACACTATTCAAGAGAGGCTCGCGCAGTTGGTCGAACTAGAGGAAGACCGATTTACTATAGGATTCCATTAACAAGTTTAGAAGGAACGAGAAAAGGCCTACAATGACATGCATATCAAGAAGAAAGAATTTAAGCATGGAGATATAGTATTGGTATACGATAGCAAGTTCATGAAGCATTTAGAGAAGTTCATAACACATTGGATGGGGTAGTATGAGGTTGCCTATGTCACAGAAGGAGGAGTTGCGTAGTTGAAGACTTTGAATGGAGAATGGAAGGAAAGATTGGTGAATGGGAGCTGATTGAAATTGCACTATGAAAACTAGATGCTTCTCAGCTCTCGGTAAAAATAGAAGGAGAAGGGTCTAGGTACCAGGTATAGTTGAAACTGGGTACCAAACACAGAAAAGGCAGTCTTCACATAGTGGGGAGGAAAAGAGCAGAAAGAACAAACTGTGCTCTATAGTCTGCAGTTGAAGAAAAGCACAAGGTTTAGATTAGAGTTCCTTGGGACGAGTCACAGGAGAGTTTTGGGGGCCTATTGGCCCTTGGTTATGGAAGAAAGTGAATATTATGGAAGAAAATGCAAAATGCGAACTGCGCGGAAGCAACAGTGACTGATACTGGGTTGAAGTGAGAAAAAGAGAAGAAAAGACGGAGCGAAGTATGAGAAATCAAGCCATTGGAGGAGGAGATCGAGGAAGATAGATAAGAAAGGAAGATGGATCATGGACAACTCAACAAGTGAAAAAATCCACTGGTAGATGCTTTGGATAACCTCCTGGGAAGAAAGGAAGAAAGGAAAGATTAGCTAGTGAATCCCGGAAACACGGGTCAAGTTGACCTCGGGTTTTAGACACCTAGGCTTCGACCTAAGGCTGTCGGTGAGTGATTTTAATGTATAAATAAAGGTCAAGAGGACCTCAGATGGGTTCATTAGGTAGATGTGATGATGAGTGATTGTTTTTATTGAGAGAGAAGTATTGTGATAAGAGAGCATTCTGTATTGTAATATCTTCAGCTGGGTGTGAACATCATCCCTATAGTTGGGTGCACAGGGAAGGGAGAAAGGGAGAAAGGTAGAAAGAAAGATAGAGAAAAGGAGAAAGAGAGATATCTGCAAGCTAAGAGAATAGATAGAACTGTAAGCTTTCACCTAATATATTATAAAGCATGATTTTGTGGACGTAGCCCTAGGGAGAGGTGAACCACGTATATCATGTTGTTGTGTATGGTTGATGTTGCATTCTTTACATTGTTACTCTGATGATGCATTATTATGTTAGATCTTATATATAGCTATGTGAAGTAGGTTTATGTTTGGTAAGAATAATCTGATTTCCTTGTATGATTGCGTTGATTCCACTTGCATTTCCTTGTGGTTGTAGACACCTGTGTCCTGCAACCCCTTATTGCTACTTTGGGTGAGACTGCATCTGCTTCGTAGGTGTTTCTAAAAGGGACAATAGTTAGGGATTTTTGGTGCGCTATTAGAGTTGAACCCTGGGTCTATCCCTATGCCAACATATTGCATTGTGAATGATGAAATTAATACAATAAAGAGTTGAGAGGTGCAACACAAAGGAAAGTTGGTTTTCTCTTGATTAAGGGTTTCTAATGTAAATATCTGTGTACTATGTGTATTATCCATTGGTTTATGTTTTGATTAAGAATATATATGCATTTCTTTACTTCACATGTTTAAAACTTACACCAGAGATGCAAGAGGGGTTGGGTGTTACAACCTTATTTTCCACTCTAGGGACACATGGAGGACCCATTGATGTTTCACTATTGAGGCACACTCTTCTACATTTGGATTTCATTGATTTTGAGGAAGTTCATACTCTAAGCCACTAGGAGAGTGCAACCATTCTTGAGCTACATTGTTGATAGCATGTGACTAGTGTTGGCACACTTATACTGAGAGGGGTGGGGTGAATCAATATAGGACTATTTTTACTTTTCTTATAATATTTATTAATTTATTACTTTACCAATCATAAGAAGTTAATAACAAATGTACATACAATCATATAATATATAGTACACATAGATTTAACATGGAAACCCAAATGGTAGAAAACCACTAAAATTTTCTTTATAAATCTTGTAGGCACCAATCTAGTGTTAAAATTCTTGTAGGAACCAACCTATAGGGGACAAAAATATCCTCTCATGAGCACCAAATTAGAAATAATGTTTGTAGTCATGAACCTGCAGGAGACACGAATCCCATTGAATGAGAACCTACTCAGTTCTCCCTATAGGAACCAACCTACAACTGTTGGATTCAAAGGAACCCACCTATAGGAGACACCAATCCCCTTAGTTGAGCACATAATCAACACTACATGTAGATACCAATTTTAATGGAAACATCAATCTCCTAAAGTTGTTAACAATACCAGATTATCTCTTTCCTTGAAGCCTTCACTTACACAAGTTTGTTGCTTCATCTCTATTGTCAAAGTTATTGATCACATAGTTCCATAAGTTCCTTTGTCCTTGCACCTACCAACCACCTTTAGATGATATTCATTTTGTTCTCTGAAATCCTCATACCTATAAGCCTCAAATATTCTCTTACACAATCCTTACTTCCACATTCTCTTTTCACACTCACACTTGAATCTGATTTGGGCATCTTTATTTATACATTCTCTTCTTACATAGATTTTTCCATATAGACAAAAAATATATATCCATGGGGTAGGCTCTAGATATCCTTTTATTTTTCTTCAAACGGGGTTGCAACTGATCCTTCAAAACACCTCCATGAAAATAGGTTTTGTTTCCCCTCTATTGCACACGATCTCGTTCACTAGTCCTCAACGCTCAACCATGATTTGATAAAACCAAGATTACATGTGGAACGTCAATATATTCTCTCCTTGCTACTAGACCGATGATCAATAGAGACCCAGTCTCTTTCTTCATCGTTGGGATAGTAAGATCATGGGAATAAACTTCCATTTCAACAGATGTTCCTTAGAATCAAGGATCAATATCCCTGATCTCATCGGTGCCTATAGTTAACCGATGGTTAAAACCTACCTCTTCATTTGCTCACTAATTGATCAGGTGGGGCCCACAACGATCTATGAATGAGATTGTATCTCACCTACTCATTGATCTACGAATCAAAATAAATCTCAGATTCCCTCATCATCAGAGTACCTCTGCTCATAGTCCACTCCGACCATTGCTTCTTTGATGAATGGTGAAGATCTACTTGTTGGGCCAACTCAACGACTTAGATGATGACCTAAAGGTCTCCATGCCCAACTCGACCCACTCTCATCTCACATAATAAAAATATGACATGCACCCATGGTAGATCTATGATTGTCCTTTCATTTCTCTCTCTCTCTCTGATCGATGGCTATCATTGGCTCTCGAAGTCCATCATTGTTGGAGTATATTCATTGTATGTAACATAGTCCACATCGACCATCACTTCTCCAATGAACAATGAATATCTACTTGAATTCAATGGATGAGATGATGTCCTAAATGTCTTCACACAAATCTAGGCCCACTCTTGTTCGACACAATCAAAGGATAACACACATCACCCCTTGAGACACATTAGCTGCCACTCTGGAATCCTCGTCACCTTGGCCCCCAAGTTGTGACAACATGTCACTCTAACATTACTCTCCTACCTCCTCAAAATGGATCATCATAGATCCAACAATTGAGGTATATCCTCTGATGGATCTATGGTCCTCAAACCTTCTCATTGTCATACTCCATTTTCAAGTCTTCCTCTTAGACACCTGACAGATGTAATGATCATTGTTGTATCTCATCCAACTGTTAAGATTTAATCGAAGGTTGAAATCTGCATGACAATTAAGGTTCCAACCTTTCCTCCTCAAAACATATCTTACAAGATCCAATAGATGTCGTTTTCCAAATTACCCCTGACAGATCAACGATTTATTTTAACTCAGAACCTTTGTTGGCACCCAAAGTTTTGGGTTCAATTTTGTGCCCACACGGAAATGAAGTTTTGCGCACTCATTCCATGGTTTTGTGAGTGCCTAAGGAAATGTGCAAAGAATGAAATAAAGTGAATAGTGGACTGAGTTTTGTCAGTGCATGCCAAGTTTAAAGGCTACCATGTATGTGCCAGTTCGAGTTTTTTCAATTGCATTGAAAAACAAGTAGATTCCCACCAGAATCAGGAAAGGAATCATGAGGAAATATTCCCAAATGATTACTACCAACAACAAACAAATATGTGGGACGACCATAGAACGAGTTGGCCAGGTAGTTAAGATTTTCCTTGATGCAAAAATTCTGCATGGAGTGTTGTAAGGTCTTGACATTTGAATATGTTAGGACCAAAACAACAACCTCATGAGAGTATAAGCATTCCCATTCATTTTTATAGAGGTGGTACTCCTCTTTTTTTATTTCAAAGAATTTTATTTGGATATCTTATATCAAATAATATATAATTATGTCAAAGGACATAATTCAAATCTTTATCGCTCAAGAAAAATTAAATTGAAAAAGTAAATTTAATGGGAGAATTCCTAAGATATGGACCAGGAACCTCAAGCATCACACATACTGAAAACAAATTACAGAAAATGACAAAGATTCCTCACATGCATCACAGTTTCATATATTTCTGATCACATTCAAAATAAAATAAAATGGTCCAATCACACAAGAGAAATTTGAAAGAGTATTACTTATTAATATGAAAAAGAGAATTTGACAAGTCGATTTCAAATATATTATACTCAAAACTTAGAGTTATAAAATACAATCAAAATCGACCCCAAAATAGTTCTCTAGGATTTTTCAAAAATAATAATTCTATTACAATCTTAGAAATTTAAAGGCATTTGTCCATAAATGGAATGGGACTGGGGATCCCATTGTTAATGGGTAAATCATTAGATGCGGACATGAACTAATCCCCCTAGATCCACCTGGATATAGAACAAAACAAGATGGAACAAGACGATTTCCCTAGGTTAAAATCATTTAATTTGACTACCAAAGAAGGAATAGATAACATACCTTATGAATCGATTCCTTTTGTATTTGTTGATCTTGCCTTACTCCAATGTTCCCATGAGATAATATTTTCGATGACACAAATCAACCAATGTGAAAGCGACAATAGTGAAATTCAATGACAACCTAAACATGTGATCAAGGAGTCATGTAATAAAATATCAATCATTTTATGCGAAAGAGACGTGCCACCATATTTTATTAATGAAAGGTATAAGATACAACCGAATCACCTTGATGTCGCAAGTTCCCTTTTAGTGGCCCTTTGTTTTGACACACACATACATTTTCTCTAAAATTTGCATGAATATTTTTCACAAAATCTTGATGGATGTGTTATCGCACAGTTTGTAGCTGGGAAGAAAGGCTATAAAGTAAGAGGCCAAACTGGCGTAACAGGAACCTATCCCACCCAATGTCACCACGATGGGGAGGTTCTTTCTCTTTAGGGAGGTAAGGTCTAGGGGAGACATCCCTGGTGACCTGGGGTTTTGAAGAGGCTAAAGGACAATTAGACAATGACAAGTTTCCCCCTTCACAGATATCCACTAGAACAGATAGTCCGGCTTATAGCCAACAAAGATAACCAAGTAGAATCCATGCCTGAGAACAAAGCAACAATAAACTGATATATGCAGGATCTGGTCAGTACTTCATATATATCAAAGACTATCTAATATTCAATATAAGCAATTTGAAAGTAAATGTTAACGAAGTCAATGTTTACAAAATAGCAATAAAAGTAATGTCACTTCACCAATAAATACTAGAATGATATGGAATTCAATGCAAAAAATCAATACTTAACTCAATTAATGCCTTTAACTACCATTCAATTTCTCAAAAAATGAAATGTTGTTGTATTAAAGATGTAATAACCAATGATGACATCAACAACTAGGGTTAGTAAGTTACTTGAGCTTAGGGTTAGTGTAGTTAGGGTTTGAAATGCAAGTTTTGAGAGAGTTTGTGATCAAGTTCCACTTCAACACTAGTGGTCTTGAGGTCAGTGCCTTCTAGGGTAAAATGGAATCAATTTAAAGGAAGACACAAGGGTTGAAGGAGGATGGCTAAGGACTAGAGGGAAGAGCTCTGAAGTGCTACTATGGCAGGGCCTCAGAGACAAAACTCTAGGGGAGAGAGGCTCACTCCAGTGTTTCTATGGCAAGGCCTCGTGCTCTCTCCTCCCTCCTTAGATGGAAAAAATGGCTAGCATGAAAGATAAATTCAAGACACGAGAGTCAAATGAAGGAGAGTGTTGCTACAACAAGGATTTATCATCAAACCCTAAAATAAAAACGACCCTAAGTGTAGATAATGTAGGCCTAGGACATCTTCTCCTTCTTGAGCTCAAACAGGAATGGCTAGCAAAGGGGAAAAGGAGAAAGGAGTATAGCTACGGCTAGGCTCTCTTTTCCTCTTCAATGGTTGAAAAAATCTCTATTAGAGGACATGAGACAAGAACCTAGTTGTGTGCTTGTCACCTAGGGTTTTAATCAACAAATTATAAACATGTGCAAGAATATAAGACTACAACCATTCATTCAAGAATTTTTGTAGAAAAAACACTTACATATCACCATGAAATAGCATGCAAACCCTAGTTAATGGAAAAGGTGAGTTCCCAGAAGCAAACCTCATCAAAACCATGTGAGTGGGTGATGTGGTTAAGGGAAATCCAAGCATGTGGGTGTAGTGAGGGCCAAGGATGCAATGTGTTATCTATGGGTGCGTTTGTAGAAGGTGAGTTGTACCTGTCATAGATGCACTCTTTCCAAGCCCATTCTTTCCTTTATTCTTTTATTTATTTTCTTTTTATTTTTTTTCAAGAGATAATCAGGGGAAACTGCCTTGGTGTTGTGACCAATGGTGGCAGCGTTATCCACAAGTAATTTCACAGAAATGAAAGGATGGCTCATGATGAGATCCCCTTTCCCTTGGCCATGCAGCCAAGAGTCACTACCCTGGCATGGTAACCAGTTGGTGGCAATGTCATACTGCTAGGTACCCATGGACCTAATAGGCTGGCTCGTGATGAGACCCCCTATCCTTTGACTAGGTCATGTTTTATTATTTTCTTTTGGATCCCTCTAGTTTCTTGTTGAGATTCTTTTTATTGTTTTCTCAGGGATCCCTGGGAGAAGCATCTCGAGGTCTTAATTTTAGGATTTTATGTCTTACCAACTTTCTTTTACCTTCTGGGCCTTTAGACCCTTGTTCCCACGAGACAAGGTGCAATCCTGAAGAAAGGTCAACCCAATGCCCAAACAAGTTGAGTGGGACAAGTTAGCGGGAAACAAGATGAAATATTGGTTTTATGATGGGAGCGGATGATGGCCTTTCAGAAGTCCCCCCAAGTGGAAAACCAAAACCTATGGACAAATACTTTCTAGGACACCTTATCAATCCCCCCAAACATGGTCAAGTGGAAAAATGTAAGATCCAAGCAGTTGTTAGAAATAAAAGGAATCAGATGCATATATTTAAAGGTTTTAATGATCAAAAGTGACACATACCATGATACCTAGACCAATTACCTCATGGAGGAATAACTCTTTCTAATATAGGACCAAGCTGATGGTGATGGATGCTACTGCTACTAACAAGACAAGGATGATGGAAGAAGAAAAGTGTGGGCCCTCTAGGGCTATGCTCAGGTCAATCCTGCTCTCAGTACTCCATGTCTAGGACTTGTGGGCCTCGAGACATGATCTCCTAGTCATCCCTAAAAAGTGGGGATAACATCTGGCTCCTACTCAGGGACATGTTCTCACCATAAAGTGCATGAGAACCTCAGCATCTATGGAATAACCTATAGACCTTCTCGATCTCGAAAGAAATATTAGTAGAAAAATTGTGGTGGTAATGACACCCCAACATACACACATATATATTAAAATAAATTAATCAATAAGTAAGAATGTGAAAGCAAACTTCTTACCTATACTTACATGTTGGCTGAAATGTTGGGTGTAATCAAACAACCAGTGAAGCCAATCCAACAATGTCCCACGATACCTACCTTTTTGCTTCATCATAAACCAAAATAGTGATAAATCAAGCACAAAAATGTCATGAGTTAGAATATATATCATATCACTGGAAATCACAAAGTCTAACTCATGGAGGTGGGTGGGAGGGATAAAATTGTGCCAAGTCCATCTCTGAGGAAAGTACTCAATACACTTTAGGAAGGGGTCATGAAAATCCCAAGGTTCATAACACTAACTCAAAAGGTCTACACACTGGCTACCTAAGACGTTCTCACACTCTGAAGTCTGGGAAGGGATTGACAAGGATGTATTAGACGACTGGAAAATTCTCAAGGGAAAGTTGAAAAAATAAGAAGATATACTTAAGCTTGTAATATCTAACCAACCCTTGGAATCTAGGGTTTTCCCTAGAGGAAACTCAAAATCAAAAACATACTTCCCAACCACACCTTTAGAAATACAACAAGGTAAAGTAATCAGAGGTGGTTGGGGAAAGTCGTCACAAGGATCCTCCTTTAAGCAAAGAAGGTCATTACTTCTATCAAGACCTGATCATAATGGTGGTTGATAATTATATTCATGGAGAGAATCCAAGCACTCAGAGGGGTACTCATCAAAATCCTCAAGGTAAGACTGAAAATCATCACGAAAACAAGGTACTAGGTCATCCTTGGGTGTTTGAAGAATACAGGTAAAAATCTCATCTCCTTGTTGCCATTGATCAAGAGTAACCTACTCTGATAATTCTAAAGGCAATACTTGGAAATGAATCTCAATTTCATATATGGGATCAACATCATAACCAACTATATCCCACCTACGTCTCCCAACAGGTATGAACTCATCAATGTTATCAACTTTTCCACTATCTGTGTCATAACATGGGGGTTTTGAAACATTCAAGGACTTATTTATTTCCTCCTTTTCTCCCCCATCATAAAGTAAAGAAGCATCAAAGTCTTGGGGAGGAGGGTAACTTACTGCTTCTTCTTGCATAGGAGCTTCAAGGACTTTGGTGTTTTCATCATGCATTATAGTCTCACCCTCAGGAACTACCCCTTCATCTTCAGTTGTGCAACACAGAAGGTCTAATTCTTTCGGTAATTCTATTTCTCCTTTATTTTCTGAATCATGCAACAAGGGGTCATCGAAATCCTGAAATGGAAATAAACTAACCTCATCTTCCTTTTGTTGGGCAGGAGAAATAGGCTCTCGAATTTCTTCATCAGAGGGAGGGGCATAGGTTGATACTGCATCATTTTTCTTAGGTTCCATCTCCTCAGCCATGTCTTCAACAATCCCATGTTGAATGATGGTTTGTTCCCCTTCTTCTTGGAAATCATCAATGAAGTTTTCATGGGAAAAAAAACTTTCCATACTAAGACTACCTGAGGTGAAGAGGTATTTTATCCTAGATAAGGAGATGTTTCATTAAATTCTTGTAGCCATGCCATAAGCTTCATCAAGCATCCTCGGGCACCTTTTACTAAGGGGAAAACCTAGGTGTGGCAGGATCGCATGGGTATAGAGATAGACAATATACTTGTCTTCAGGACGATGGAGTCTAGGAATCTGACATAGAGTGCCCTAAAACCTACTCTGGAAGTCAAATAGGGTTTCATCCTCAGCTTATTTTATATGCTCAAATATTTTTAATAGTACTGAGATGTCTCCCAATCTTATGCCCCATTCTTTGAGAAAGACTTCTTCTAGCTAGTTCATGGAGGTGATGCTAGCATCAGGAAGATCATCATACCATTTTTTAGAATTCTCATGAAGAGTGGTGGGAAAAATTTTCATAACTACATCTTCGACATCATCATCGATAGGATGGAATCCAAAATAAGAATAAAAATTATTCACGTGAAAGTCAACTCTTTCCCCATCGCTACTAGTGAATTTAGGGAGCCATCTTTCTTCTATCGGGGGAATTTGTCATGGGTATCCTGGGATTTTGCTGATGTCTAAAGGATTGTAGTTATAGGGATCCCATTTTGAAGTCATTGTTGGCTTCGTCATCAATAGAGTCGCCAGATAATTTTCTTGAAACTATCAAGAGATAAGGGAAAACACCTTAGTGGAGTCACCAGGTAAGCTTGTAAGATAAGGCATCTAGAGGTAAGGCTTACCTAAAAGTGTCATCTAGGGAAGGTCTGACTCAGTGTTCCACAACAACGGTGCCAAAATTTTATCATGCAATTTGTATTTGGGAAGAAAGGCTATAAAGTAGGAGGCCAAACTGGTGTAACAAGAACCTATCCCACCCAATGTCACCACGATGGGGAGGTTATTTCTCTTTAGGGAGGTAAGGCCTAGGGGAGACATTCCTAGTGACCTGGGGTTTTGAAGAGGCTAAAGGATAATCATATAATGACAAATTTCCCCCTTCATAGATCACCACCAAAACATATAGTCCGACTTATAGCCAACAAAGATAACCAAGTAGAATCCCTGCCCGAGAACAAAGCAACAATAAACTGATATATGCAGGCTCTGGTTAGTACTTCATATATATCAAAGACTATTTGATATTCAATATAATCAATTTGAAAGTAAATGTTGATGAAGTCAATGTTTACAAAATAGTAATAAAAGTAATGTCACTTCACCAATAAATACTAGAACGATATGGCATTCAATGAAACAAATCAATACTTAACTCAGTTAATGCCTTTAACTACCATTCAATTTCTCACAAAATGAAATGTTGCTGCATTAAAGATGTAATAACCAAGTATGGCATCAACAACTAGGGCTATTAAGTTATTTGAGATTAGTGTTAGTGTATTTAGGGTTTGAAATTCAAGTTTTGAGAATTTATGATCAAGTTCCACTTCAACGCTGGAGGTCTTGAGATCAATGCCTTCTAGGGTAAAATGGAGCCAATTTAAAAAAGGATGCAAGGGTTGAAGGAGGACGACTAAGGACTGGAGGGAAGAGCTCTAAAGTGCTACTATGGCAGGGCCTCAGAGACAAAATCCTAGGGGAGAGAGGCTCACTACGATGTTGCTATGGCAAGGCCTCGCGATCTCTCCTCCTTCCTTAGATGGAAACAATGACTAGCATGAAAGATAAAGTCAAGACAAGAGAGTCAAATGAGGGAGAGTGTTGCTACAACAAGGCTCTATCATCAAACCCTAGAATATAAGCAAATTATAAACATATGCAAGAATATAAGACTACAACCATTCATTCAAGAAGTTTTGTAGAAAAAACACTTACATATCGCCATGAAATACCATGCAAACCCTAGTTGTAACACCTTCCTTCAAGAGAAATGCCAAAATATGCCAAAAATATATTCCTTCAATAAGTGTGCCTTCCTTAAATCAACCAAGTACCCAAGATAGGGTGCCAATTGCATACCTCACTAATGAGTGAGTCAGTTGTGATGATAAAATGAGGATCAAAATCCTCAATATATACTGTATCAGTGACCTAATTTACGTTTTAGGTCATAAAAAGGCCGACAAGGCCATAATATCAAAATATTATTGTTTTTACATTAAATTCTAGACTAAAACCCTAATCAAGAAAAAAGGTAATATGTCACCCCTTCCTAGGGTGACATTAGCCCTTATTAGGGAAAATGTAGCCTCCTAAAGCAAGACGTTAGCCCTCATTGGGCTCCTCCAAGATGCCACATGTGCCAACTACCCTGTCCATATGCCAACATGCTCATGATGACTTCATAAGCCTACTGGTGACATCCTAGGCCATCTAGAGAGAATGTCCCTCTGAAAGTGGGTCAATCCCCCTAGGACAAGCAGTGTTGGGGTGCCTCTGGTGGATCGTTCTCGTATTCTCTGGTTCAAAGTCTATGATCATCCTCTGACCTGTCTCTGCCCCCTGATGGGGTCTCAACATCCATATGGTGGGATGTTCAGCCCCATGGAGGTCTGAAATGTTCATCTCCCCATGTGTACTGGTCCAAATGGTACCTGTCCATCGGGCATGATCTTGCACATCAAAAGCTATGACCTCCATGGGCTCATCAATCACAGGGATCATAGCAATGTCAATCACATATCATCATTAATATTATTAAACATATGCATACAATCCCTAATACATCTATCAATAGCTCAAAGACATTACACAAGCTTGCTATACAAATCTGGAGGAAAAGACAAAACATTCTATTGGGCTAGTGTCCATCGGAAAAGGTGAGTTCCCATAAGAAAACCTCCTCAAAACCATGTGAGTGGGTGATGTGGTTAAGGGAAATCCAAGCATGTGGGTGCAGTGAGGGCCAAGGATGCAATGTGTTATCTGTGGGTGCCTTTGTAGAAGGCGAGTTGTACCTGTCATAGATGAACTCTTTCCAAGCCCATCCTTGCCTTTATTCTTTTATTCTTTTATTGCTTTTCTTTTTCCTTTTTTTCAAGAGCTAGACAGGGGAAACTTCCCTGGTGTGGTGACCAGTGGTGGCAGCATTACCCACAAGTACTTTCACATAAATGAAAGGTTGGCTCGTGATGAGACCCCCTTTCCCTTGGTCATGCAGCCAAGAGTCACTACCTTGTCATGGTAACCAGCTAGTGGAAATGTCATACTGCTAGGTACCCATGGACCTAATAGGCTGGCTCGTGATGAGACCCCCTATCCTCTGACTAGGTCTTGTTTTATTATTTTCTTCCAGGTCCCTCTAGTTTCTTGTTGAGAAGATTTTTGGTGCTTTCTCGGGGATCCCTGGGCAAAGCATCTCAAGGTTTTATTTTTAGGCTTTTATCTCTTACTAACTTTCTTTTACCTTCTGGGCCTTTAGCCCCTTCTTCCCATAAGACAAGGTGCAATCCTAAATAAAGGTCAACCCAATGCTTGAACAAGGGGAGTGGGACAAGTGAGCAGGAAACAACATGAAATATTGGTTTTATGATGGGAGTGGATGATGGCCTTTTAGAAGTCCCCCCAAGTGGCAAACCAAAACCTATGGACAAAGGCTTGCTAGGACACCCTGTCAATCCCCCCAAACATGGTCAAGTGGGAAAATGTAAGATCCAAGAAGTTGTTAGAAATAAAAGGAATCAGATGCATATATTTAAAGGTTTTAATTATCAAAAGTGACACATACCATGATACTTGGACCAATTATCTCATGGGGAAAGAACTCTTTCTGATACAGGACCAAGCCGATGGTGATGGATGGTACCGTTATTGATAAGACAAGGATGATGGAAGAAAGAAAGGGTGGGCCCTCTAGGGCTATGATTAGGTCAATATTTCTCTTGGTACTCCATGTCGAGGACCAGTGGGCCTCAAGACATGATCACCTAGTTATCCCTGAAAAGTGGGGATAATAGGATGAATGGAGACCTCAAGCATCACTTGAAATAGGATTCTTCACACAGTCTTTAGCCTATTCTTGCATCAATTTTCTATGCTTATCTATGCTTGTACCTCTAACCTTTTCCACGAGAAGCCTATCATTATATAGGAGAAGATGAAGTGTTAAAGAGATGAGGATGATCCCATCAAATTAGAGAAGTCAGTAGGATCATAATTATAGGAACGCCACCTCAAATTTATAGAATATTCCACTTCTAGAAGATGTTAGAACTTCTTTCCTCTTTTAGTTTTAAAGTGTCGCCTCGACCTGCCTATATAGCAACATTTGGAAATCCTGTGGGCTGGCTATAGTGAAGCATGCAAAAATTAGGGATTTCCGCACTGTGTAAAGGGAGTAGCCCGTAGCGGCCTTCCAAAAATGCATCTTGCAAGGGTGGAAAGAGGTTGCTTTTATCAGGAAAAAGATTATATTGGGAACCTGGACACATGTTTATGTAATCATCATGAGGGTGAACAAGATAATGTGTAACAAAATGCCCCCCAAATTATGAGGCTGGAACTCGAGACAACCGAAATACTTTGTAAAATAAGTGTGTATGTGTCAAGAACTAGGGGCACACCAATCAAGAACCTGCAAACGATCAAGCATATGTACAATATCACAGCATGTCTGAAGTAGGCATTCCCATGTTCAGACCGTAAATGATTGAAATCATAAATGTAGGTAATGGCCACCAATTATACAACGTGGATCCATGCCAACAAGATTCTGCATAGCCACTAGGAATACACTGTGGATCCATGCATAGAAAACTCAAGTATGAAAATAGCCACGAGACATACAAGGTGGATCTATGTGTCAAAACAAATCACAAATACTCCATCGCAACCTGGACCAAAAAATGATGAAGTCCAGGGTCTTCAATCCATCGCCCGTTAGTACGATTCTAGTCACGTGATTGAAGATGTTGAAGTTGAATGTGAATAGAAACCACTTGATTACCAGTCATTAATGAAAACTATTAACAAGTGCAAGGGAAATCACCATTGATGTCAATGACTCCCATGGTACTCCAGTACAATCCAACAAGTGTGAATAAATGAGTTGAAGTTGAACACTTGACAAAATCTCTCGATCAGGGATCAATGATGTGGATCCACTGTCGAAAGTGAAGAAACCTGCCATTGAGGCATGCAGGCTCTAAGGTACTAAATAATTTCTAAGTCTTTTTCCTAGATAATGAGTTGAAGTCGATAGGAAAAGACTCATCAAAGGAGGGCCTTGATGTATACCCCATCAATGACATGAAATAAGTAACATATTTAGGGTAGAGAAAAATACATATGTGACTTGGGATTGACACAAGGAATACCAACATGGTAAGAATGGACAATTGTAGATGACCGACTTGATAGAAGGTTTCAGTTGAACTTCTCTTGAACATATGAATGACACGACAATGATCTTGGCGGTATTGACTCAAAGATGACCCAAGATGTGAACTTGCAAAAGGTCAGACAAGAGACAAGCGGATTGCCCAACCCATATTAAAATGACAAAGAGGGGTGTCATGGTCAAGAGTGATTCTTACTACCATTAATACAGATACAGAGACACATTCCTTTCCCAAATTCCCCCCCACAATTTATGGCAAGTACCTCTTTATTTTTACGCAAGATTGAGGAGGATACCATATGATTGTCAATTTAAGCTCATCCTTTGGATGAGTCCCTCAGAATATATTTAACGAACCCTAAGAAGGAGTGGTTTGGTCCCATGCGGGCCTTTCAATGTTTGTTTAACGAGTCCGAAGATAGAAAACTTGGGGGTTTTTCATGTTTTGAGAGTCTAAAAAACACTTAAAGAGAACTCTCCCAGTTCCTTTTTTGTAAAGTAGTNCAATATACTTGTCTTCAGGACGATGGAGTCTAGGAATCTGACATAGAGTGCCCTAAAACCTACTCTGGAAGTCAAATAGGGTTTCATCCTCAGCTTATTTTATATGCTCAAATATTTTTAATAGTACTGAGATGTCTCCCAATCTTATGCCCCATTCTTTGAGAAAGACTTCTTCTAGCTAGTTCATGGAGGTGATGCTAGCATCAGGAAGATCATCATACCATTTTTTAGAATTCTCATGAAGAGTGGTGGGAAAAATTTTCATAACTACATCTTCGACATCATCATCGATAGGATGGAATCCAAAATAAGAATAAAAATTATTCACGTGAAAGTCAACTCTTTCCCCATCGCTACTAGTGAATTTAGGGAGCCATCTTTCTTCTATCGGGGGAATTTGTCATGGGTATCCTGGGATTTTGCTGATGTCTAAAGGATTGTAGTTATAGGGATCCCATTTTGAAGTCATTGTTGGCTTCGTCATCAATAGAGTCGCCAGATAATTTTCTTGAAACTATCAAGAGATAAGGGAAAACACCTTAGTGGAGTCACCAGGTAAGCTTGTAAGATAAGGCATCTAGAGGTAAGGCTTACCTAAAAGTGTCATCTAGGGAAGGTCTGACTCAGTGTTCCACAACAACGGTGCCAAAATTTTATCATGCAATTTGTATTTGGGAAGAAAGGCTATAAAGTAGGAGGCCAAACTGGTGTAACAAGAACCTATCCCACCCAATGTCACCACGATGGGGAGGTTATTTCTCTTTAGGGAGGTAAGGCCTAGGGGAGACATTCCTAGTGACCTGGGGTTTTGAAGAGGCTAAAGGATAATCATATAATGAAAAATTTCCCCCTTCACAGATCACCACCAAAACATATAGTCCGACTTATAGCCAACAAAGATAACCAAGTAGAATCCCTGCCCGAGAACAAAGCAACAATAAACTGATATATGCAAGCTCTAGTTAGTACTTCATATATATCAAAGACTATTTGATATTCAATATAAGAAATTTGAAAGTAAATGTTGATGAAGTCAATGTTTACAAAATAGTAATAAAAGTAATGTCACTTCACCAATAAATACTAGAACGATATGGCATTCAATGAAACAAATTAATACTCAACTCAGTTAATGCCTTTAACTACCATTCAATTTCTCACAAAATGAAATGTTGCTGAATTAAAGATGTAATAACCAAGGATGGAATCAACAACTAGGGCTAGTAAGTTATTTGAGATTATTGTTAGTGTATTTAGGGTTTGAAATTCAAGTTTTGAGAATTTATGATCAAGTTCCACTTCAACGCTGGAGGTCTTGAGATCAATGCCTTCTAGGGTAAAATGGATTCAATTTAAAAAAGGATGCAAGGGTTGAAGGAGGACGGCTAAGGACTGGAGGGAAGAGCTCTGAATTGCTGCTATGGCAGGGCCTCAGAGACAAAATCCTAGGGGAGAGAGGCTCACTACGATGTTTCTATGGAAAGGCCTCGCGATCTCTCCTCCTTCCTTAGATGGAAACAATGACTAGCATGAAAGATAAAGTCAAGACAAGAGAGTCAAATGAGGGAGAGTGTTGCTACAACAAGGCTCTATCATCAAACCCTAGAATATAAGCAAATTATAAACATATGCAAGAATATAAGACTACAACCATTCATTCAAGAAGTTTTGTAGAAAAAACACTTACATATCGCCATGAAATACCATGCAAACCCTAGTTGTAACACCTTCCTTCAAGAGAAATGCCAAAATATGCCAAAAATATATTCCTTCAATAAGTGTGCCTTCCTTAAATCAACCAAGTACCCAAGATAGGGTGCCAATTGCATACCTCACTAATGAGTGAGTCAGTTGTGATGATAAAATGAGGATCAAAATCCTCAATATATACTGTATCAGTGACCTAATTTACGTTTTAGGTCATAAAAAGGCCGACAAGGCCATAATATCAAAATATTATTGTTTTTACATTAAATTCTAGACTAAAACCCTAATCAAGAAAAAAGGTAATATGTCACCCCTTCCTAGGGTGACATTAGCCCTTATTAGGGAAAATGTAGCCTCCTAAAGCAAGACGTTAGCCCTCATTGGGCTCCTCCAAGATGCCACATGTGCCAACTACCCTGTCCATATGCCAACATGCTCATGATGACTTCATAAGCCTACTGGTGACATCCTAGGCCATCTAGAGAGAATGTCCCTCTGAAAGTGGGTCAATCCCCCTAGGACAAGCAGTGTTGGGGTGCCTCTGGTGGATCGTTCTCGTATTCTCTGGTTCAAAGTCTATGATCATCCTCTGACCTGTCTCTGCCCCCTGATGGGGTCTCAACATCCATATGGTGGGATGTTCAGCCCCATGGAGGTCTGAAATGTTCATCTCCCCATGTGTACTGGTCCAAATGGTACCTGTCCATCGGGCATGATCTTGCACATCAAAAGCTATGACCTCCATGGGCTCATCAATCACAGGGATCATAGCAATGTCAATCACATATCATCATTAATATTATTAAACATATGCATACAATCCCTAATACATCTATCAATAGCTCAAAGACATTACACAAGCTTGCTATACAAATCTGGAGGAAAAGACAAAACATTCTATTGGGCTAGTGTCCATCGGAAAAGGTGAGTTCCCATAAGAAAACCTCCTCAAAACCATGTGAGTGGGTGATGTGGTTAAGGGAAATCCAAGCATGTGGGTGCAGTGAGGGCCAAGGATGCAATGTGTTATCTGTGGGTGCCTTTGTAGAAGGCGAGTTGTACCTGTCATAGATGAACTCTTTCCAAGCCCATCCTTGCCTTTATTCTTTTATTCTTTTATTGCTTTTCTTTTTCCTTTTTTTCAAGAGCTAGACAGGGGAAACTTCCCTGGTGTGGTGACCAGTGGTGGCAGCATTACCCACAAGTACTTTCACATAAATGAAAGGTTGGCTCGTGATGAGACCCCCTTTCCCTTGGTCATGCAGCCAAGAGTCACTACCTTGTCATGGTAACCAGCTAGTGGAAATGTCATACTGCTAGGTACCCATGGACCTAATAGGCTGGCTCGTGATGAGACCCCCTATCCTCTGACTAGGTCTTGTTTTATTATTTTCTTCCAGGTCCCTCTAGTTTCTTGTTGAGAAGATTTTTGGTGCTTTCTCGGGGATCCCTGGGCAAAGCATCTCAAGGTTTTATTTTTAGGCTTTTATCTCTTACTAACTTTCTTTTACCTTCTGGGCCTTTAGCCCCTTCTTCCCATAAGACAAGGTGCAATCCTAAATAAAGGTCAACCCAATGCTTGAACAAGGGGAGTGGGACAAGTGAGCAGGAAACAACATGAAATATTGGTTTTATGATGGGAGTGGATGATGGCCTTTTAGAAGTCCCCCCAAGTGGCAAACCAAAACCTATGGACAAAGGCTTGCTAGGACACCCTGTCAATCCCCCCAAACATGGTCAAGTGGGAAAATGTAAGATCCAAGAAGTTGTTAGAAATAAAAGGAATCAGATGCATATATTTAAAGGTTTTAATTATCAAAAGTGACACATACCATGATACTTGGACCAATTATCTCATGGGGAAAGAACTCTTTCTGATACAGGACCAAGCCGATGGTGATGGATGGTACCGTTATTGATAAGACAAGGATGATGGAAGAAAGAAAGGGTGGGCCCTCTAGGGCTATGATTAGGTCAATATTTCTCTTGGTACTCCATGTCGAGGACCAGTGGGCCTCAAGACATGATCACCTAGTTATCCCTGAAAAGTGGGGATAATAGGATGAATGGAGACCTCAAGCATCACTTGAAATAGGATTCTTCACACAGTCTTTAGCCTATTCTTGCATCAATTTTCTATGCTTATCTATGCTTGTACCTCTAACCTTTTCCACGAGAAGCCTATCATTATATAGGAGAAGATGAAGTGTTAAAGAGATGAGGATGATCCCATCAAATTAGAGAAGTCAGTAGGATCATAATTATAGGAACGCCACCTCAAATTTATAGAATATTCCACTTCTAGAAGATGTTAGAACTTCTTTCCTCTTTTAGTTTTAAAGTGTCGCCTCGACCTGCCTATATAGCAACATTTGGAAATCCTGTGGGCTGGCTATAGTGAAGCATGCAAAAATTAGGGATTTCCGCACTGTGTAAAGGGAGTAGCCCGTAGCGGCCTTCCAAAAATGCATCTTGCAAGGGTGGAAAGAGGTTGCTTTTATCAGGAAAAAGATTATATTGGGAACCTGGACACATGTTTATGTAATCATCATGAGGGTGAACAAGATAATGTGTAACAAAATGCCCCCCAAATTATGAGGCTGGAACTCGAGACAACCGAAATACTTTGTAAAATAAGTGTGTATGTGTCAAGAACTAGGGGCACACCAATCAAGAACCTGCAAACGATCAAGCATATGTACAATATCACAGCATGTCTGAAGTAGGCATTCCCATGTTCAGACCGTAAATGATTGAAATCATAAATGTAGGTAATGGCCACCAATTATACAACGTGGATCCATGCCAACAAGATTCTGCATAGCCACTAGGAATACACTGTGGATCCATGCATAGAAAACTCAAGTATGAAAATAGCCACGAGACATACAAGGTGGATCTATGTGTCAAAACAAATCACAAATACTCCATCGCAACCTGGACCAAAAAATGATGAAGTCCAGGGTCTTCAATCCATCGCCCGTTAGTACGATTCTAGTCACGTGATTGAAGATGTTGAAGTTGAATGTGAATAGAAACCACTTGATTACCAGTCATTAATGAAAACTATTAACAAGTGCAAGGGAAATCACCATTGATGTCAATGACTCCCATGGTACTCCAGTACAATCCAACAAGTGTGAATAAATGAGTTGAAGTTGAACACTTGACAAAATCTCTCGATCAGGGATCAATGATGTGGATCCACTGTCGAAAGTGAAGAAACCTGCCATTGAGGCATGCAGGCTCTAAGGTACTAAATAATTTCTAAGTCTTTTTCCTAGATAATGAGTTGAAGTCGATAGGAAAAGACTCATCAAAGGAGGGCCTTGATGTATACCCCATCAATGACATGAAATAAGTAACATATTTAGGGTAGAGAAAAATACATATGTGACTTGGGATTGACACAAGGAATACCAACATGGTAAGAATGGACAATTGTAGATGACCGACTTGATAGAAGGTTTCAGTTGAACTTCTCTTGAACATATGAATGACACGACAATGATCTTGGCGGTATTGACTCAAAGATGACCCAAGATGTGAACTTGCAAAAGGTCAGACAAGAGACAAGCGGATTGCCCAACCCATATTAAAATGACAAAGAGGGGTGTCATGGTCAAGAGTGATTCTTACTACCATTAATACAGATACAGAGACACATTCCTTTCCCAAATTCCCCCCCACAATTTATGGCAAGTACCTCTTTATTTTTACGCAAGATTGAGGAGGATACCATATGATTGTCAATTTAAGCTCATCCTTTGGATGAGTCCCTCAGAATATATTTAACGAACCCTAAGAAGGAGTGGTTTGGTCCCATGCGGGCCTTTCAATGTTTGTTTAACGAGTCCGAAGATAGAAAACTTGGGGGTTTTTCATGTTTTGAGAGTCTAAAAAACACTTAAAGAGAACTCTCCCAGTTCCTTTTTTGTAAAGTAGTTTGACAAGACTGAAAAGGTGATAAACTATCGCCCATCAAATGTTTTCTTCAAATACTTTTACGAGCATGAAAAGAACAAGGTTGCTCGGCAATATTTTTGTTTTTATGGAGCATGAAAAGAGATTAAAGAGTTATCCATAGGTTTCGTTGTTTTAGTGTTACCATAGTGAGTACGAAAAGACGAAAAAATTATACTCGATTATGTTCTCATTGATTTTCGAGCCCGAGAACAAACAAAGACTATGCTTGAAGTTTTTCTGAAAAACCTTAAAAAGTAATTGTACATGTGACCAAAACAAATCGAAAAAGAATGTCTATACTTCGTTGTCCAAGGTCCTAAATTTTTTCCTGCAAGGAACAAAACACNAAGAATGGACAATTGTAGATGACCGACTTGATAGAAGGTTTCAGTTGAACTTCTCTTGAACATATGAATGACACGACAATGATCTTGGCGGTATTGACTCAAAGACGACCCAAGATGTGAACTTGCAAAAGGTCAGACAAGAGACAAGCGGATTTCCCAACCCATATTAAAATGACAAAGAGGGGTGTCATGGTCAAGAGTGATTCTTACTACCATTAATACAGATACAGAGACACATTCCTTTCCCAAATCCCCCCCCCCAATTTATGGCGAGTACCTCTTTATTTTTACGCAAGATTGAGGAGGATAACATATGATTGTCAATTTAAGCTCATCCTTTGGACGAGTCCCTCAGAATATATTTAACGAACCCTAAGAAGGAGTGGTTTGGTCCCATACGGACCTTTCAATGTTTGTTTAACGAGTCCGAAGATAGAAAACTTGGGGGTTTTTCATGTTTTGAGAGTCTAAAAAACACTTAAAGAGAACTCTCCCAGTTCCTTTTTTGTAAAGTAGTTTGACAAGACTGAAAAAGTGATAAACTATCGCCCATCAAATGTTTTCTTCAAATACTTTTACGAGCATGAAAAGAACAAGGTTGCTCGGCAATATTTTCGTTTTTATGGAGCATGAAAAGAGATTAAAGAGTTATCCATAGGTTTTGTTGTTTTAGTGTTACCATAGTGAGTACGAAAAGACAAAAAAATTATACTCGATTATGTTCTCATTGATTTTCGAGCCCGAGAACAAACAAAGACTATGCTTGAGGTTTTTCTGAAAAACCTTAAAAAGTAATTGTACATGTGACCAAAACAAATCGAAAAAGAATGTCTATACTTCGTTGTCCAAGGTCCTAAATTTTTTCCTGCAAGGAACAAAACACTTACAAGACCTTTAGAGTTAATGGGTTTTTGACTAAAATGTATTTATATAAAACAAAATATTAGGAAAAATGATAAAAAAGTAATAAATAGAAGCAAAAAGTATTTTTCACCATTTTATTTGCACTTGGTCAAAAACTTACGAAAAACCCTTATTTTTTACCTCAACTTTGGCGAAGGATTACAAAGGCCACAAGGGATCATTCAATGAATGGATTACATAAAAGAGGTAAGAATATGATCTTCTATATTTTCAACAGATTAATTTTTGTTTTTGATGGTAAAAAATCAAGATTTTTTGATGATTTGGGACTACTAGTCATGCGCTAGGGCCGCCGCGAGTGGCCTATAACGGGCCCTACATAAATCAATTATTTTTGCAGGTGCGTTAAAGAGAACTCATGGAAATTCTGCACTGTACTTGAATCTTGATCACGGTGGCTGAAAAACTAAAAATAAAATTTTACGTTGACTCAACAAAAATCCCAAAAAATGTTGAAAAAGTGTGCTAAAGATCTTCTTTGTTTCCCATGCAGGTGTTTACTTGCAAATATGTTGGAATGGAGAGAGCATGAGCACAAAGAAGATGATATTATGGCTATAAATGATTCAGGGACTGTGAATGCACTCTGACAATGTGGTCTATTAAAATTCTTCAAAGTTCAGGGAATGAGAGCCCAACGAAGATTACTAGAATATTTGGTTCATATGTGGGATTCGGATCAACAAGTGTTACACATGGGTTTTCATGTCCTCGTTTTGGATATTGAGGATATTTATTTCCTGACGTTGTTTTCATGTCGTGGGGAACGCGTGACTCTGACAGGTGGTCAAGGTGGTGGTTTTCTCATGAGTGATTACATTCGTCAGCATTGTGAACCTAATTCCAAAAGACGTAAAGGAAAAGTAGCAATCCAAGGTGTGAGAGACTTGATCCTCAGAACCATCCTTTTCACTATTGCACGAATGGCAGGGAGTGATTCACCACACATGGAACTCCAAAGTTATTTTCAATATTCCATTGAATGTTTGGAGCCTCGAGTATTCAATTGGTGTGATGGTGTATTATGAATCATGAAAATCCAACTCATGAAAAGAAAGAATGGGGACCTAAAACAGTTCAGTTATGGGTCCATTTTAGTATCTTTCTTCCTAGAAAGAGTTGCACACCTACACCTGCAGGTGGAATGGGGAATACTAGCTAGAGAGACCCACGAATGAAAACATGGTGTGACTTGATGACACGATATGTGGCGGGCTGGATTGTGAAGTATGATGATGCATTATTCAATTGGTTGGGACCACAAATCCTGATGATTGATAATTATGCTTATGTCGGTCTAGGCTTTCGAGGTGATCCAGATTTGGTTCTCCCTAAGGGATCTTAGTGGGGAGATCTAGGTAAGAAAGACATTTGTTTTTTACAATGTTTTTATGAGTTTTTAAAATATTTAATGTTTTTTTTTGTTTCTGATCAAAAGACTAATAAAAAAATTTAGATCATGCAGATGTAGGGCCACATCGACCCCCGGGCTCTTCTCCTATTCAGAGGTGAGGAGAGGCATGCATAGTAGCCAGATGGGATGCCGAGGATTATGATGTGATAGAGAAGAACCTGGAAGGGTTGATGACAGACATCCCTGATATATCCATCGAGGAGATCTCGAGGAATTATCAACACCATACTGTAGGTGTATCTGGCTCACTTAGTCAGTTACTACGTAGGGTAGCGAGAGAAGTAGTATGCTATCACGAGAGGCATCCATGATGCCATTTTTTAGGGGCCATGGGCTCTATATTTTGATATTTTGATGTTTGGATGAAAACTCTTTTTGTAAACATTGTATCATTATATATATATACATGAGGCTTTTACGGTTTACTCTACTTTTTGTACAATATGTGGAATGTGATTGGAATTACAAATGTCTCAAATGTCTATCTAATAGATAATTATCTAGAGCATCCGTTAATGTATTTAGACATCTAGGAATGTGCTGATATTCAATATAAATGAAATGATATTCCAAGAGGCGGATTCGTAAATATACCCATAATAGAGTAGGGCTTCAGATAGTATAGACATTGTTTAACTGTAGTACTACTAGCTTCGAATCAATTCATATAATGAAGTGATGACTCCTAAGAGAAATAGCACTAGTCAATAATTCAATGACCACACTATACTCTGTGATATTATTAGTCACTAGACCGAGACAAACACCTTGTAGACAAATAAGTTTGTTTGAGGGTGCATAGATTTCCCAAGCAGCAGAAGCTAAATTTCGGGTATTATGGCTAGCACCATCGACAAAGACAATATAAGGTAGAAAAAACACGAACATCTGGGACCAAACACAATGGAGGGTAAGTAGCCAGGAGTAAAAGTAAAAAAGCAGAAACACACTAAAGTAACACACAAGTGTATGACATAGTAAAAATACAAGTGCTTATGCAGAGATAGGCTAAGCGTAGTACTTATTCAAGTAAATCCCATTTCTGGGTTCACTCAAAGGAGTTTCATCGTAATCTACTAACTTGTATGATCCCTTCTCCAACACTGTTTTAACAATATAAGGGCCTCACCACATAGCCTCAAATGTTCTGGCTCCTAGCAAATCACAATCTTGTTCATAGAGGAGAACTAGCTCACCTTCAGAGAACATGCGTGGCTTGACATGTTTGTCGTATTGGGATTTTACGCGTTTCTTTTGGGTTTCAATAACTAGGGTGACATCACAACGGGTTTCATCCAATTGCATAAGATACAACAAATGTTCCTCCTCAACAAAAGTGTTTGGGAGAAGTTTGACGGCTAGTTTTAACGATGGAATTTCACATTCAATCAGTATAACAACTTCTAAACCATACACTAATTGGAAGGGTGTAAACCCTGTGGCTGACTTCACGGATGTTTGATAGGCCCACAATGCTGAGAAAAACATCATGTGCCAACTCGTTTTGTGAATTTTGATAATCCATCAAAACATGGTAATAAGTACTTTGTTTATTGCTTTGACTTAGTTGTTGGCCTGTGGATAGTAGGTGGTTGAGTTTTCATGTCGAAGGCCCAACTTTTCCGTAAGCTCATACATCATAAAGTTTCAAAAGTGGATACCATGATCGGTAACAATAGCCTATGGGATTCCAGATCGTGTGATAATATCATTGAAGATGAATAGAGCTGTAGTTTTTCCCGTGTTTTTGAATGTAAAAATCGCCTCGTCCCACTTCGCAAAATAATATATGCCTACAATAATGTACCCATGCCCCCCAGCTGAGTGAGGGTTACATGTCATGAAATCGATGCCCCATTTAGCGAAGGGTCTAACGAAAACTATAGGATGTAAGGGAGCAGGTTGAGATCTTATTTTCTTGTTGTATGTTTGGAAAGTGTGGGATTTTTGGACGACAATAATACAATATTTGAATAGAGAAGGCAAAAAACACCTAGCTCATAATATATTTTGGGCAGTAACATACCTAGACATGTGACTACAACATGCTCTAGAATGGAATTCATTCAAAGCTTTCTCAGCCTCATCATAAGTGAGACATCGTCGAAAAACGGAGTCAACTCCATGACGATAAAGGGTATCATCGAGGATGATATACTGACGAGCTTGGTAACATATGTGATGAAGGTCAGTACTAGACAAATCAGAATCAAAATTTTGAGTCTGGAAATATATAATGATATCTCCATACCAAAGGTCATCGGAACTGATAAAAAAAATGGATTCATCGGGTAATGAATCCTCTACTACATTTTCTGTCTCAGAACAGGGAAGGTCACATATCAATTCGGAAAACACCAAGGATTTCTTAGACTTAGCATGTTCAAACTCTAAGTCAAACTCCTAGAGTATTACAATCCATTTGGAGTATTTTCCCCCTAGCAACTAGCATGTATGAATGTGATGCATAGGGTTGCAATCAGAAATCATGGTGGTCTTGCGTAAAAGGATATAGTTCCAGAAACATTGGACATCTTGAACAACTGCCAAGGCCAGTTTTTCAACATGTAAATACTTGTCTTCGGTACTCATGAGACTCCGACTCAAATAATAAATGACATGTTCTTCGTGAGAATCGTCCTCTTGGACCAGAACCATGGCAATGGTAGAGTCTGAGGAAATGAAGTAAAGGAAATAATCTCAATTGTAATAGAGTCGAAAAAGTAGTGGGGTACGGGTTAAAGTTAATTTCAAGGCTTGGAAAGATTTGTTAGCGGTAGTGTTCCATACGAATTTAGAACCCTTCTTCAGCGGTCAAGTAAATCTGAGTGTCAACTCAACATAGTTTGGGATGAAACGACGTAAAAATTTTGCCTTCCCCTGCAAACTTTGAAGTTGGCGAAGTGAAGAAGGAGGAGGGGGATTGAGAATTTCCTTGACCTTCAGAGGATCTACTCAGATCCCTTGTCGAGATACGATAAATCCTAGAAGTTGGCTGGACTCCACACAAAAAACACATTTGTGTGGGTTTAAGCATATACTATAGAACTGACATCAAAGGAAAATGGCTCGGAGGTGTGACGGATGATCAACGCAGTGCATGGAATGGGACGGTAGGTCATCTAGACATGGTTGTACAATTTGCTTTATATCATGAAAGGCATAAGACATGGCATGTTGAAAAGTCGTTCCAACATTCTTTAAACTGAAGGGTAATTTCTGGTAGGCGAAATTTCCCCAAGGATAAATAAAATCGGTTTTTTGTTGATCCATAGGCACGATGTTGATTTGATTATATATAGAGAAACCGTCCATCAAAGAGAATATTTCACTCCTGGCACAATCGTCAACAATCCGGTCGACGAAGGGGGTGGGAAAGTTGTCTTTAGGAAAATCTTTATTAATGTCCCTATAATCAATGCATACGCGGATCGTACCTTGTTTCTTGTTGACTGGAATGAGATTGGATACCCAATCATTTAAAGCCATGGCATAAATAAAGCCAACTTTAAGATTTTTTTCGACTTCAAGCTTGATAGCGGTTTCTTTGTGAGGGTGGAATGGGCGAAGTCTTTTCCGGATAGGTTTAACGCTCGAGTATGTCTTAATTTTGTGTACAACAATATCAGGGTCAATACTAGGCATCTCTTCATAACTCCATGCAAAGACGTCACAAAATTATTGAAAAATGGATTTATATGTGACAACTTCATCAGTGGAACACGAAGCTCTGATGTGCACATTTTCGACAACTCTAGCTTTAGTGGATATGTCGAGGGGGACCGTGGGTGAAATATTACTTAAGTTCCCTTCGTATAACACATCGTGTGTGGACTTGGGAACGGAAGAAATGACAATAACAGTTGACAAAGTCGAAATACGTTGGTAACTCTTGAGGGTGTTGTCTTCCAGGAAGAGAATGGAATGATGATTCCCATCATCCCAAGAAGTTTCCTCCATAGACATAACCGACATAATCATCTCATTTGTGGGAAAAATCATGTGAAAAGGATCAGGAGATGAATCGCCAAGAGAGGGGTTAGAGGGTTTGCTGATTGAATGGCTTGATAGGCGGATTCAATCAGACTTAAAGGTATCTGGTCACCATAGTGTGAATAATCACTAGGTTCGGGTATTAGCCATGGGTCAGAAGATGAACGGGTTTCATGAACGGAGGTGGAAATCATGTTGATCAAGGAAACCAGAGGTGGTGGAATGTAGGGTGGTGGGATAAAAAACGTACCCATCAGAGTGGAATCTTTGAGAAGACCCACAAAGACATTCTCATACCTAGGGGGTGTCTTAGCTATGAAAGGTATGTTGTTGGTACGTGTGTCAGAGTTGAAGAAGGCTAGTTGGTCCACTGTAACTACTTTTCCTTGATGCAAAAAATGCATGATCTAGAAAAGAGTAGACATGACTGCATGCATAAAATTGATCCAACTACGACCAAGTAGAAGGTTGTAATCAAGAGGTGCATCAAAGACCTCAACTTCAACGTTGACCATTTTTCCTTCTAATGTAATAGGCAACGAAGGGAGTACACTGTAGGGATCAAATCCAGATCCATTAAATGCCCTGAGTGTGTTGTGTGATTCAGTTAAGGGAGGGGAGCCGATGCCTTTCCAATAGGCAATAGACATGACACATGTCAAGGCACCCTCATCAATAACTATTCTATAAATGTTATTGTCGGAGAAAAGAACTTGTATTTGAAATGCGAGTTGAGGGGGTAACCTTTGAATGTGATCTTCCAAGTCAAATATTATTAAATTTGTATCCGTAGGGTGGATTCTACTGATAGATTTCAACAATGCCTTCCATTGTGTAGGACAACTCTAAAGGACTTCGAGGGCTGACATCGCAAACGATGCTTGTGCTATATCTTCTACTATACTATAGTTCTAGGCAGCACGCGCATGAGGATTGAAAGCAAACTTTCAAACCACTCCCTTGGGAGGAGGGTGAAGGACTGTATTGGGTTCGGTCATTCGAGATGAAGAGGATCGTTGGAAGGTGGAGCTGAGGGATATTGTTGGATCAATGAAGGTGGTATATCATCAACTTTCTCCTTGGAGGAAGGGTAATATTTGGCACGAGTGCTAAGTGTGATGTCATTCTTCTTTGAATCACCATTACACATAAGTACATAGGAGGTGGTGGAGGAAGAAGGTTGATCATGGATGACCTATTGAACCTATTGTTGAGAAGGGAAGGGTTGAGACAAGATGACAAGGGTAGGAGGTTTTGGGGTCCCTTGGAGGAACTTTATGACCTCAACACATCTCAGACAATCCTTCGTGTAGTGATCATCACTATAGATAAGGCAAGGATAGCAAGGTTTGCGTTGATCCTTATCTTCAACAGGTTGTGTCTTAGCCTAATCGGATTGCGGGTTGTTATTCTTATCCTCCTTATTCCTATCCTTCCCTTTTTTATATTTATTCTTACCGGTAGGAGTCGATTGAATGACGTTCACTTTTAAAGTTTTACCGGTGGGAGGGGTGGGCGTTAGAGCATTTTGAACATTAGAAGCATGGGATTTGGGCGTGGTGTGAGAGGTTTGTGCAGATTGAGGTTGATCATGTAAAGCACCTATCACACCATCAGTGACATGAGAAGCTGTTGGGGTCTTTGAGGTGGTCGTGGTAGAAGGACGAGGTGCATCAAGGAGCAGATCGTAAAGAGTACCCATTTGTGAATAAACGAGATCGAGATACTAGGCACGACTGATTGCCTGTTATTCTGTAACAACTCCACCCATAACAATGTCTTTATATATGTCATTCATGAAGGATTTCGTGAACCATTATGCCAATAATTGATCGGGAAGATCAAGTTTGATTAGATGACATCTTCGTCTCCACTCATGAATGTGGTCAGAGATATGAGTGGATTTACTCTTCTTGAAAGAACTCAAAATCCCGGTCCCTGTTTCATAACGGATTGGAAATTGGTAATGAGTGAGGAAAGCCATAGCTAGGGTATTGAAATCGGTGAATAAGCCTCATGGTAATTATATATACCAATTCATGGCTGAACCCGTGAGAGTTCGATGAAAAAGATGTAATCGAATAGAGTCATCCATCAAAGAGTTGGATGAACACCAAATATGGAAAGTCATGACATGATTGTTCAGATCCTCTCCTAGTTTACCATCAAACTTAGGAATGTTGGATGGGAGTTTGGCTAGTATGACAGGCCACTGAGGAGAGTGACGGATAAGGTCATTTATAATTCTAGACATATCAGAGAGGTCCAAAGTGGCCAAAAAGGGTAACTGTCTATTCAAGTGAGGGTACTGGTGACTTTGGGGAGGAAGTCCCATTGGTATACCTGTAGGACCATAAGCAGTTTGTATATAATGCAAAGATCTGGGCAGAGTCAGTTGTTGGTGTAGATGCATGTAGTCCATGGGGTTGGGTTGGTTAGGGATTTTCCCTTGGAAAGGAGTACTGGACTGAACATTTGGGCCCCAAGTGGGATTCAAAGAAATCAGATATGGTTGATCGTAGTTCGAGGGTACTAAAACACTGGTTTGAGAATATTTCCCCCTAGAGGGTTGTGGGTTAGCTTGAAGGTTCCAAAGGTGAGCTAACAAGTTTGATGCATTCAGTCCAAATTGTGAATTATAAGTTCCAACCTGAGAATGTCCTCCATAAGGAGGAGGTGCTTTAATTTGAGTGTGACCTCCAGATTGAGGTTTCCCCCTCGCATAAGATTTCCCCTCAGTGAGAATATGGTAACCGGAAGTGAATAGATGATGAGTGCTACCAATTGGATTGGAGCCACTAGGGCTAGGTCCACCATGAAGAGGTGGATAAGACCCTCCAGAGAGGACTTGGGAAGGTTTGGGAACATAAAAAACAGAGGTATTATTCCCAAGTGGTACTCCGGATGGAATTTGGGTATAGATGGTAGCAAAATAATTCAAAGCGTGATACCCAAGAGGAAGAGAAGGGGTAGTTTTAGCGGAACGTGGTGTACCAATGGGAGCATGGTTAACCACTATATTCCTGAAAGGAATAGTTGTAGCATGAGGAAGAATTGTAGAGTGGGCCATTTGAAAAGGGATGGTTGAATGAGGGATAACTGACTGGGCTTCTGAGCTAGCAAAGAGATAAGCAGTTGTATTGGAAAAATGACCTAGGGAGATTGTGAGGACAATAGACATCTCGGGTAGCTCAGGGATGGTAGGTATATCTACTCCTACCCCTGAGCTAGAAAGGTCTCGTACTGTGCGAGGTGGGCTTCTAACTATGTCAGTAGTCCAAAAAGGATCATCGGCTCCAAAAGGTCTAGTTAGAGTTCTAGAAGAAACAACAACAAGTTCCCCATAAGAATTCATCCGGATAATACGTCTTTCATATCTAAGAGGGATGCAAAAATCTTCCATAGAATCATAAATAATTCGGAAACTTTCCAAAGAGGTTGAACCTTCCTCTTGTGTTATGTTGGTATCCTGGACTTCACTCTATTGAGGAGATCCCTCTGATGTGTGAGGGGGTATAGGGGTAGAATCTTCCATGTTTTCTTGTGGAAGTCCCTATACAATGCATGAACGCCGGGGAGGATCTATGTTGGCAGAACCAAAAAATCTACAGAAAAATCTATGGACAACTATGTAAAAAAACAACATGCACTAGTAAAATCTAGGAATTAAAACCAAGCAAACAATACCTTCCTATTCTAAAGTCACTAGTTGGTGATGAAATCCAATCTCGCGATGTCGATACAAGAAGGGGCTGGGCTAGGGTGGAAAAGTTACGTTGATGAATTGCTTAATGGAATTATACCCTGGTGCAAACTCCCACACATAATCATGGGTATACCCTCCAAGGAGCCTGAGTGAGTTTGGCCAACGTCGATTCCAGGTACCGTGGAGACTTTCCCCTCCACAGTCCCCTTTCATAAGACCCTAAGAAGATAGGATACTAAAGTTACCACAAACAAAAATGATGCCTAGGGGAACAATTGATAGTCCGATCCACACACATGGGCATGGTATCGAGACCGAAATCAAATTGAGAGGCTTCCACTCATCATTGTGGGTATACCTTCAAGCGACCCCCATAATACATGCAATCTCTACACCGATACCAACAAAGTAGGGTGAGTGACTCTGCCAATCTCAATGTGACCTCAATTTTGACCCTTGTGTGAGAAGGGCTTCCTAGGACAAAATGTTGCAAATAGATTTGACCACTCCTTATCACAAGATACTATGGTGCGTTTTTTGCTTTGGAGAGTGTGTCTCACTGCCTATTCCAAAGCTCTAGAATAACTAATGTTGGTGTAAAAGAGTCCTAGAAAAAGTTACTAGTTGAATTTTAGAGTTTCGCAGCAGTATTAAAGGTTGTTGTTACTCAAGAGGGAGACGAGAATGAAACCAATGTTTTGTGAGACTTTGACCCAATAACGTGTAAATATAAATGAATGATGCAAATTTTTCATTAGATGAATTCTATCTATAGTAGGGAGAAATAATTTTTCTGGAACAATGCAAACTACGATGTACAATTCTCTTCTTTTAAATGCAATACCAAACAATCATAAACGATATAATTTCACTATTTGTTCTTTTTCAAATTTTTTGAATGCCAATATTTTCTGCATAAATGATCGCCTAAAAGACTTTAATTTTTTCCTTTCAAAAAACCAATAGGGACGGAACTAAGAAAGGACAAGCAATCAATGAAAAGAAAACACTCAATAAGCACCCAATTCGATCTTTCAATGAAGATATAAACACAAAATGAAAAGAAAAGGTTTCTTCAAATGTAAACAAGAAAATGGTTTTCCGACCACTAAGAAATCCAAAAGGTGTAACCAACCTATAATTCCAACTCCAAATGAAGACTTTTAATTTATCAAGCACTTAGATGCAAGTTCAGAGATTATATCCTTGTCGATAAAAATAAAAAACAAAAATAAAAAAAAGATCAAAAGAGAGGCGTTCAATCTCCAAAATCAATCAAGATCAAGTTGAAACAATCAGAAGCAGTCAAGAACTGGTATTAAAAACCCTTTTTTAGCTGACTGAAGAAAAAACCTGGGCAATAGTAGAGGTTAAGACCCAATCCAAAAAGTTTTTAAACATCTCTGGGGGCAGGTAGTATAACACAGTGCGGAAATGAGTGGTTTCCACAGGCCAATAATCATGCAGGTCACAGAAATCCCACACTGAAATAAACCACTAGGGTGCAGAAATAGAAGGTTTCCGCGATCTACCTATAAGGTGCAGTGCGTAAGTCTTTCACAAAATAGAAAATTTTTCAAAAAGGACAAAGGGTCGGGAAAATTTTAAATCTAGTGTGTCTAATTGGATCTCCCACAGACTCAGAGACTGAAACATAATGTAAAAGATAGGCTATGAGAAAATGGCCAACAAAAAATCACAATCAAGTTGTACCTCCCCAGTGGAGTTGCCAATTTTGTTAACGGGTAAATCGGTAGATGCGGACATGAACTAATTCCCCCTAGATCCACCTGGATCTAGAACAAAACAAGACATAACAAGACTCTTTCCATAGGTTACAATCATTGAATTTGACTNAGGAACAAAACACTTACAAGACCTTTAGAGTTAATGGGTTTTTGACTAAAATGTATTTATATAAAACAAAATATTAGGAAAAATGATAAAAAAGTAATAAATAGAAGCAAAAAGTATTTTTCACCATTTTATTTGCACTTGGTCAAAAACTTACGAAAAACCCTTATTTTTTACCTCAACTTTGGCGAAGGATTACAAAGGCCACAAGGGATCATTCAATGAATGGATTACATAAAAGAGGTAAGAATATGATCTTCTATATTTTCAACAGATTAATTTTTGTTTTTGATGGTAAAAAATCAAGATTTTTTGATGATTTGGGACTACTAGTCATGCGCTAGGGCCGCCGCGAGTGGCCTATAACGGGCCCTACATAAATCAATTATTTTTGCAGGTGCGTTAAAGAGAACTCATGGAAATTCTGCACTGTACTTGAATCTTGATCACGGTGGCTGAAAAACTAAAAATAAAATTTTACGTTGACTCAACAAAAATCCCAAAAAATGTTGAAAAAGTGTGCTAAAGATCTTCTTTGTTTCCCATGCAGGTGTTTACTTGCAAATATGTTGGAATGGAGAGAGCATGAGCACAAAGAAGATGATATTATGGCTATAAATGATTCAGGGACTGTGAATGCACTCTGACAATGTGGTCTATTAAAATTCTTCAAAGTTCAGGGAATGAGAGCCCAACGAAGATTACTAGAATATTTGGTTCATATGTGGGATTCGGATCAACAAGTGTTACACATGGGTTTTCATGTCCTCGTTTTGGATATTGAGGATATTTATTTCCTGACGTTGTTTTCATGTCGTGGGGAACGCGTGACTCTGACAGGTGGTCAAGGTGGTGGTTTTCTCATGAGTGATTACATTCGTCAGCATTGTGAACCTAATTCCAAAAGACGTAAAGGAAAAGTAGCAATCCAAGGTGTGAGAGACTTGATCCTCAGAACCATCCTTTTCACTATTGCACGAATGGCAGGGAGTGATTCACCACACATGGAACTCCAAAGTTATTTTCAATATTCCATTGAATGTTTGGAGCCTCGAGTATTCAATTGGTGTGATGGTGTATTATGAATCATGAAAATCCAACTCATGAAAAGAAAGAATGGGGACCTAAAACAGTTCAGTTATGGGTCCATTTTAGTATCTTTCTTCCTAGAAAGAGTTGCACACCTACACCTGCAGGTGGAATGGGGAATACTAGCTAGAGAGACCCACGAATGAAAACATGGTGTGACTTGATGACACGATATGTGGCGGGCTGGATTGTGAAGTATGATGATGCATTATTCAATTGGTTGGGACCACAAATCCTGATGATTGATAATTATGCTTATGTCGGTCTAGGCTTTCGAGGTGATCCAGATTTGGTTCTCCCTAAGGGATCTTAGTGGGGAGATCTAGGTAAGAAAGACATTTGTTTTTTACAATGTTTTTATGAGTTTTTAAAATATTTAATGTTTTTTTTTGTTTCTGATCAAAAGACTAATAAAAAAATTTAGATCATGCAGATGTAGGGCCACATCGACCCCCGGGCTCTTCTCCTATTCAGAGGTGAGGAGAGGCATGCATAGTAGCCAGATGGGATGCCGAGGATTATGATGTGATAGAGAAGAACCTGGAAGGGTTGATGACAGACATCCCTGATATATCCATCGAGGAGATCTCGAGGAATTATCAACACCATACTGTAGGTGTATCTGGCTCACTTAGTCAGTTACTACGTAGGGTAGCGAGAGAAGTAGTATGCTATCACGAGAGGCATCCATGATGCCATTTTTTAGGGGCCATGGGCTCTATATTTTGATATTTTGATGTTTGGATGAAAACTCTTTTTGTAAACATTGTATCATTATATATATATACATGAGGCTTTTACGGTTTACTCTACTTTTTGTACAATATGTGGAATGTGATTGGAATTACAAATGTCTCAAATGTCTATCTAATAGATAATTATCTAGAGCATCCGTTAATGTATTTAGACATCTAGGAATGTGCTGATATTCAATATAAATGAAATGATATTCCAAGAGGCGGATTCGTAAATATACCCATAATAGAGTAGGGCTTCAGATAGTATAGACATTGTTTAACTGTAGTACTACTAGCTTCGAATCAATTCATATAATGAAGTGATGACTCCTAAGAGAAATAGCACTAGTCAATAATTCAATGACCACACTATACTCTGTGATATTATTAGTCACTAGACCGAGACAAACACCTTGTAGACAAATAAGTTTGTTTGAGGGTGCATAGATTTCCCAAGCAGCAGAAGCTAAATTTCGGGTATTATGGCTAGCACCATCGACAAAGACAATATAAGGTAGAAAAAACACGAACATCTGGGACCAAACACAATGGAGGGTAAGTAGCCAGGAGTAAAAGTAAAAAAGCAGAAACACACTAAAGTAACACACAAGTGTATGACATAGTAAAAATACAAGTGCTTATGCAGAGATAGGCTAAGCGTAGTACTTATTCAAGTAAATCCCATTTCTGGGTTCACTCAAAGGAGTTTCATCGTAATCTACTAACTTGTATGATCCCTTCTCCAACACTGTTTTAACAATATAAGGGCCTCACCACATAGCCTCAAATGTTCTGGCTCCTAGCAAATCACAATCTTGTTCATAGAGGAGAACTAGCTCACCTTCAGAGAACATGCGTGGCTTGACATGTTTGTCGTATTGGGATTTTACGCGTTTCTTTTGGGTTTCAATAACTAGGGTGACATCACAACGGGTTTCATCCAATTGCATAAGATACAACAAATGTTCCTCCTCAACAAAAGTGTTTGGGAGAAGTTTGACGGCTAGTTTTAACGATGGAATTTCACATTCAATCAGTATAACAACTTCTAAACCATACACTAATTGGAAGGGTGTAAACCCTGTGGCTGACTTCACGGATGTTTGATAGGCCCACAATGCTGAGAAAAACATCATGTGCCAACTCGTTTTGTGAATTTTGATAATCCATCAAAACATGGTAATAAGTACTTTGTTTATTGCTTTGACTTAGTTGTTGGCCTGTGGATAGTAGGTGGTTGAGTTTTCATGTCGAAGGCCCAACTTTTCCGTAAGCTCATACATCATAAAGTTTCAAAAGTGGATACCATGATCGGTAACAATAGCCTATGGGATTCCAGATCGTGTGATAATATCATTGAAGATGAATAGAGCTGTAGTTTTTCCCGTGTTTTTGAATGTAAAAATCGCCTCGTCCCACTTCGCAAAATAATATATGCCTACAATAATGTACCCATGCCCCCCAGCTGAGTGAGGGTTACATGTCATGAAATCGATGCCCCATTTAGCGAAGGGTCTAACGAAAACTATAGGATGTAAGGGAGCAGGTTGAGATCTTATTTTCTTGTTGTATGTTTGGAAAGTGTGGGATTTTTGGACGACAATAATACAATATTTGAATAGAGAAGGCAAAAAACACCTAGCTCATAATATATTTTGGGCAGTAACATACCTAGACATGTGACTACAACATGCTCTAGAATGGAATTCATTCAAAGCTTTCTCAGCCTCATCATAAGTGAGACATCGTCGAAAAACGGAGTCAACTCCATGACGATAAAGGGTATCATCGAGGATGATATACTGACGAGCTTGGTAACATATGTGATGAAGGTCAGTACTAGACAAATCAGAATCAAAATTTTGAGTCTGGAAATATATAATGATATCTCCATACCAAAGGTCATCGGAACTGATAAAAAAAATGGATTCATCGGGTAATGAATCCTCTACTACATTTTCTGTCTCAGAACAGGGAAGGTCACATATCAATTCGGAAAACACCAAGGATTTCTTAGACTTAGCATGTTCAAACTCTAAGTCAAACTCCTAGAGTATTACAATCCATTTGGAGTATTTTCCCCCTAGCAACTAGCATGTATGAATGTGATGCATAGGGTTGCAATCAGAAATCATGGTGGTCTTGCGTAAAAGGATATAGTTCCAGAAACATTGGACATCTTGAACAACTGCCAAGGCCAGTTTTTCAACATGTAAATACTTGTCTTCGGTACTCATGAGACTCCGACTCAAATAATAAATGACATGTTCTTCGTGAGAATCGTCCTCTTGGACCAGAACCATGGCAATGGTAGAGTCTGAGGAAATGAAGTAAAGGAAATAATCTCAATTGTAATAGAGTCGAAAAAGTAGTGGGGTACGGGTTAAAGTTAATTTCAAGGCTTGGAAAGATTTGTTAGCGGTAGTGTTCCATACGAATTTAGAACCCTTCTTCAGCGGTCAAGTAAATCTGAGTGTCAACTCAACATAGTTTGGGATGAAACGACGTAAAAATTTTGCCTTCCCCTGCAAACTTTGAAGTTGGCGAAGTGAAGAAGGAGGAGGGGGATTGAGAATTTCCTTGACCTTCAGAGGATCTACTCAGATCCCTTGTCGAGATACGATAAATCCTAGAAGTTGGCTGGACTCCACACAAAAAACACATTTGTGTGGGTTTAAGCATATACTATAGAACTGACATCAAAGGAAAATGGCTCGGAGGTGTGACGGATGATCAACGCAGTGCATGGAATGGGACGGTAGGTCATCTAGACATGGTTGTACAATTTGCTTTATATCATGAAAGGCATAAGACATGGCATGTTGAAAAGTCGTTCCAACATTCTTTAAACTGAAGGGTAATTTCTGGTAGGCGAAATTTCCCCAAGGATAAATAAAATCGGTTTTTTGTTGATCCATAGGCACGATGTTGATTTGATTATATATAGAGAAACCGTCCATCAAAGAGAATATTTCACTCCTGGCACAATCGTCAACAATCCGGTCGACGAAGGGGGTGGGAAAGTTGTCTTTAGGAAAATCTTTATTAATGTCCCTATAATCAATGCATACGCGGATCGTACCTTGTTTCTTGTTGACTGGAATGAGATTGGATACCCAATCATTTAAAGCCATGGCATAAATAAAGCCAACTTTAAGATTTTTTTCGACTTCAAGCTTGATAGCGGTTTCTTTGTGAGGGTGGAATGGGCGAAGTCTTTTCCGGATAGGTTTAACGCTCGAGTATGTCTTAATTTTGTGTACAACAATATCAGGGTCAATACTAGGCATCTCTTCATAACTCCATGCAAAGACGTCACAAAATTATTGAAAAATGGATTTATATGTGACAACTTCATCAGTGGAACACGAAGCTCTGATGTGCACATTTTCGACAACTCTAGCTTTAGTGGATATGTCGAGGGGGACCGTGGGTGAAATATTACTTAAGTTCCCTTCGTATAACACATCGTGTGTGGACTTGGGAACGGAAGAAATGACAATAACAGTTGACAAAGTCGAAATACGTTGGTAACTCTTGAGGGTGTTGTCTTCCAGGAAGAGAATGGAATGATGATTCCCATCATCCCAAGAAGTTTCCTCCATAGACATAACCGACATAATCATCTCATTTGTGGGAAAAATCATGTGAAAAGGATCAGGAGATGAATCGCCAAGAGAGGGGTTAGAGGGTTTGCTGATTGAATGGCTTGATAGGCGGATTCAATCAGACTTAAAGGTATCTGGTCACCATAGTGTGAATAATCACTAGGTTCGGGTATTAGCCATGGGTCAGAAGATGAACGGGTTTCATGAACGGAGGTGGAAATCATGTTGATCAAGGAAACCAGAGGTGGTGGAATGTAGGGTGGTGGGATAAAAAACGTACCCATCAGAGTGGAATCTTTGAGAAGACCCACAAAGACATTCTCATACCTAGGGGGTGTCTTAGCTATGAAAGGTATGTTGTTGGTACGTGTGTCAGAGTTGAAGAAGGCTAGTTGGTCCACTGTAACTACTTTTCCTTGATGCAAAAAATGCATGATCTAGAAAAGAGTAGACATGACTGCATGCATAAAATTGATCCAACTACGACCAAGTAGAAGGTTGTAATCAAGAGGTGCATCAAAGACCTCAACTTCAACGTTGACCATTTTTCCTTCTAATGTAATAGGCAACGAAGGGAGTACACTGTAGGGATCAAATCCAGATCCATTAAATGCCCTGAGTGTGTTGTGTGATTCAGTTAAGGGAGGGGAGCCGATGCCTTTCCAATAGGCAATAGACATGACACATGTCAAGGCACCCTCATCAATAACTATTCTATAAATGTTATTGTCGGAGAAAAGAACTTGTATTTGAAATGCGAGTTGAGGGGGTAACCTTTGAATGTGATCTTCCAAGTCAAATATTATTAAATTTGTATCCGTAGGGTGGATTCTACTGATAGATTTCAACAATGCCTTCCATTGTGTAGGACAACTCTAAAGGACTTCGAGGGCTGACATCGCAAACGATGCTTGTGCTATATCTTCTACTATACTATAGTTCTAGGCAGCACGCGCATGAGGATTGAAAGCAAACTTTCAAACCACTCCCTTGGGAGGAGGGTGAAGGACTGTATTGGGTTCGGTCATTCGAGATGAAGAGGATCGTTGGAAGGTGGAGCTGAGGGATATTGTTGGATCAATGAAGGTGGTATATCATCAACTTTCTCCTTGGAGGAAGGGTAATATTTGGCACGAGTGCTAAGTGTGATGTCATTCTTCTTTGAATCACCATTACACATAAGTACATAGGAGGTGGTGGAGGAAGAAGGTTGATCATGGATGACCTATTGAACCTATTGTTGAGAAGGGAAGGGTTGAGACAAGATGACAAGGGTAGGAGGTTTTGGGGTCCCTTGGAGGAACTTTATGACCTCAACACATCTCAGACAATCCTTCGTGTAGTGATCATCACTATAGATAAGGCAAGGATAGCAAGGTTTGCGTTGATCCTTATCTTCAACAGGTTGTGTCTTAGCCTAATCGGATTGCGGGTTGTTATTCTTATCCTCCTTATTCCTATCCTTCCCTTTTTTATATTTATTCTTACCGGTAGGAGTCGATTGAATGACGTTCACTTTTAAAGTTTTACCGGTGGGAGGGGTGGGCGTTAGAGCATTTTGAACATTAGAAGCATGGGATTTGGGCGTGGTGTGAGAGGTTTGTGCAGATTGAGGTTGATCATGTAAAGCACCTATCACACCATCAGTGACATGAGAAGCTGTTGGGGTCTTTGAGGTGGTCGTGGTAGAAGGACGAGGTGCATCAAGGAGCAGATCGTAAAGAGTACCCATTTGTGAATAAACGAGATCGAGATACTAGGCACGACTGATTGCCTGTTATTCTGTAACAACTCCACCCATAACAATGTCTTTATATATGTCATTCATGAAGGATTTCGTGAACCATTATGCCAATAATTGATCGGGAAGATCAAGTTTGATTAGATGACATCTTCGTCTCCACTCATGAATGTGGTCAGAGATATGAGTGGATTTACTCTTCTTGAAAGAACTCAAAATCCCGGTCCCTGTTTCATAACGGATTGGAAATTGGTAATGAGTGAGGAAAGCCATAGCTAGGGTATTGAAATCGGTGAATAAGCCTCATGGTAATTATATATACCAATTCATGGCTGAACCCGTGAGAGTTCGATGAAAAAGATGTAATCGAATAGAGTCATCCATCAAAGAGTTGGATGAACACCAAATATGGAAAGTCATGACATGATTGTTCAGATCCTCTCCTAGTTTACCATCAAACTTAGGAATGTTGGATGGGAGTTTGGCTAGTATGACAGGCCACTGAGGAGAGTGACGGATAAGGTCATTTATAATTCTAGACATATCAGAGAGGTCCAAAGTGGCCAAAAAGGGTAACTGTCTATTCAAGTGAGGGTACTGGTGACTTTGGGGAGGAAGTCCCATTGGTATACCTGTAGGACCATAAGCAGTTTGTATATAATGCAAAGATCTGGGCAGAGTCAGTTGTTGGTGTAGATGCATGTAGTCCATGGGGTTGGGTTGGTTAGGGATTTTCCCTTGGAAAGGAGTACTGGACTGAACATTTGGGCCCCAAGTGGGATTCAAAGAAATCAGATATGGTTGATCGTAGTTCGAGGGTACTAAAACACTGGTTTGAGAATATTTCCCCCTAGAGGGTTGTGGGTTAGCTTGAAGGTTCCAAAGGTGAGCTAACAAGTTTGATGCATTCAGTCCAAATTGTGAATTATAAGTTCCAACCTGAGAATGTCCTCCATAAGGAGGAGGTGCTTTAATTTGAGTGTGACCTCCAGATTGAGGTTTCCCCCTCGCATAAGATTTCCCCTCAGTGAGAATATGGTAACCGGAAGTGAATAGATGATGAGTGCTACCAATTGGATTGGAGCCACTAGGGCTAGGTCCACCATGAAGAGGTGGATAAGACCCTCCAGAGAGGACTTGGGAAGGTTTGGGAACATAAAAAACAGAGGTATTATTCCCAAGTGGTACTCCGGATGGAATTTGGGTATAGATGGTAGCAAAATAATTCAAAGCGTGATACCCAAGAGGAAGAGAAGGGGTAGTTTTAGCGGAACGTGGTGTACCAATGGGAGCATGGTTAACCACTATATTCCTGAAAGGAATAGTTGTAGCATGAGGAAGAATTGTAGAGTGGGCCATTTGAAAAGGGATGGTTGAATGAGGGATAACTGACTGGGCTTCTGAGCTAGCAAAGAGATAAGCAGTTGTATTGGAAAAATAACCTAGGGAGACTGTGAGGACAATAGACATCTCGGGTAGCTCAGGGATGGCAGGTATATCTACTCCTGCCCCTGAGCTAGAAAGGTCTCGTACTGTGCGAGGTGGGATTCTAACTATGTCAGTAGTCCAAAAAGGATCATCGGCTCCAAAAGGCCTGGTTAGAGTTCTAGAAGAAACAACAACAAGTTCCCCATAAGAATTCATCCAGATAAAACGTCTTTCATATCTAAGAGGGATGCAAAAAGCTTCCATAGAATCATAAATAATTCAGAAACTTTCCAAATAGGTTGAACCTTCCTCTTGTGTTATGTTGGTATCCTGGACTTCACTCTATTGAGGAGATCCCTCTGATGTGTGAGGGGGTATAGGGGTAGAATCTTCCATGTTTTCTGGTGGAAGTCCCTATACAATGCATGAACGACGGGGAGGATCTATGTTGGCAGAACCAAAAAATCTACAGAAAAAATCTATGGATAACTATGTAAACAAACAACATGCACTAGTAAAATCTAGGAATTAAAACCAAGCAAACAATACCTTCCTATTCTGAAGTCACTAGTTGGTGATGAAATCCAATGTCGCGATGTCGATACAAGAAGGGGCTGGGCTAGGGTGGAAAAGTTACGTTGATGAATTGCTTAATGGAATTATACCATGGTGCAAACTCCCACACATAATCATGGGTATACCCTCCAAGGAGCCTGAGTGAGTTTGGCCAACGTCGATTCCAGGTACCGTGGAGACTTGCCCCTCCACAGTCCCCTTTCATAAGACCCTAAGAAGATAGGATACTAAAGTTACCACAAACAAAAATGATGCCTAGGGGAACAATCGACAGTCCGATCCACACACATGGGCATGGTATCAAGACCGAAATCAACTTGAGAGGCTTCCACTCATCATTGTGGGTATACCTTCAAGCGACCCCCATAATACATGCAATCTCTACACTGATACCAACAAAGTAGGGTGAGTGACTCTGCCAATCTCAATGTGACCTCAAGTTTGACCCTTGTGTGAGAAGGGCTTCCTAGGACAAAATGTTGCAAATAGATTTGACCACTCCTTATCACAAGATACTATGGTGCATTTTTTGCTTTGGAGAGTGTGTCTCACTGCCTATTCCAAAGCTCTAGAATAGCTAATGTTGGTGTAAAAGAGTCCTAGAAAAAGTTACTAGTTGAATTTTAGAGTTTCGCAGCAGTATTAAAGGTTGTTGTTACTCAAGAGGGAGACGAGAATGAAACCAATGTTATGTGAGACTTTGACCCAATAACGTGTAAATATAAATGAATGATGCAAATTTTCGTTAGATGAATTCTATCTATAGTAGGGAGAAATAATTTTTCTGGAACAATGCAAACTACGATGTACAATTCTCTTCTTTTAAATGCAATACCAAACAATCATAAACAATATAATTTCACTATTTGTTCTTTTTCAAATTTTTTGAATGCCAATATTTTCTGCATAAATGATCGCCTAAAAGACTTGAAAGACTTTAATTTTTTCCTTTCAAAAAACCAATAGGGACGGAACTAAGAAAGGACAAGCAATCAATGAAAAGAAAACAATCAATAAGCACCCAATTCGATCTTTCAATGAAGATATAAACAAAAAATGAAAAGAAAAGGTTTCTTCAAATGTAAACAAGAAAATGGTTTTTCGATCACTAAGAAATCCAAAAGGTGTAACCAACCTATAATTCCAACTCCAAATGAAGACTTTTAATCGATCAAGCACTTAGATGCAAGTTCAGAGATTATATCCTTGTCGATAAAAATAAAAAACAAAAATAAAAAAAAGATCAAAAGAGAGGCGTTCAATCTCCAAAATCAATCAAGATCAAGTTGAAACAATCAGAAGCAGTCAAGAACTGGTATTAAAAACCCTTTTTTAGCTGACTGAAGAAAAAACCTGGGCAATAGTAGAGGTTAAGACCCAATCCAAAAAGTTTTTAAACATCTCTGGGGGCAGGTAGTATAACACAGTGCGGAAATGAGTGGTTTCCACAGGCCAATAATCATGCAGGTCACAGAAATCCCACACTGAAATAAACCACTAGGGTGCAGAAATAGAAGGTTTCCGCGATCTACCTATAAGGTGCAGTGCGTAAGTCTTTCACAAAATAGAAAATTTTTCAAAAAGGACAAAGGGTCGGGAAAATTTTAAATCTAGTGTGTCTAATTGGATCTCCCACAGACTCAGAGACTGAAACATAATGTAAAAGATAGGCTATGAGAAAATGGCCAACAAAAAATCACAATCAAGTTGTACCTCCCCAGTGGAGTTGCCAATTTTGTTAACGGGTAAATCGGTAGATGCGGACATGAACTAATTCCCCCTAGATCCACCTGGATCTAGAACAAAACAAGACATAACAAGACTCTTTCCATAGGTTACAATCATTGAATTTGACTRCCAAAGAAGGAATATATAACATACGTTATGAATCGCTTCCTTATGTMTTTGTTGATCCTGCCTTACTCCAATGTTCCTATGAGATTAGATCTGCGATGACACAAATCAACCAACGTGAAARMAACAATAGTGGAATTCAATGACAACCTAAACATGTGATCAAGGAGTCATGTAATAAAATATCAATCRTTTTATGGGAAAGAGACATGCCACCATATTATATTAATGAAAGGTATAAGATACAACCAAATCGACTTGATKYCACAAGTTCCCTTTTAGTGGCCCTTTGTTCTGACACACACATACATTTTCTCTGACATTTTCATGAATATTTTTCACAAAATCTTGATGGATGAATGGAGACCTCAAGCATMACTTGAAACAGGATTCTTCACATAGTCTTCAACCTATTCTTTCATCAATTTTCTATGCTTATTTATGCTTGTACCTCTAATMTTTTCCATGAGAAGCCTATCATTATATAGGAGAAGCTAAAGTGGTTAAAGAGATGAGGATGATCCCATCAAATYAGAGAAKTCAGTAGGATCGTAACCATATGGATGCCACCTCATATTTATAGAATATTCCACTTCTAGAAGCTGCTAGAAMTTCTTTCCTCTTTTAGTTTTAAAGTGTCACCGYGRCCTSCCTATATAGAAGCCCRYRGAAATCCCGTGGGCTGGCTATAGTGCAGCATGTGGAAATCAGGGATTTCCGCACTGTGTAAATGGAGCAGCCCATGATGGCCTTCCAAAAATGCATCTTGCAAGGGTGGAAAGAGGTTACTTTTCTCAGGCAAAAGATTATATTGGGAACCTGAACAGATTTTTATATAATCATTATTAGGGTGACCAAAATAATGTGTAACACCCATGGACCATGAAATATACACAATAAGTATGAATAATATAAAAGAGTCTGGAGAAGAGTGTGAGCAACAAGATCTGAAAGGAAGAAAAAAGGGAAGTTATCATAACTCAGTTATATTTTTTCTAGTGAAAGAATAAACAAAAATGGATGAATTCCAAGAAAGAAGAAATTATGTGATCAATATGGACTTATTGTGATCGAGTCTCTCTCCCGTTATTTGTTGCTTTTTGTTTCTTTTATGTTGTCCTTTGTTTCAGTTGGTTAGTTAGTTTCGACAGTTCCCACTAATCCACTTTGATTATCTTTAACAAATCCTATTTTAACCATTCTTCATTATAATCCTTCATTGGGGAAACATCAATCTCTTGTCGAATCCTTATATTAAATAAATCACTTTATAACTTCTTTAAATCAAACAATATTTGATGTAATGAAGTTTCAATACATTTATTTTTGTTTGAATAAATAAAAAACCAATTATCAATTTCATATTGATTATATTCTTTTATACAATTGAACTTCTTCGTGGATAAATTATTGAGTATTTCCACGTGTTCCTCAAATTTCTCCCTTGTAATAAATGTATATTTTATAATTAGGTGAGGAAATTTCTATTCTTCGGTGTTCCCAGCTAAATCAATTTATGTAAATTTTTGATATAAAATCTCCCTCTTTGAAATTACTTCACTACATTCTTCCAGTAGTTCCTTCAAAGTATTTATTTTCTTAATCCAACATGCTTTAAGTTGTTTTACCCTAGCTTGAGAGGGAAACTTTTCTTCCTTTCTTTTCAACTCTGCCATATTCATGATTTTCAGAATAAAGGTAGTGAGCTCATTCTTGTAAAAACCTTCATCATTTTCATAATCAACCTAAATATATTATTTGAAACTATGTAACCTTGAGAAAAAGTCATGATATTATCACTGATATCCCAAGCTTCAAGGACAAGAGACATCCTCTTATTGATGTTTTCTTGAACAAATTTCCTTACTGCAACAAGGAGACTAGGTGTTCCTCTCCACTTAGAACTGGATTTGGGTAGGTCGTCGCGATTCATCTCGGGTTGAACAAAAGAAATTGCTTTTGAAAATATTAGGGGTGGCATCAAAGCATTCTCTAATTCTCTGACTTCAATTTTTAATCTTTCATTTTCAGCTTCCATATCATGAATTGATATATCTAGGGCATATCCAATGAACCTATTGGTTACTATTTCCCTTCTTAGGTTGTCTAAGTTATTGACCCAGGGTTCATGTCATTCAAGGTTCCAACAAAGCCTCTAAAAATACCAGCCCTCCTGGTAATCTAGAAGGCAATACAACACTCGGAAGGTACTGCGCAGTCTCACCCGAGATAGCTTTAAAGGGGTGACTATAAGACTTAGGTGTTTACAGCCTAGAACATAGTAGGGGATAGGGGTTTCTTCATTAAAGCCAGGTACTGTGAGATATAAGGTAAACTACTTATCCCTTGAAGTCGCATACATATATTTCATAGTTTAATTCAAGCAGAGTATAAACAGATTCATAACAATGTGCTAACTCATTCATAAAGCTTAACCATTAATTGTTGAAAGAAAGAAGAGACATGCATAAATTCAACATATTACACGAGTATTACTATGGTTCACCCCCTCCTAGGATACGTCCACAAATATTTGTCTCTTGGCTCTTTTATTATGGAAGATCTGCATTCCTGGCACCACACGCTTACAATTCTCCAAAAAACTGAGTAAGATCTATGTGAGGCGATTTAGATCGCACTAGGCTCTACAGCCTATGGTCTAATCCTCAGATCTACTTTCCCTTGTATATTCTTTTCTCAACATCTTACAAAATCGGTTCATATAGCTAAAAACATGACATATCACCTACGCTCCTGTGTGGTTACAGTCTCCAAAACTTAACTCCAAAGCCTAACCCTCAAAAACAACAATAACACTAACAACAACCCACCCTATATGATTCTTTCGTATCTATATTTATACATTTTAGGCTCTTCAGACTTTTACAAAATATTACCAAAATCCTAACCCTTCTTACGTTAGGTCTTTCTCCCATGCACGTGTTGTTCTTCCTCTAGCTGTCGCTTTCATTTGTGCACGCTTTCTTGCATGTGCGCATGCTGTTCTTTTTCCAGTTGTTACTTCATTTTTTTGCACACTTTATTTCCCACGGTCATTCTTCTTTCCCCTTCATCCTGGTGCCAAAAGACCCCCAACACTAACATGTGACTGGTCCCGAGTCACCTAATTTATTAGTTCTTCCTTGATCTCCTTGGTGATCGTCTAGAACTGTTCCTGCAACTTTGTTGCTTTTGTTAATTCCTGCGCAGTTTTCTCCTTAATGGTGTCGACTGTCTGAGTCGGCACTTCCTCGCTCATCAATACTGTGCATTCTAGCTCAGTCTGTGTTGTCTGTTTTGTAGCTTCATTTTCCTGCGCAATTACTTCTGCTACCCATTCCTGCAACGGTTCTATTTGAGCTTGACACTCCTATTTCTGTGTTTGCATAGTGATAAGTTCTTCATGTATCTTGTTCAACTCTTGCATTCCCTTGACCTATTCTAAAATTGGTATGGTCTTCTGTCGCTGCTTGAGTTCTTGGATCGTTGCATTGATCCTCTCCTCATCCTTTTCCAAGTGTTGGACCTATGGATCCTCTTCCATCGCTTTCCAAAGTTGTGTTGCTTTATCCAGAAAGCCAGCTGCTGTGCTGACATGTTTTCTAGCTCCTGCAGTTTCATTTCTTCTTCCTACTTCCTTTTCTCCTTCACTGCTGGTGGAGTTGTCGTTCTAATCTGTCCGCGGAGAGTCTTGATATCCTTATGATATTGATCAATTGCTTGCACAATCTAGTCGATATTTTCTGTGGATAAGAGTTCATTTCCTTGCACAGTAGTTGGAAGTTTCCCAAAAAATTATTCCACTCTACGTTCTAGCTCATTTCTGCGTTATTTCTCCTCCCGAGTTTTAGATTTGTCCTGTGCACAAACTGTTTCCAGCGCTTCCCTCTTCTTTGTTGCTTGTTGTAGCTCAACTAAGTTTTTATGTTCTCACAATTGGATCTCGTGGTTGATGCTAACCTGTAGTTTGTATAATTCTCTTGATGGCATCCATGCCAAGACCAATTGGATATGATTCAAATCCTTCAGTTGTGTATGTCCCACAATTTTATCCATTCATAGCATGTTAGGCTTTATGCAGATCATGGAATGTGCGTGTGGCATCAGAAGAACTGGGTCACGTTATTCTACCTCCACCCTTTCCATGGTTTGTGTGGTCGATGGATCTATGTGTCTACTACTACTCGTGATCTCGGCTTCCCCAAATTTCTTAAGGAGATGTCCCATTTCTATCAGTTCCTTCTGCAGTTTATCCCTGTGGCACGCAACATGATTGAAATCCTCTACGAGGTAGTCTTGGAATATTATAGCAATCATATCTCCATCATCCTCCATGATTTGATAGTCCGGTGGTGGTCATTGTGCCTTCATTTTCTTGTGCACACCTACTTCCTGTACCACTGGTCTCTTAGTTCCCCCTTGTTTCTGTGTGAAGGGGTTTGATGTGGTTTCCTATGCTCCCTCAGCTGATTTCCACTATTCATTGGTTGTCTGAGTGGTTTTTGTCCTCCCCTTATAATTCCCTAGCTTCTCTAAGTCATCATCTCCCTGAGTCAAATTGGTTTGGCCCGTTCTTCATTTCTTGGGTATTGGGATTTTTGGAGGTTGTGTTTCTGCCTACGCAGCCACTCCTTCTATTGTTTGTCCCGATACTTCTCTGGGTATGGTTGGAATCCTCCATTCATCAGTCCATTCACTAATGATCATGTTGATATCTCCCTCGGTGATGCAGTAGTGCATCTGTAGCCACTATTTATCTGGATCATGCCTTTGTTGTATCCACATGGCTTGTTTCCTAGCCCAGAAATTGGTGATGCCCCCGTATTGTGCGACAGCCTATGGTGTTATTCTCCATGTTCAATTGATGGCTTCCTGTATCTCCCATAGGTAAGCTTCAGATACAATTCAATTCTCCCTCTTATGCTTAGCTAGTTGCATGGATCTGAGGACGTGATATCTTTCTCCTCCTAGTTGTGGTGTGGTACAAAATACAACATGTTCTGGTTCTCGCCATCCCATGAAAGCTATGAGAGTGATCATCCATGACTAATGAAATTCCATACCTATGTCGTGCGCGTCTTTACAATCTAATTGGAACAAGTTTGATAGGTATGGCACCCATCTCATGGAGGTGCCTTCTGCGCACTGAGCTGCAACAACAATGACTCCTACCGGTACTTCGTCTTTGCGGAATTTTATTAGTAGTTTGTAGGCTAATATCTTTGCGCCCAATTGCGTCACAACATTGTTGATTTGTTTGATTATAATGCCTCTTGTTCCCCTGTCGGTGCCATATTTCTTATTCATATCTTCTGCCAATGTTTTTTCCTTGGACTTATCATCCAAAATCAGCGCGTGATCCATACCCCAGGTGGGTAGGCCTGTTATCGGCATGATAAGTTCGACAGTTATGGGGATGAGTTTGTCTAGCCATATATCCCCTCCATGCGTAACTGCTAACAGTTTCTTGATGCATGCCGACACATATTGGCATCTGCCAAATTATGGTATCTTCAACGATCCTAGAATTCTTGTTCTGTCCATTCCAGTTGCCCACTAGTGTGGCTGAGTGATGGTTTCTCCGAGTTGGTTCAAAAATATTCTCTACATAAAGACATATGGCGGAAGCTCTGGATATTTGATTTCATCTACTATGTCATGGTCAGAATACTTGAGGTTCCCAACGTGACCCAATAGCTATGGGTCCACCTGTACTCCCTCTAGTATGCAAGGTAGCACAATCTCTGCAGCTTGTTTCTTTCAAGGTGAGATCGATATATGAACTCGGTCCTCCTGCTATGTTGGCTGGCTCGAAGTTCCAACAACTCCTAGCTATTCCCCTGTCATCCACTCTATCCACGCCCAGGTAGTTCCAATGGTCTCCTCAAGTGGGTGACCTAAGCCAGGTGCTTGCGTCTCGTCTGGTTTCTCTTCTGCTCCCATATGCTGTGTTGTTCCATTCACTTCCATGGTTGCTTCAATATGTTTTGGAGGTATTTCCTAGTGGGTTTCTTCTTATTTGTTCTGAGGCTCGTGCATCACTGCTGGTGTGTCCTGTTCCATGGACTATGTTTGTGGTTGTAGAATCTCCTCTAGTATTGGTATGGAATCTACTGGGATTTCCTTTGGCGACAGGATTTCACTAATATCGACGATCTCTGGTGGTTGCTGCTCATTTTATTCCAGTGGTCCCCATGACCTAGTGTGAACCCTGGTTGATCTAGCTATCTAGCCTGGTTCTATGAGCTTTGGTGGTGCCATAATGGTGTCCATCGAACGTTTGTTGAGTTCGAATGGCTTTGGTGAGATCTGTGGTTTCACTCTATTCGTTCTAGTTGTTGTTTCTCTTTTTCTATTCTCCTTTCATGAATAGACTAATTGCTTCTATGCTCATGTGTTGTATGGGCTCATCATGAAGCTTGTCGAGGATGATTCCTCCATCATGTGATTAATCCACTATAACTGTGGGTTCAATGCATCCACGACAGTTTCATACTTGAAATTACACCTAATGTTTTGTCTCTAGTTGGCACGTTTAATGTGACATCCCATACATCCTTGCCTTTCTTTAACTCTTCCTCATTCTGTCCTATCATCTTGCTTTTGCCAACTTTCCTTTTCCCGCTCGTTTCCTTTTCGATATGGCTATTATCATTTCCCTTTCTAACTTCATGTTTCGTATGTGGCTTGTCCCTCATGCTGTGTGCTTATTTTTTTTACTGCGAGGTGGGTGGTCGACTGTCCTTGTACAACTTCAACCGACTCCCATTGATCATTCCTCTGAGGTCTATGCCTACTATATCTCTTAAATGTACAGCTCCTCCATCCGTGACATATTTTACCTTGTCTGGTCCTCGCCAATGTGTTTTGAGCTTTCCTGGGTGCTGGAACAATTTACTATCATAGAGAATTTCTAGATCTCCTTCCTTGAACGTCTTTCTCTTGATGTGGCAGTCATGCCAAGATTTGTCTCTTGATTTCCATACTTGTTGGTGGAATCCTGCCAAGATTCAATCTTCCTCCATTGACAGTAATTGATTCAGTCTTTCATGTACTTCCCCTCATTTTTTCATGTGTGTGATAGATGCTACATGTAGACTGGGTATTAAAAATTCTAACGACACTATTGCTTCTTAACCATAGACTAGCTTGAATGGTGTGTGACTTGTCAAATTTTTGCATGTGGTTCTATACTCCCATAACATTGTTGGTACCTTGAGGTCCCAATCGTCTTTGTTTATGTTACATATCTTTGTTAAGGCATTCTCTAGAATGTTTTTGAAGGCTTCTATCATGCCATTTTCTTGTGGATGATACGATGTGCTTTTTTGGTAATGAACTTCAAACTCTTCAAGAATCGCTCATATGGTGTTGTTTATGAAGTGAGTTCCTTGGTCTCTCATCAAAATTCTTGGGCAACCAAATCTAGTAATTACTTGTTCAAACAGAAAGTGTACATATTTCTCTGTGCTGCAATATTTTACTGGTGTGGCTTCTGCCCGTCTTGTTAGGTATTCTGTCATAGTGATAATATATCTCACCCCCATTATTTTGGCTGGTGGTTTAATGGGTCCCACAAAGTCTATCACCCATTTATTGAATGCCTGAAGTGTCACTTACGGTCGTAGTGGCATCTTGTCCCTTTTGTTGGGTTTTCCTACCCTTTGATAGACATCACATTGTTGATAGTACTCTTTTGAGTCTCTGTGGATCGTTGGCCCCCATAATCCTGTGCATAGTACCTTCTGTGTGGTATATTTTCCTACATAATTCCCTCCTTCTATTCCCTCGTGGGCTTCTGCTAAAATTCTTGGTTGTTCATGGTCTAGTATGTATCTTCATAAGATGCTATCTGTGCCCATCTTGTATAGATGTCCTGCGATCAATTGATAGCCAGTTGCGTGGACTATTAGGTTCTTCTTATGCATAGTGGTGTATTTTTGCGGCGCAGTACCTGTGCTCAAGTACTGGATGATCTTTTTGAAGTAATTTTCAACAATCTGTACTGAGAATAGTTGTGCATATGGAAAGTTTTCTTTTAAATTCGTTGCTTCCTCTCCATTTGTGACCCTCGATAGGTGGTCAGGTCTGTTATCGGACTAATTGGTAGGTGCAAACACTAACAGATCTCCTTAGATCCACCTGGATCTACAACAAAACAGGACAAGACATGATTCTTTCCCTAAGTTATGACCATTGAATTAGCTAGTAAGGAGGAACAAGTAACATACCTTTGTATCGCTTCCTAGGGTCTCTGTGTTAGAAAACAGGACCGCGGAGCAATAAAATAAAACAAGTGCAGAAAAAAAACATACAAGACACACGATAGAAGAGAGACACAGATTTACGTGGTTCACCTAGTGTGGGCTACGTCCACCAGAGAAATTGCCAGGTCCTTCCTTTATTGTTATCTAGCAAATGAAGGGATACAACCTACATCAAAACCCACTGTAACTTCCTCTTCTTTCTGTCACAGTCTCCTCTCTCAGAATACAATATTCACCACCATCCATAGCTGTGATACATTTCCCTCATAAAATAGGGTTGCATTCTAGGGAAAAAAACCCTAACATAATCTCTATCGTTAGATCTGCTACCTTATAATGAACGGTCCATATTTACAATGAAATTACAATATACTTTTACAAGGCAATTTTTGCTTTGGGGGCTTCACCCCCGAACCCCTGCTGGGGGCCCACTTTCCCCCAGACCCCCTAGTCGGGGGGATAGGCCCCCCGGACCCCACAGAGGGGGTACCCCCCCTTTGCACTCCCCCGCGTCGAAGAGTGTACATACTTTTGGGGTGTAAATACTTCATTGGGTATAAACACGGCTGAAAGTAAAAGACCTATAAATCAGGAAGATAATCAGGCTCCACAACCAACACTCTGTTGCTCTCGCTTCGCTCTGGTTCTCTCATGAGGTCAAGACCAAGACAACACAAACCAACCAAAGTGAATATAGAAAAATGTGTTCAATCGTCAACTTATGTGTATGATCAAGGAATTACACAATAAAGTAAGAATGACTTTATGGGAAAAGGACATGCCGCTATATCATATTAATCGAAAGTAGAAGACGAAACTTGATCGCCTTGATGTTCCAAGCTTCCTTTCGGTGACTCTTGGTTCCAATAGACACACTTGCTCTGTCCTTGCATGAAGAAGATCCAATTCCTCTTGATAGACCTACTAGAATCTCTAAGCTTCTGTTCAATTAGGGCTCTTCACACAATTCCTTCACCAATTCTTCAATTAATCTTGCTTAACCTTTTCCATGAGAATCCTATCAATATATAGGAGAGAATGAGATGGTTACATGGATGAGAATGATCCCACCAAATTAGGGAAACTAGTAAAATGATAACCATTCAAATGCCAACCCATTTTCTAGAAGATTCCATTCTAGAACCCTCGAGACTTCTTCCCTTTTCCAAGCTTGAAAACAAGTTCACACCCTATGTATAGAACACAGTGTGAGAAGTTCGCACTGTAGCTGAAGGTGGCCTGCGAGAATGGGTCGTTCTCGCACCCTAGGCTATAAGCAGCCTACGAACTCACTTTGAAAATATGTTTTCTGGAAGGAGATAAATGGCACTTTTCTCAGGAGAAAGTTCTTATTGGGAGCCTAAGTACACCATTGTTAATACATCACCAAGATGACCAAAATCATGTGTAACAAGGTCCTTCATTCAGTTTTATTGTTTTAACTATTACCTCAAAGTCGAATTCTTGAAATAGCAATAATCATCGATAGATTCTTCCCCCCAACATTGGCTTGTTGACTAGGTATTTCAGGGCTGAGTGATCTGTAAACATATTAAAGTGTTTTTCGAATAGGTAATGTCTGTATTTATGTAGTGCATAAACTATAACTAGTCCTTCTCTTTCTTTCGCGTTATAATTTTGTTCTGAGTTTGATAATTTTCTGGTTGTGAACACTATCGGGTGATCCAAGTCTCCTGCTCCTGGTTGTGCTAAGATAGCTCCAAGTGCTATCGTTGATGCATCTACATGTACATGGAATGTCTTCTACCAATCTGTAAATACCAATATTGGTGTGGTGACCATCTTTTCCTTCAGGGTATCCAAACCATGTTGGCACTCATCATTCCATTGATACTTTGTATCCTTCCTTAACAATTTTTCATTGGCATTGTAATTTTTGCATAGCCTTTGATGAATTTCCTTTAATATCTCGTCTATCCTAACGTTGCTCTTAGTTGGTAGACTATTTTTGGTGCTAGTAGATTAACAATGACTTCGATTTTGGCTGGATCCACTAGCAAACCCTATTTGCATACTATGTTTCCCAATAGTATCCCAAATGGTGTTCCAAATATGCATTTATTGATATTTAGTGATATCTGGCATTGTCTGCATCATTCTAACATCAATCGTAAAACTTCCACATGGTTTTTTAGTAATCTATACACTGTCCAATCATCTAGGTATACTTTGAGGAATTGATGGCTTAATTCCTTAAATGATGGGAATGATGGATGACCACTCTAGAAAATATCACAGGTGAATTCTTCAGTCTGAATGACATGACTATATACTAATAAGATCCCCATTCTATCGCGAAAGTGGCCTTGTGTCTATCCTCCTGAGCTATATTAATTTGATGATATCTTGAGAATCCACCGGTGAATGAGTAGGCTTTGTGGCCTCCTACGTTATTGAGTACTTCGTCTATGAATGGTGTGGGGAATGGGTCGTGTAGGCATGCATCATTCAACTTCCTCAAGTCAACGCATATCATGATCCCTCTTCCATATTTCTTGTCTTGTACTACCATCAGGATTATCCATTCCGATTCTTCGACTGGTTTGATGATGCTGACCTCGAGCATCCTGTCGATCTCATCTTTAACTTTCTATTTATATATGGGTTTCAATCTATATGGTCGTTGTTTAATGGGTCTTGCTTCATGTCTGAGTGGTATCTTCATTTCTTCTAATTTTTCAGCTATGCCTTTCATCTCTATAAATGTTGTGGGAAAAAGGTCGGTGTATTCACACAATAATTCTATGATTCTTTCTAGTTTCTATTCATCCCAGTAATCTCCAATGATGACCATTTTTGGCTACTCGATGGTCCCTATGTTAACCTTATTTATCTTTATTGGCACAGAGATGACCTCTGACTCTAAGGGTGGTCCTTCCACATCTTGCTCGCCTTCGACTTCTTTGATCTGAATATCATGTGAATCATCTTCATCCATTGCTTCCTCTTGTATGTGGTAGCATGACAATAGATCCTTGACTATATGTTTATTTCATTGTTGTACCTCTGTGATAGCTTCCACTTCCGGTTATTCAATGTATATGATGTCTCTGATCCATTTCAGGGCTGCCTCTATGTTGGGGTTCTCATGCTTGAATGAGAAAGTGACTGCAAAGTTCTGTTGGAGTGTCACCCATGTATTGGTTCCTTTACACATTTCCTGGTCCGTATACCAATTTTTGGGTATGCCCTCTAAAGTATGAATGAAGTGGTGAGACCATTCCTTTGGTGGCATCATTTTCCACAACATTTTACATGCCTCCAAGTGTTCTACCGGTGTGCATAGTCCATCATATTTCTATTGTTTGTTACATGTCTGTTCTGTGTCGAATCTTATGTGTAGTAATCACTTACATTTGTACCAATATGTGATAGTATCTTTGTGTGAACCCTACCATCTTGCAGGTGTAGCCTTTAGTGCTAAATCCAGTGCTAGAAATATCTGGTTTTCTAATACTTCATCTTCATATTGTGTCAAGAAAGTTTCCAACTCATTTAGCTCATGAAAATTGGGTGGTTCTCTGATCTCTGTGCCAATCCACCTTATTGCGTGGTCTATTTTGGCACACCTTCTCGTGGATACTTCGTGTAGTCTTTGCTGCCAGTTTTCTAATCCAGTGTCTAAGTCTATTGTACATGAAGTAATTCTCTGCCAACTAAGTACCTCATCTGCAGTTGGGTTTATATAGTCTGCATCGCGCGCAGTTGTTCTGTACAACTGGTTGATCTTTTCTAAATCCAGACAAGTGGGTTCTACAAACCTCTCACTTTCTGATGGGTCGAGTGGGGCTATGACCCTGTAGTCCCCCGACTCAAATGTCATTTTTATGGTTTTTAAGTTAATTGTGGCCTAGTTGTCAAACACCCAATCCAGACCAAGTAGCGTCGGGTAAGGTGTTGTTTCATCTACTATTTCAATGACTTCAAAGTCTACCTTAGTGTGCACACCATCCATATATACCGTCACTTCTTTCAGTCTACCTATTGGTAGGACTCTATGTTGATTTGCTAGCTTTAATTGAACAATTGAGTATCACAGTGTAGGTTCTCCCATGCATTTCCATGTAGCTTTTGGTAGTACATTCACTTCGGATCCTAGATCTAGTATAACATCTCCCATATTGAAACCCCCAATGTTAGCATTTAGTCTAAATTCCCTACTTGTTCTTCTTATTGTATGTAGGTGGTTGATAGTTTTTAATTCTAGCTTCTTTTTTGTCTCACTGCTACATTTTTCTAGGATGTTTTGGAATATTTTGACAGATGAAGGATCACTTAACATTTTTATACATGATTGAAAAAATTCTTTGATAATACTTACTTGTTCCTTGGGTTGTATTCTATTGGTATGGTCTAGTTATGGAGACATTTAATATTCTAGAGCTTCCTTGCTCTATTGTGCAGTTGACGCAATGTTCTCCTTCTGGAATTCTTGTCGAGCTTATGTAAATATCTCCTTCTCCTTATGCACTTTGAACCGCTTCTTGGGGTCAGTGTTCTTATTTACCCACTGGTTTTGCGCTAGCTCCTGTCGAACTGCATCATTTCCTATTTTCATTCCTCCTCAAGTGACTATGTTGATGTTATATTCGTCATCCCTTGCTTCGATTGAAATCCACTGAACATTCTGGTTATTTTGGTTCCTTTTTTCCTAGATATTTACAAGTAATGTCGGACATTCTTCCGTATCATGGTCCAATGCGTGAAAATACATACAAGTCACTAGTGGAAGTGGGCACTCTCGTGCATAATTTCCTGGTTGCTGGAAATTGTGACATGTGACTAGCCCTCTACCATTTCCGAGACCTCCTCTGGCTCATCCTGCTCCTCTATAAGCTACACGATCCCCTCATGGTGTGTTATACTATGGTCCCTGATTATACTACGTGATATTGCACTGGGGATGTGTCGGGTTGTACTTTGGTTGCGCTTTATTGTACGGTTACAACGCAATATTATACTGCTATTGCGCGGTGTTGTATCGGGCTGGGGCTTGAGTGAACTATGGTACTACTTGTCCAATCATCATTTCTTCCTATAACCTGCATGCGTCTGATGTTCTTTCCCACATCAGATCCATAGTTCTGCAATATTTGTCATCATGGACGACTAACTTGCAAAAGGTGCAATATGAGTTCTTTGGGACAGTTTGGTATTTTTGCATCATTGTGTAGCAGTAAGGGTCGTGACCTGATTTCTTGTATATTTTTCACCACAATCCTCTCTTTGGTAGTGGGTTTGGCATCCCTATCGCCATATACTATGCAAATGTTGGGCATTCATTCTTATGGTGTCCTTCCATCCTACAGGTAGTGCACCAAACAACTTCTCATTTGTCCTTGCTCTTATTCTGGTTCAGCTGAAATGTTAAGTTCTTCAGATCCTCCTTCAATTCTTCAATAGCCAGGTCCATCTACTGGTATTGATTCTCTTCCAATTGTAAGGCTTCCTGCAGAGCCTCTGCTTGTGTTTGAAACTTTTGTTGTCGTAATGGATATTTTAAGTGTGGGAGTAGTGAGTTGACAAACATGTCCTAACGTTGCATATCAGTCATAAGGTATTTTAACTTTCCTTTTAATCACTTGAATCTTTGATCAATATCCCATACTGATTCTTCTGGTTTTTGTCTTATTTCAATAATCTAATTCATGTATTGATCCTCCGATCTCGGCTTCTAGAACTCATTTATCAATAGTTTCTTAATGTCATCTAGTGTCCTTGTCATTTCGGGAACATTGTTCATGTCTAGACTCATGTACTAGTCTAGTGCTTGGTCTCTTAGCATGATCGTTAGCTGTGTGAGTTTGGTGTCTTCATTAGTGATCTACTTTTCTTCCTAGATATTTGTGCAAATGAACAGATGCTTCTCAGGGTATTCTATTGCTTCTCCTCAAAACTATGGTAATATGATAGTAGGACCATGTCCTAACATTCCAAATACTGAGCTACTCCATCCTCCACGTGGCGTAGATACTTGAATAAGGTTGCCTGAACTGGCTCCTCCAGTTGTTTCTCCTTGTGTAGATGTACTTCCTTCTGTCGGACTTCCTCCAAAGTTTGGTTGTCTAAACGATGGTGTTCTCTTTGGTGTATTGGTTTCACACAGGTTTATGGGTTCCACACTAACATTAATATGAAAGGGATGGATTCATTCTCCTCCTATTCTTGGGCCTCTTTTTTTCCTCTCATACGTGGTGCGTAGGATTTACTCAATCTACTCCATAGCCCAGAGATCCTCTACCTCTTCCTCAACGCTTTCCAAGCCCTCCCTCTCTGCTACGATTATGTTCTTGGTATTCACCGTATATTGTTAGGGTGCTCTGCTATGCGTTGTTCCTGGTGATGCCAAGATCCACTTAATCTAGTCATCATCCATCAGGATCTGGTTCAAGGGTTCCTCCTCCTTCTTCTCTTTATCCTTACCTCCTTCCATTCCTCCTCTCTTTTTTAGTGCTTACCCCCTTCCCCCATGCATGCAGGGAAGTCTATCTATCTGATTCCATTGTCATTACACCTTTTTTATATAGAAATATCTTGATAGAAGTATATATTGATCGAATGTACCTTCCTTTGGGTCCTCTTAGGAACTCTTTCTCGACTACGCTATATGATTTTGTTGTGTTTACCGCAAATTCTGTTATAAATCCTGCCACAATACTGTCAAGCCAAAAGTCAACTGCGTGGGTGAATTTGTTGTTCACTTGCTGTAGTTGTTGGATCTGTACTGGAGTCTAATGTAGCCATCGAATCCAGTTTGTCATGTGGTTATCCTTTAATTTTAATATCCACTCCTGTAGTAGATGCAAAAAATTATAGAAAAAGACTTCGTGTAAATCCGTAAATACGTATTTATTCGGGTATTTACGCACTGTGATCCTTGGGTTTCTATTATCTTTCTGTGCAAACTCTAGCTGTTTAGTTCTCAACCAGCCCTTGATTTCTTCTCTCATGGGGTTCCAAGGTCTCAACATTCCCTTATAATGACTCATTGCTCTTTTGTTTGGCTCCTTCGGTTCTTATTCATTCTATCTCATTTACTTAGTCCTCTCTTATTCCTCTTAACATGGAAACGAAACCATTTGTTGGTTACTATTTCCCTTCTTGGGTTGTCTGAGTTATTGACCTAGGGTTCATGTTATTCAGGGTTCCAACAAATCCTCTAAAACTATCGGTCATCCTGGTAATCTAGAAGGAAACACAACACCCAGAAGGTACTGCACACTCTCACCCAAGATAGATTTAAATGGGTGACTGTAAGACTCAGGTGTTTATAGCCTAGGACAGAGTAGGGGATAAGGGTTTCTTGATTAAATCCAGGTACCGCGAGCTGCAAGGTAAACAACTTATCCCTTGAAGTCACATACGTATATTTCATAGTTTAATTCCAGCAAAGTATAAACAAATTCATAACAATGCACTAACTCATTCATCAAGATTAACCATTAATTGCTGAAAGAAAGAAGAGACGTGCATACATTCAACATATTACACGAGTATTGTTGTGGTTCACCCCCTCTTGGGATACATCCACAAAGATTTGGATCTTGGCTCTTTTATTATGGAAGTTCTGCATTCCTGGTGCCATGCGCTTATAATTCTCCACAAAACTGGGTAAGATCTATGTGAGGTGAACTAGATCACACCAGGCTCTACAACCTATGGTCTAATCCTCATATCTACCTTCCCTCATATCTTATTTTCTCAACATATTACAAAATCAGTTCATACAACTAAAAAAATTGCATATCGCCTATGCTCCTGCGTGGTTACAGTCTCCAAAACTTAACTCCAAACCCTAACCCTCAACAAAAACAATAACACTAACAACAACCCACCCTATATGATACTTTCATATCTATATTTATACATTTTGGGCTCTTCAACCTTTTACAGAATATTACCAAAACCCTAACCCTTTTTACGTTAGGTCTTTCTCCCATGCGCGTGGTGTTCTTCCTCCAACTGTCACTTTCCTTTGTGCACGCTTTCTTGCATGCACACGTGCTATTCTTTTGTCAGTTGTTACTTCAGTTTTCTGCATGTTTTCTTTCCCATGATCGTTCTTCTTTCCCCTTTGTCCTGGTGCGAATAGACCCTATGGAGTTTTGAAAGTTTGGATGTTGGAACCCTATTAAATCCATTGTTGAATCTTTTACCCTTTTTCCTCTTGATTTGACATGTTGAAACACTAAATTTTTAAGCGCCTTATCAAATGATACATTGTGGTAGGTTAATGATTCCTATTCATCAAAAATATTTTCATGGACAATCAACTCTTTTTTTGGAAAAATTCTTCGCTCATCTTTGTTCAAATATTGTAATTGCAAAGAGTATTCTATTATTATTGATGCATTATTCATTAGATCAATCCCCTTTTGCAGATTGATCATGTTGGGTATTGTAAATGACCATATCCCCTTTTGCAGATTGGCCAAACCCTAATTTTAATAGGCAGAATGAGAAGTCGGCCCCCAGATTAATTAAAGGTGGTTATAACCACCCAGAATGAGAAGTCGACCCTGCTAGTGAAAAGACACTTCCATTCACACCTGCCAGATTGTATAAATAAGAGAGGCTAGCACCTCATTTGGACACATGCTCTCTTGTTCGTCAGAGTGCAAGTTTGGAGCTGTAGTTGGAGAAGAAGGAAGAGAGAGAGTGGTGCATTCTTGGGAGAGGAATTTCTGTATGGTTTGAGTTATCTCTTGGCATTGTATTATCTATCTATATTAAGGAAGTTTTTGCTGGTTTTTCTCCCCCATGAGGGTTTCCCAAGATAAATGATGTGTCTCTTGTGATTGTGTATTTCTCAATGATCCTATCTATGCTATGGTTATCTAGTGAATTGAAAAGAAACCNACTTTTGGGGTGTAAATACTTCATTGGGTATAAACACGGCTGAAAGTAAAAGACCTATAAATCAGGAAGATAATCAGGCTCCACAACCAACACTCTGTTGCTCTCGCTTCGCTCTAGTTCTCTCATGAGGTCAATACCAAGACAACACAAACCAACCAAAGTGAATATAGAAAAATGTGTTCAATCGTCAACTTATGTGTATGATCAAGGAATTACACAATAAAGTAAGAATGGCTTTATGGGAAAAGGACATGCCGCTATATCATATTAATCGAAAGTAGAAGATGCAACTTGATCACCATGATGTTCCAAGCTTCCTTTCAGTGACTCTTGGTTCCAATAGACACACTTGCTCTGTCCTTGCATGAAGAAGATCCAATTCCTCTTGATAGACCTACTAGAGTCTCCAAGCTTCTGTTCAATTAGGGCTCTTCACACAATTCCTTCACCAATTCTTCAATTAATCTTGCTTAACCTTTTCCATGAGAATACTATCAATATATAGGAGAGAATGAGATGGTTACATGGATGAGAATGATCCCACCAAATTAGGGAAACCAGTAAAATGATAACCATTCAAATGCCAACCCATTTTCTAGAAGATTCCATTCTAGAACCCTCGAGACTTCTTCCCTTTTCCAAGCTTGAAAACAAGTTCACACCCTATGTATAGAACACAGTGTGAGAAGTTCGCACTGTAGCTGAAGGTGGCCTGCGAGAATGGGTCGTTCTCGCACCCTAGGCTATAAGCAGCCTACGAACTCACTTTGAAAATATGTTTTCTGGAAGGAGATAAATGGCACTTTTCTCAGGAGAAAGTTCTTATTGGGAGCCTAAGTACACCATTGTTAATACATCACCAAGATGACCAAAATCATGTGTAACAAGGTCCTTCATTCAGTTTTATTGTTTTAACTATTACCTCAAAGTCGAATTCTTGAAATAGCAATAATCATCGATAGATTCTTCCCCCCAACATTGGCTTGTTGACTAGGTATTTCAGGGCTGAGTGATCTGTAAACATATTAAAGTGTTTTTCGAATAGGTAATGTCTGTATTTATGTAGTGCATAAACTATAACTAGTCCTTCTCTTTCTTTCGCGTTATAATTTTGTTCTGAGTTTGATAATTTTCTGGTTGTGAACACTATCGGGTGATCCAAGTCTCCTGCTCCTGGTTGTGCTAAGATAGCTCCAAGTGCTATCGTTGATGCATCTACATGTACATGGAATGTCTTCTACCAATCTGTAAATACCAATATTGGTGTGGTGACCATCTTTTCCTTCAGGGTATCCAAACCATGTTGGCACTCATCATTCCATTGATACTTTGTATCCTTCCTTAACAATTTTTCATTGGCATTGTAATTTTTGCATAGCCTTTGATGAATTTCCTTTAATATCTCGTCTATCCTAACGTTGCTCTTAGTTGGTAGACTATTTTTGGTGCTAGTAGATTAACAATGACTTCGATTTTGGCTGGATCCACTAGCAAACCCTATTTGCATACTATGTTTCCCAATAGTATCCCAAATGGTGTTCCAAATATGCATTTATTGATATTTAGTGATATCTGGCATTGTCTGCATCATTCTAACATCAATCGTAAAACTTCCACATGGTTTTTTAGTAATCTATACACTGTCCAATCATCTAGGTATACTTTGAGGAATTGATGGCTTAATTCCTTAAATGATGGGAATGATGGATGACCACTCTAGAAAATATCACAGGTGAATTCTTCAGTCTGAATGACATGACTATATACTAATAAGATCCCCATTCTATCGCGAAAGTGGCCTTGTGTCTATCCTCCTGAGCTATATTAATTTGATGATATCTTGAGAATCCACCGGTGAATGAGTAGGCTTTGTGGCCTCCTACGTTATTGAGTACTTCGTCTATGAATGGTGTGGGGAATGGGTCGTGTAGGCATGCATCATTCAACTTCCTCAAGTCAACGCATATCATGATCCCTCTTCCATATTTCTTGTCTTGTACTACCATCAGGATTATCCATTCCGATTCTTCGACTGGTTTGATGATGCTGACCTCGAGCATCCTGTCGATCTCATCTTTAACTTTCTATTTATATATGGGTTTCAATCTATATGGTCGTTGTTTAATGGGTCTTGCTTCATGTCTGAGTGGTATCTTCATTTCTTCTAATTTTTCAGCTATGCCTTTCATCTCTATAAATGTTGTGGGAAAAAGGTCGGTGTATTCACACAATAATTCTATGATTCTTTCTAGTTTCTATTCATCCCAGTAATCTCCAATGATGACCATTTTTGGCTACTCGATGGTCCCTATGTTAACCTTATTTATCTTTATTGGCACAGAGATGACCTCTGACTCTAAGGGTGGTCCTTCCACATCTTGCTCGCCTTCGACTTCTTTGATCTGAATATCATGTGAATCATCTTCATCCATTGCTTCCTCTTGTATGTGGTAGCATGACAATAGATCCTTGACTATATGTTTATTTCATTGTTGTACCTCTGTGATAGCTTCCACTTCCGGTTATTCAATGTATATGATGTCTCTGATCCATTTCAGGGCTGCCTCTATGTTGGGGTTCTCATGCTTGAATGAGAAAGTGACTGCAAAGTTCTGTTGGAGTGTCACCCATGTATTGGTTCCTTTACACATTTCCTGGTCCGTATACCAATTTTTGGGTATGCCCTCTAAAGTATGAATGAAGTGGTGAGACCATTCCTTTGGTGGCATCATTTTCCACAACATTTTACATGCCTCCAAGTGTTCTACCGGTGTGCATAGTCCATCATATTTCTATTGTTTGTTACATGTCTGTTCTGTGTCGAATCTTATGTGTAGTAATCACTTACATTTGTACCAATATGTGATAGTATCTTTGTGTGAACCCTACCATCTTGCAGGTGTAGCCTTTAGTGCTAAATCCAGTGCTAGAAATATCTGGTTTTCTAATACTTCATCTTCATATTGTGTCAAGAAAGTTTCCAACTCATTTAGCTCATGAAAATTGGGTGGTTCTCTGATCTCTGTGCCAATCCACCTTATTGCGTGGTCTATTTTGGCACACCTTCTCGTGGATACTTCGTGTAGTCTTTGCTGCCAGTTTTCTAATCCAGTGTCTAAGTCTATTGTACATGAAGTAATTCTCTGCCAACTAAGTACCTCATCTGCAGTTGGGTTTATATAGTCTGCATCGCGCGCAGTTGTTCTGTACAACTGGTTGATCTTTTCTAAATCCAGACAAGTGGGTTCTACAAACCTCTCACTTTCTGATGGGTCGAGTGGGGCTATGACCCTGTAGTCCCCCGACTCAAATGTCATTTTTATGGTTTTTAAGTTAATTGTGGCCTAGTTGTCAAACACCCAATCCAGACCAAGTAGCGTCGGGTAAGGTGTTGTTTCATCTACTATTTCAATGACTTCAAAGTCTACCTTAGTGTGCACACCATCCATATATACCGTCACTTCTTTCAGTCTACCTATTGGTAGGACTCTATGTTGATTTGCTAGCTTTAATTGAACAATTGAGTATCACAGTGTAGGTTCTCCCATGCATTTCCATGTAGCTTTTGGTAGTACATTCACTTCGGATCCTAGATCTAGTATAACATCTCCCATATTGAAACCCCCAATGTTAGCATTTAGTCTAAATTCCCTACTTGTTCTTCTTATTGTATGTAGGTGGTTGATAGTTTTTAATTCTAGCTTCTTTTTTGTCTCACTGCTACATTTTTCTAGGATGTTTTGGAATATTTTGACAGATGAAGGATCACTTAACATTTTTATACATGATTGAAAAAATTCTTTGATAATACTTACTTGTTCCTTGGGTTGTATTCTATTGGTATGGTCTAGTTATGGAGACATTTAATATTCTAGAGCTTCCTTGCTCTATTGTGCAGTTGACGCAATGTTCTCCTTCTGGAATTCTTGTCGAGCTTATGTAAATATCTCCTTCTCCTTATGCACTTTGAACCGCTTCTTGGGGTCAGTGTTCTTATTTACCCACTGGTTTTGCGCTAGCTCCTGTCGAACTGCATCATTTCCTATTTTCATTCCTCCTCAAGTGACTATGTTGATGTTATATTCGTCATCCCTTGCTTCGATTGAAATCCACTGAACATTCTGGTTATTTTGGTTCCTTTTTTCCTAGATATTTACAAGTAATGTCGGACATTCTTCCGTATCATGGTCCAATGCGTGAAAATACATACAAGTCACTAGTGGAAGTGGGCACTCTCGTGCATAATTTCCTGGTTGCTGGAAATTGTGACATGTGACTAGCCCTCTACCATTTCCGAGACCTCCTCTGGCTCATCCTGCTCCTCTATAAGCTACACGATCCCCTCATGGTGTGTTATACTATGGTCCCTGATTATACTACGTGATATTGCACTGGGGATGTGTCGGGTTGTACTTTGGTTGCGCTTTATTGTACGGTTACAACGCAATATTATACTGCTATTGCGCGGTGTTGTATCGGGCTGGGGCTTGAGTGAACTATGGTACTACTTGTCCAATCATCATTTCTTCCTATAACCTGCATGCGTCTGATGTTCTTTCCCACATCAGATCCATAGTTCTGCAATATTTGTCATCATGGACGACTAACTTGCAAAAGGTGCAATATGAGTTCTTTGGGACAGTTTGGTATTTTTGCATCATTGTGTAGCAGTAAGGGTCGTGACCTGATTTCTTGTATATTTTTCACCACAATCCTCTCTTTGGTAGTGGGTTTGGCATCCCTATCGCCATATACTATGCAAATGTTGGGCATTCATTCTTATGGTGTCCTTCCATCCTACAGGTAGTGCACCAAACAACTTCTCATTTGTCCTTGCTCTTATTCTGGTTCAGCTGAAATGTTAAGTTCTTCAGATCCTCCTTCAATTCTTCAATAGCCAGGTCCATCTACTGGTATTGATTCTCTTCCAATTGTAAGGCTTCCTGCAGAGCCTCTGCTTGTGTTTGAAACTTTTGTTGTCGTAATGGATATTTTAAGTGTGGGAGTAGTGAGTTGACAAACATGTCCTAACGTTGCATATCAGTCATAAGGTATTTTAACTTTCCTTTTAATCACTTGAATCTTTGATCAATATCCCATACTGATTCTTCTGGTTTTTGTCTTATTTCAATAATCTAATTCATGTATTGATCCTCCGATCTCGGCTTCTAGAACTCATTTATCAATAGTTTCTTAATGTCATCTAGTGTCCTTGTCATTTCGGGAACATTGTTCATGTCTAGACTCATGTACTAGTCTAGTGCTTGGTCTCTTAGCATGATCGTTAGCTGTGTGAGTTTGGTGTCTTCATTAGTGATCTACTTTTCTTCCTAGATATTTGTGCAAATGAACAGATGCTTCTCAGGGTATTCTATTGCTTCTCCTCAAAACTATGGTAATATGATAGTAGGACCATGTCCTAACATTCCAAATACTGAGCTACTCCATCCTCCACGTGGCGTAGATACTTGAATAAGGTTGCCTGAACTGGCTCCTCCAGTTGTTTCTCCTTGTGTAGATGTACTTCCTTCTGTCGGACTTCCTCCAAAGTTTGGTTGTCTAAACGATGGTGTTCTCTTTGGTGTATTGGTTTCACACAGGTTTATGGGTTCCACACTAACATTAATATGAAAGGGATGGATTCATTCTCCTCCTATTCTTGGGCCTCTTTTTTTCCTCTCATACGTGGTGCGTAGGATTTACTCAATCTACTCCATAGCCCAGAGATCCTCTACCTCTTCCTCAACGCTTTCCAAGCCCTCCCTCTCTGCTACGATTATGTTCTTGGTATTCACCGTATATTGTTAGGGTGCTCTGCTATGCGTTGTTCCTGGTGATGCCAAGATCCACTTAATCTAGTCATCATCCATCAGGATCTGGTTCAAGGGTTCCTCCTCCTTCTTCTCTTTATCCTTACCTCCTTCCATTCCTCCTCTCTTTTTTAGTGCTTACCCCCTTCCCCCATGCATGCAGGGAAGTCTATCTATCTGATTCCATTGTCATTACACCTTTTTTATATAGAAATATCTTGATAGAAGTATATATTGATCGAATGTACCTTCCTTTGGGTCCTCTTAGGAACTCTTTCTCGACTACGCTATATGATTTTGTTGTGTTTACCGCAAATTCTGTTATAAATCCTGCCACAATACTGTCAAGCCAAAAGTCAACTGCGTGGGTGAATTTGTTGTTCACTTGCTGTAGTTGTTGGATCTGTACTGGAGTCTAATGTAGCCATCGAATCCAGTTTGTCATGTGGTTATCCTTTAATTTTAATATCCACTCCTGTAGTAGATGCAAAAAATTATAGAAAAAGACTTCGTGTAAATCCGTAAATACGTATTTATTCGGGTATTTACGCACTGTGATCCTTGGGTTTCTATTATCTTTCTGTGCAAACTCTAGCTGTTTAGTTCTCAACCAGCCCTTGATTTCTTCTCTCATGGGGTTCCAAGGTCTCAACATTCCCTTATAATGACTCATTGCTCTTTTGTTTGGCTCCTTCGGTTCTTATTCATTCTATCTCATTTACTTAGTCCTCTCTTATTCCTCTTAACATGGAAACGAAACCATTTGTTGGTTACTATTTCCCTTCTTGGGTTGTCTGAGTTATTGACCTAGGGTTCATGTTATTCAGGGTTCCAACAAATCCTCTAAAACTATCGGTCATCCTGGTAATCTAGAAGGAAACACAACACCCAGAAGGTACTGCACACTCTCACCCAAGATAGATTTAAATGGGTGACTGTAAGACTCAGGTGTTTATAGCCTAGGACAGAGTAGGGGATAAGGGTTTCTTGATTAAATCCAGGTACCGCGAGCTGCAAGGTAAACAACTTATCCCTTGAAGTCACATACGTATATTTCATAGTTTAATTCCAGCAAAGTATAAACAAATTCATAACAATGCACTAACTCATTCATCAAGATTAACCATTAATTGCTGAAAGAAAGAAGAGACGTGCATACATTCAACATATTACACGAGTATTGTTGTGGTTCACCCCCTCTTGGGATACATCCACAAAGATTTGGATCTTGGCTCTTTTATTATGGAAGTTCTGCATTCCTGGTGCCATGCGCTTATAATTCTCCACAAAACTGGGTAAGATCTATGTGAGGTGAACTAGATCACACCAGGCTCTACAACCTATGGTCTAATCCTCATATCTACCTTCCCTCATATCTTATTTTCTCAACATATTACAAAATCAGTTCATACAACTAAAAAAATTGCATATCGCCTATGCTCCTGCGTGGTTACAGTCTCCAAAACTTAACTCCAAACCCTAACCCTCAACAAAAACAATAACACTAACAACAACCCACCCTATATGATACTTTCATATCTATATTTATACATTTTGGGCTCTTCAACCTTTTACAGAATATTACCAAAACCCTAACCCTTTTTACGTTAGGTCTTTCTCCCATGCGCGTGGTGTTCTTCCTCCAACTGTCACTTTCCTTTGTGCACGCTTTCTTGCATGCACACGTGCTATTCTTTTGTCAGTTGTTACTTCAGTTTTCTGCATGTTTTCTTTCCCATGATCGTTCTTCTTTCCCCTTTGTCCTGGTGCGAATAGACCCTATGGAGTTTTGAAAGTTTGGATGTTGGAACCCTATTAAATCCATTGTTGAATCTTTTACCCTTTTTCCTCTTGATTTGACATGTTGAAACACTAAATTTTTAAGCGCCTTATCAAATGATACATTGTGGTAGGTTAATGATTCCTATTCATCAAAAATATTTTCATGGACAATCAACTCTTTTTTTGGAAAAATTCTTCGCTCATCTTTGTTCAAATATTGTAATTGCAAAGAGTATTCTATTATTATTGATGCATTATTCATTAGATCAATCCCCTTTTGCAGATTGATCATGTTGGGTATTGTAAATGACCATATCCCCTTTTGCAGATTGGCCAAACCCTAATTTTAATAGGCAGAATGAGAAGTCGGCCCCCAGATTAATTAAAGGTGGTTATAACCACCCAGAATGAGAAGTCGACCCTGCTAGTGAAAAGACACTTCCATTCACACCTGCCAGATTGTATAAATAAGAGAGGCTAGCACCTCATTTGGACACATGCTCTCTTGTTCGTCAGAGTGCAAGTTTGGAGCTGTAGTTGGAGAAGAAGGAAGAGAGAGAGTGGTGCATTCTTGGGAGAGGAATTTCTGTATGGTTTGAGTTATCTCTTGGCATTGTATTATCTATCTATATTAAGGAAGTTTTTGCTGGTTTTTCTCCCCCATGAGGGTTTCCCAAGATAAATGATGTGTCTCTTGTGATTGTGTATTTCTCAATGATCCTATCTATGCTATGGTTATCTAGTGAATTGAAAAGAAACCWAATAATATCTTAAACCTTAACAATCTTTTGGGAATTCAATATTTTCTATATCAACATCAAGGTCCATGTTTTGCAAAAGGACATCATCATCRGGTATGCGTTGCTATGTTTCTTCTTGATTTTTATACTTTTTTCTCTTTACTACTAGTAATTTGTGGGTTGACTCAATATTCTTTTCACCATGATTARGATCATTGTCACCCCCTGAACTATTGATTAAAGAATTTTGATTATTATGGTGTGCCACTTTTTTGAGATGAACTTTTAGATTTAGAACCCTTTTCACTTATGAACTTTACATGATTTTTATATGCCTCTGTTGTCACAGGGGCAGACCCAAGGTTCAACACTTCAACAACACACCAATAAAACCCTAACTACTAGCCCTTTCGGCAACACCTGCGAAGCAGATGAAGTCTCACCCGAGGTAGAGGGAGGGGTGGTTGCAGGAATCAAGTGTATACAACCTAGCTAGGACACAGATATGTGATCACAGTACTTAATAGAGCACTTAGCAGTTAACATTCATTAATATTTAACTCTTATCCACTTCACAGGAGAAAACCCAAATTACAAAACAACACAATATTCAACAAGATCTAACAAATACAAGCACTTAGCATATAGAAATAGATCAGATATAGCATTCATTCACATCACTAAGCACTAAGCTACTAGGTCAGTTGCATATAACATATATTTCTACACTTAAGAATAATTCACATAACAACCATAATGCACAAAGAAACCACAACACATAATATACGTGGTTCACCCCCAGCGTGGGGCTACATCCACCAACTCTTCTTCTCTTTATTGTCTTCATTCAATGCATAGAGCCACAAGGCCCACTCCACATGGGATACAATATATGCTCACACCTCGCCATATCCTCCTTCCTCGAGTTAGGTCACAACACAAATCCTTCTTAGACAGTCTGCACACTAGCTTCTTACAATAATTTGTACTTAGCTCTGCAAGTCTTAACACATAGTATTCACAAAGCCTCTAGCTCTACACTAAGACACAAACATTCAGTACTACTCACACTTAATACATTACAACACTTAACTTACAACTAACATAGAAAATTGGCCTCATTAACCCCCTACTTACATTGCCTAGCTTTCTATTTATAATTTGCAAAAGGGGCCTAAGCATGGGTAAACCCATGGACCGACATCCCATACCCGTTAGATAAACCCTAAACCAAAAAATCCCTAAAAAGAGGGTGAGATCCCGCAATCTCTACTTCGCCTTGTGCTTTGTCTTCAACCAACCTGTCAAAGTCCCAAAAATGGTCAAACATGACCAAGGTTCTCCAAAACTTGTTCAAGGGTAAACAAGCCCCCAACACTCACATGTGACTCCTCCCGTGTCACTATGATTTGGGTAACTCTTTCTCGAAGGCCTCAATCTTGGCTCAAGCTACCTCGACATGTTGCTTTTCCAGAGCCTCCTAATTGGATAGCTTCTGAATAACCTTCTCGATCACAGGTCCTTCTAAGCGTTGTTCTACTATGGTGACCACTTGTTCCAGTTCTGCACCTCATCCTTCGATCTCCTCAAAAAGTGTGCAAGCTTCGTCTTGCTCTAGCTGGAGCTTCTGAGTCACTTCCATGACTTTACTCTAGATGGAATGGACCTGCTGCTGAATCATGTGTTATTCTTGGGACCTTTTATCCTCTTAACCATGGAAAATGGATTCAACTACGCTTGCACTGTTGCTTCCTGCTGCTTTGCCTCCTGGATCTGTGAATCTAGTGTCCTTAGTTCAGGGTCCTCTACAAGGAACTCATAAGTCTCTACACTTTGATTGCTAAGTTTTTTGCATTCTAAGGCTAATGCCTTGATTCTCTGGACTGTTCTCTGAGCAGTTTCTTCCCTTTGGTCTCGCACTTCTTGTGGAGTGCTTGGCACTACTTGTAATTATAATTATGCTACTCTTTGTTGGAGCTGCTGAATGGATTCAACAAGCTTCCCCACCTGACTCTCCACTGGGTGTTCTTCCATCTGTTCTAATCACGTCATAGAGAAAAGTGCTCTAGTGACTGCTTCTTTAACTCTAATCTTATCTGCGAGCATCTGTTCTTTCTCCTTTTGGATCTGTGCTCTATCCTCTGCAAACTTTGCTTGGAGGTCATCTTTTTCTTACTGCGCAACCTGATGTTTCTCTATGGATTCCTATTTTTCTTTTTTTAATGCCTTCGTAGCTTTCTCTTTTTATTCCTATACATGAAGAAGGTGAGATTCGATTGCATATTCTATTCTACGTAGTTAGGTAGGCTCATATCCCAACTCAATCCCTTCAGATAACGATTGCACAATAGACACTACGCGACTGGAGTAGAGGGCTTGATGTACCCCTTTCAACTCTGTTGTAATCCTATCATACATGGTCTCCTGTTTTGCTTCATTGCACTGTAGAATGTCTTTTGAGGTATCCGATACAGCAGCATGAGGTCGATGTCATCCACCGTTAGCACAGTCTGAAATGACGGTTTATCGACTTTTTACTTCTTCCATGATGTAGGTTTCTCGGGGGAAACCTTTATTTTCTTGGATGTCTCAACTTCATCAAGGGGGTCCCTAGGCGGTGTTACTTCTCCCTGCTCTAGTTTGTCTTCTTTCCTTTCATTCTCTTCCTTGTCTACTTCGTCACCTCATCCCCCTCTAGGTGAATATGAAGCAGTCTCTTTTGATGCGTTGTTCAACTCTTGTACCTCTTCCTTATTTTTCCTTCTGCTATTGTTGGGTGCATCATATTCTTCACGAGTGACCACAGGACTGCCGATGAGTTTGGGGTCAAACATTTCTGCCTAGTCGACTGGTATAAGGAACTTTGTGAGCCATTCCTTAGTTATTTATTCCATTTCCTCCTCAGTGAGATTATAATATTATTGAAGTTCTTATTTATGTTCATCTCCATGTGTAGTGATATAAATAAAATGTCTATCGACGTGAAACTTCACAAATGGCCTAAACCTGTGCAGGGTGTTTGACGTCATACAGGGGAAAGACTCAATAGCCTTGTTCAACTGCAGGTAATAGGTTTGGAACATCGCATTTGACTACCACTTCTTAGCCATGTAGCTTGAGTACCAGAGCATAGTGAACTTCACATCTAGGACGACTCAATCTCAGGGAAGGTCACTCCTTCCGGCATCTCCCAAGAAACAAAGGTGATGCGGATCAACAGCTAGTTGAAATGAAACTCATAGCCCTAATCCTGAGCTTCATGGTAGTCTTGGTCTAACTAGTTGATGAGGTAGCTCACCCAGTTCATTTGTAGTCCTTCAATGAATTTTCCCGTGACGTCAACAATGAACCCCGTAACCTGTGTGGCTCTATTCCTCCTTTCTATCTTACCAGTGATCAAATGGAAGGCTAGGTGCACTACATCATTCTGGATGGAATATGCCTTGTAGCCTCGCTTCCCCTTCTCCACATCTCCATAGGTATATTTGATTCTCTGCACCAAGGTACGATCTACAACCTTCCCTGGATAAAAGTCTTGTGGGTCTGGTCCTTGCATGCTTAATCTGGTTATCCGATAGATCAACGTTGGATCTATGGTGATGCATCTATATAGCCACAAATAACTGCCATGGAAGCAAGACAACATGAGTTTAATGCATGTGCTAACCTCCTGATTCCTTCCAAAGTGGGGTATCTTCATTACGTTCAGGATGGTGGACCTCGCGATGTCCATGGTCCACGACTGGGGGATGATATTCAAATTTTTCCCCTTTGTCTTGGTAAAATACTTATGTGGGGTGATCATGCCTTAGTTCTTGCGATCTCCCAAGTTGAAGTCACTAATATTCAACGTCATAATCTATCCCAACTACATTACAACTGCATGTATGCCCTTCGGGAGGTACACAATGATCAGGGTGTAGTCGAAGTCGCTCGAGACACTGTCATGACTAACCGTGCTAGCCAGAGGTGGGATATATTTAGGTAGGATAGATGGGATGAGCTTCATGTTCGCCAAGTCATCACGATGCTTACTACATTTCTCAGTAGCGGGTCAGGTAGATTGACGTTGCACAATCGATGGGGATGCTTCCAATCCTCGCGTTGATGACGCTTGTATGCCTACGGACATCACCTTTTCAACCATGAGGTCTATTGGGATATATTCGATGAAATTTTCTATTGCGCTAATGTCTTCCTACATGCATGATTGAGGTCATATATCTCAGGTCGGTGAGAAAACACTCAATGTAATAGAATGGCTGGAGAGATCTCAATAAGATTTGCGCGAAAGAAATTATTTCTCTATGGGCTCGGATAATGACAATTGGAAAAAGTGTTCTCAGTGAAAATCTTGACAGGATAAGTAGACAACGTCATAATGAACTCTTCCAATGGGAAAAAATGCCTCAATCAATGCAATTCCATCCATTATGGTGCGGTCCCATCAGTCTAATGGCGATCTTTTTTACCATAACTCTATTTCTAGCTATTCTGGAGCATCGTTCTAATGGTTGGGATGCCTCCAATGGTCATATTTCTTCATCGTGGTGAAGTGCCAATATACGATGTTCTGCTATCCTGGTGAAGTTCCAGTTCTACAAACCTTCCTTCTACGAAGTCCTCTCTGGAACTTCCTACAATTTTTCTAAGTTTGCTTTCTTCTTGCTGAGCTTTCTAGCTTTATTTCCTATGATTTTAGTCATTGTTTTCCTCTTTCCATTATTTTTATTATCTCCTCTTGGCATAGTAACTTCGCACTATGGATGGTCTTTCACAAGGTTCCAGGGTAATAGTTCTTCTATTTCTGGGGTAGGTTCTCTATTCTCCAGTATGGACAAGGTTTTCAAGTCTTCTTCTGTTATTTCAACTTCGATAGCAAGGTCTCTGGTCCTTAGTAGCTTCACCTTGTCCTTCTATTTTTCCAGTAAGTGCGCTATTCTCCTAGCCATGAAATATCTTATTTCTTTCTTTTTCTGTTCTACAGCTTCCTCTTCTTGTTTCCTTTGTATTTGATCTTTCTCAACCCAATTTTTTCCTAGAAAAATAGAAAATGGGTCATTGTTCTCAACAAACTTAATGACCTCAAATTATTCTTTTTTCTACATTCCATGAGCACTCATAGGTATATGGGTAAGCCTTCCACATAGGGTTATCATCTTCCGTTTAAACAATCTTATTCCTCACAATGAAGGAACCATAGCAAGCTTTCCGAAAATTTCCCAAGTTTTTTCTATCATGATATTTACCTGTGTTTCCTCATCCAGGACACAGTCAATTTCAAAGTCTCCAATTCTTGTTTCTATGCACTCCTTCTCTTTTAAGACCTCTGATAAGTTGACATCTATGTGATCATTCAGGGTTTTCATCTGCAATAATATAGTCTCTGATTCTTTCTGGTTCTAGAGCACATTCTCAGTCTCTTGACCTTCCTCATGGTCTTCTTGTCTCATGTTCATCTTTTCAACTTTAGAAATCATTATAGAGAAATCTAAAATTTCATGTCCAGTAGCCTTACAACAAAGGAAAATAGGATCTCGACCAGAGCATTCCTTAGCAAGATGTCTTGGTTTTCTACAATTATAACAAAGATTCAATCCTCTCTTTCTCTTGAACGATCCCCAACCTTTTCTGTACTGTGCACTGGGATCACAGTGGTGGATCCACAAAAAATTATTTCTAGGATCCTTCATCCACTTGTTAGTCCAATAGTTATTTCTATGCATAGGAAAAACATATCTTTCACTAGTTCTATCAGATCTATTCATATCAAATATTCTTTCTTTTAGTTGTGCCCTAGTTTTCAGACTAGGAAAAAATCTATCAAACATACCTAGATCCATTCTTTTGAAACAAAATTTTTCACTTATATTACCTTTATCAGAGCACAAATATTTAAGATCTTACCTCTTTTCTTCAGATCGTGCTTCTTTTCTTAGCACAGAGCTTCGTAAGTCAAGTAGAGTACTGTGCCCTAAAGAAATAGATCTATGAATAGATCTTTCTCTTTTCTTCAGTTCCCCAAAATCATAGTTTTAGGGCCCAACAATGAAACCATTTGTTGGCACAAGGGAAAACCTAGGGTTCAACGATTCAACAACGTACCAACAAAAACCTAACTACCTTCCCTTTCGACAACACCTGCGAAGAATATGAAGTCTCACCTGAGGTAGAGGCAAGGGTGGTTGCAGGACTCAAGTGTCTACAACCTAGCTGGGACACAGATCTGTGATCACAGTACTTAACAAAGAACTTAACAATTAACATTTATTAATATTTAACTCTTATCCACTTCACAGGAGAAATCCCTAATTACAAAACATCACATTATTCAATAATATCTAACACATCCAAGCACTTAACATATAGAAATAGATCGGATCTATCATTCATTCACATCACTAAGCACTAAGCTAATATATCATATGCATCTAACATATATTGCTACACTTAGGCATAACTCACATAACAACCATAATGCACAAACCAACCACAACACAGGATATATGTGGTTCACCCCCAGCATGGGGCTACATCCACCAAATATTCTTCTCTTTATTATCTTTGTTCAATGCACAGAGACACAAGGCCCACTCTGCATAGGACAGGAGATATGCGCACACAATAGAAAGCCTTCTTACACAGTTTCACACCAACTTCTTACAATCACTTGCACTTAGCTATGCAAGTCTTAACACATAGTATGCACAAAGCCTCTAGCTCTGCACTAAGCCACAAACATTCACTACTACTCACAATTATCACATTACAACACTTATCTTACAACTGAATTAGCACATTGGCCTCATTACCCCCCTACTTACATCACCTAGCTTTCTATTTATACTTTACAAAAGGGGCCTAAGAATGAATAAACGCATGGGCCGACATCCCATACCCGTTACATAAACCCTAAACCCAAAAATCCCTAAAAAGGGGGCGATATCCCATGATCTCCTCTTTGCCTTATGCTCCACCTTCGACCAGCCTATCGAAGTCTAAAAAATGGTCAAACATGACCAAGGTTCTCCAAAACTTGGTCAAGGGCCAACAACCTTATTTGTACTTATAATAGTTTCTAGGTCGTGAACTAGTTTTTCTTGATCCTTCATTTTCTTCCTCCTTATATATGTATGTTTTATTAAATGAGACAGTAAAACCAGTGGAAATTATATGATTCATAAAAAGTTGTTGTGGGTCCAACCCTTTCATGTAGTCAACCACCTTTAACTTATAAGGTTCAAATTGAACAACAAATTCATCAATCGTAGACTAATTATTTACTATAATCTTACTAACCTTCCATGGTAATTGAATAAATTATTTTTTCTTTCTTTGAGAAAAGAAATTTGCCAAGAATTTGTACTATCTACAAACTTTTGTTATGAACATTTTATCATATACATAAAATGGGAGATAAATAGGTGCTACATGGGAGAAATATATTCTGATGATGTTGTAATCTTCACCGTATTCAACTTCTCTCATTTGATTTAAAAATGATTCTGATTCTAATGAAAGTCTCAAAGTATTTTCCCCAAAAATTAATCTTTTTAAAACATAAAGGAAAGAGTTATAAACTTCATAGAAGTGATACATTTATGTTTACTTCCATAAATCAGGATACCAAGTATAAACTGGATATTTCATGAGATCAACTTTCTTTGAAAGATGGATATCTTGAAATTCATGGCTATCGATGATAGCAAAAACCAAATACCCAGACATAAAGATTTGTTTTTCTTTCTTAAAATTTGACAACTAAGATGTTATTTCCATGGATATAATCCTTGACCAATCAAAAAACCTTTTTCATTGAATAGAGTAATACAAAATATACAAATCCAACTTGGGAATAACAATAGTGGATTCCAACCCAAGAATTCTAGCTAAAAAAAGGCAATTTCTTTGTAGGGTTTCTTGAGTTGACTAACCTGTATTAGAGATAAATCTTATGGCATTGTGGCAATATATATATGCCTCCATTTTTATCTCTGATAAAATTCTTGGCTTACTCAATTTTAAATCTTATAGTTGGATTTGGAAATTTGAGCATTTGATTGAAAGTAGGCATCCCCAAAGAAATTGATGAGCACCCATTCATTTTGATAATCCTGTGGTCTTTCTCGAAGTTATCAGTACACCATATCACCAAATCCTTTGTATCAAATACTTATAGAACAAATCCTGCTCGAACTATCCTGGATGTCCATACGAGATTATCATTCCTTTCTAAAGAATATTTCTTGTAAACTTTTGATCCAGGTGGATATTGGTGGCCACCCACATGTTCCAATTTGCTCTTCTTTACAATTTTAGTTCAACACGTTCTTCTGTACTTATTTTTAATTGTGGGTTCTACACTTTTGGGGCTGTTTGAATCCCTATATAGCTTCCAGCTAGATATTGGTCGTCACTCACCTAATCCAAATGGATTATTTTGGATGTTTTCCTCTCAATTCATATTTTTGTATTTCCAGGGCCATTTTGGGGCCCTAAACATTTTTTTTTGGCTTTCCACAGTGAAACTGTAGACGAACTCAGAGTTTGATGACATAATTTGTAGTTCTCAAAAATACCCTTCCAAAAATCTATCACACACCTAAAATGGAGGTCGTATGCAAAAGTCACAACCCCAAGAAGTTGAGGTACCACCTTACCCATCGGTGCCCACATAAAATTTGGCATTTCATCTCCTAGGGTTAAGTTTTTGGATGTATAGGGTTTTTTAATTCATGCGTAATGTTAAAAAGGCCTTTGGAGCCTTATTTTAATCATTCTACTCAAATAGATGCACATAGCAGCCACATCTCTTCTCAGAGATAGCTACGACCATTCGAGCAAGTGTTTTGAGTTCTGCAGTTTTACAGTTTCAACCTATTTTATTTATTCAATAGAAGTTATTGTTCACTAGATATTTTTTGTTGTTCTCCATATCTTTGTGTTATTTTATTCAGTATGTTATTCATTTCGTTCTACTCATAAATCCATATCAGTGGTATCAGAGCAATTTTCTCTTCATTTATTTTTCTTCGTGCATGTCGCCAACAAGATTTGGGTACAAGAAGTTGGGACTCGAACCAGATGAGCCTTTGCAAGATCGGCCACACCGGGCTTGAAAAAAACCCATGGGGGATGAAAATAAATACGATGGATCAAGATATCCTTTTAAAATGTTTCTCAAGGAATCCCTTGCATGACAAAGGAACAAAATGTTGGAAAACATTGCATAGATCCTTCGGCGATTTCCCACAAGGGACACATCTTCATCAAGCAGCCATGAAACCCCCTTCAAGGTACAAGGAAATTTTAATATTCCATTATTTTAAGGACTGCTAGATGCAGATGCTTTAGATAAATGGATGAATCTTCTCGAAGGGTATATTTCGGTCCATAATTTCTCTGATAGGGAAAATATTACTTTTTCACTCCTCAAGGCCATCCCCCATGTTAAGGATTGGTGGGATACTTACCATGGGAAAGGGCCATAGAGGAATCTGCAATATTTGTAGTCTCCCCCACACGAGATTCCTTTAGGGATGCCATTAAAGAACAATACTACATTTTTTGAAGCTATGAGGACCAGTACACAAGATGGACCATCGTCTATCAAGAAAAGGACCAGACAGTACCAAATTTCACCAATATTTTCCATACCTTGCACACCAAATTGGGTATNGATCATTGTCACCCCCTGAACTATTGATTAAAGAATTTTGATTATTATGGTGTGCCACTTTTTTGAGATGAACTTTTAGATTTAGAACCCTTTTCACTTATGAACTTTACATGATTTTTATATGCCTCTGTTGTCACAGGGGCAGACCCAAGGTTCAACACTTCAACAACACACCAATAAAACCCTAACTACTAGCCCTTTCGGCAACACCTGCGAAGCAGATGAAGTCTCACCCGAGGTAGAGGGAGGGGTGGTTGCAGGAATCAAGTGTATACAACCTAGCTAGGACACAGATATGTGATCACAGTACTTAATAGAGCACTTAGCAGTTAACATTCATTAATATTTAACTCTTATCCACTTCACAGGAGAAAACCCAAATTACAAAACAACACAATATTCAACAAGATCTAACAAATACAAGCACTTAGCATATAGAAATAGATCAGATATAGCATTCATTCACATCACTAAGCACTAAGCTACTAGGTCAGTTGCATATAACATATATTTCTACACTTAAGAATAATTCACATAACAACCATAATGCACAAAGAAACCACAACACATAATATACGTGGTTCACCCCCAGCGTGGGGCTACATCCACCAACTCTTCTTCTCTTTATTGTCTTCATTCAATGCATAGAGCCACAAGGCCCACTCCACATGGGATACAATATATGCTCACACCTCGCCATATCCTCCTTCCTCGAGTTAGGTCACAACACAAATCCTTCTTAGACAGTCTGCACACTAGCTTCTTACAATAATTTGTACTTAGCTCTGCAAGTCTTAACACATAGTATTCACAAAGCCTCTAGCTCTACACTAAGACACAAACATTCAGTACTACTCACACTTAATACATTACAACACTTAACTTACAACTAACATAGAAAATTGGCCTCATTAACCCCCTACTTACATTGCCTAGCTTTCTATTTATAATTTGCAAAAGGGGCCTAAGCATGGGTAAACCCATGGACCGACATCCCATACCCGTTAGATAAACCCTAAACCAAAAAATCCCTAAAAAGAGGGTGAGATCCCGCAATCTCTACTTCGCCTTGTGCTTTGTCTTCAACCAACCTGTCAAAGTCCCAAAAATGGTCAAACATGACCAAGGTTCTCCAAAACTTGTTCAAGGGTAAACAAGCCCCCAACACTCACATGTGACTCCTCCCGTGTCACTATGATTTGGGTAACTCTTTCTCGAAGGCCTCAATCTTGGCTCAAGCTACCTCGACATGTTGCTTTTCCAGAGCCTCCTAATTGGATAGCTTCTGAATAACCTTCTCGATCACAGGTCCTTCTAAGCGTTGTTCTACTATGGTGACCACTTGTTCCAGTTCTGCACCTCATCCTTCGATCTCCTCAAAAAGTGTGCAAGCTTCGTCTTGCTCTAGCTGGAGCTTCTGAGTCACTTCCATGACTTTACTCTAGATGGAATGGACCTGCTGCTGAATCATGTGTTATTCTTGGGACCTTTTATCCTCTTAACCATGGAAAATGGATTCAACTACGCTTGCACTGTTGCTTCCTGCTGCTTTGCCTCCTGGATCTGTGAATCTAGTGTCCTTAGTTCAGGGTCCTCTACAAGGAACTCATAAGTCTCTACACTTTGATTGCTAAGTTTTTTGCATTCTAAGGCTAATGCCTTGATTCTCTGGACTGTTCTCTGAGCAGTTTCTTCCCTTTGGTCTCGCACTTCTTGTGGAGTGCTTGGCACTACTTGTAATTATAATTATGCTACTCTTTGTTGGAGCTGCTGAATGGATTCAACAAGCTTCCCCACCTGACTCTCCACTGGGTGTTCTTCCATCTGTTCTAATCACGTCATAGAGAAAAGTGCTCTAGTGACTGCTTCTTTAACTCTAATCTTATCTGCGAGCATCTGTTCTTTCTCCTTTTGGATCTGTGCTCTATCCTCTGCAAACTTTGCTTGGAGGTCATCTTTTTCTTACTGCGCAACCTGATGTTTCTCTATGGATTCCTATTTTTCTTTTTTTAATGCCTTCGTAGCTTTCTCTTTTTATTCCTATACATGAAGAAGGTGAGATTCGATTGCATATTCTATTCTACGTAGTTAGGTAGGCTCATATCCCAACTCAATCCCTTCAGATAACGATTGCACAATAGACACTACGCGACTGGAGTAGAGGGCTTGATGTACCCCTTTCAACTCTGTTGTAATCCTATCATACATGGTCTCCTGTTTTGCTTCATTGCACTGTAGAATGTCTTTTGAGGTATCCGATACAGCAGCATGAGGTCGATGTCATCCACCGTTAGCACAGTCTGAAATGACGGTTTATCGACTTTTTACTTCTTCCATGATGTAGGTTTCTCGGGGGAAACCTTTATTTTCTTGGATGTCTCAACTTCATCAAGGGGGTCCCTAGGCGGTGTTACTTCTCCCTGCTCTAGTTTGTCTTCTTTCCTTTCATTCTCTTCCTTGTCTACTTCGTCACCTCATCCCCCTCTAGGTGAATATGAAGCAGTCTCTTTTGATGCGTTGTTCAACTCTTGTACCTCTTCCTTATTTTTCCTTCTGCTATTGTTGGGTGCATCATATTCTTCACGAGTGACCACAGGACTGCCGATGAGTTTGGGGTCAAACATTTCTGCCTAGTCGACTGGTATAAGGAACTTTGTGAGCCATTCCTTAGTTATTTATTCCATTTCCTCCTCAGTGAGATTATAATATTATTGAAGTTCTTATTTATGTTCATCTCCATGTGTAGTGATATAAATAAAATGTCTATCGACGTGAAACTTCACAAATGGCCTAAACCTGTGCAGGGTGTTTGACGTCATACAGGGGAAAGACTCAATAGCCTTGTTCAACTGCAGGTAATAGGTTTGGAACATCGCATTTGACTACCACTTCTTAGCCATGTAGCTTGAGTACCAGAGCATAGTGAACTTCACATCTAGGACGACTCAATCTCAGGGAAGGTCACTCCTTCCGGCATCTCCCAAGAAACAAAGGTGATGCGGATCAACAGCTAGTTGAAATGAAACTCATAGCCCTAATCCTGAGCTTCATGGTAGTCTTGGTCTAACTAGTTGATGAGGTAGCTCACCCAGTTCATTTGTAGTCCTTCAATGAATTTTCCCGTGACGTCAACAATGAACCCCGTAACCTGTGTGGCTCTATTCCTCCTTTCTATCTTACCAGTGATCAAATGGAAGGCTAGGTGCACTACATCATTCTGGATGGAATATGCCTTGTAGCCTCGCTTCCCCTTCTCCACATCTCCATAGGTATATTTGATTCTCTGCACCAAGGTACGATCTACAACCTTCCCTGGATAAAAGTCTTGTGGGTCTGGTCCTTGCATGCTTAATCTGGTTATCCGATAGATCAACGTTGGATCTATGGTGATGCATCTATATAGCCACAAATAACTGCCATGGAAGCAAGACAACATGAGTTTAATGCATGTGCTAACCTCCTGATTCCTTCCAAAGTGGGGTATCTTCATTACGTTCAGGATGGTGGACCTCGCGATGTCCATGGTCCACGACTGGGGGATGATATTCAAATTTTTCCCCTTTGTCTTGGTAAAATACTTATGTGGGGTGATCATGCCTTAGTTCTTGCGATCTCCCAAGTTGAAGTCACTAATATTCAACATCATAATCTATCCCAACTACATTACAACTGCATGTATTCCCTTCGGGAGGTACACAATGATCAGGGTGTAGTCGAAGTCGCTCGGGACACTGTCATGACTAACCGTGCTAGCCAGAGGTGGGATATATTTAGGTAGGATAGATGGGATGAGCTTCACGTTCGCCAAGTCATCACGATGCTTACTACATTTCTCAGTAGCGGTTCAGGTAGACTGACGTTGCACAATCGATGGGGATGCTTCCAATCCTCGCGTTGATGACGCTTGTATGCCTACGGACATCACCTTTTCAACCATGAGGTCTATTGGGATCTATTCGATGAAATTTTCTATTGCGCTAATGTCTTCCTACATGCATGATTGAGGTCAGATATCTCAGGTCGGTGAGAAAACACTCAATGTAATAGAATGGCTGGCGAGATCTCAATAAGCTTTGTGCGAAAGAAATTATTTCTCTATGGGCTCGGATAATGACAATTGGAAAAAGTGTTCTTAGTTCAAATCTTGACAGGATAAGTAGACAATGTCATAATGAACTCTTCCAATGGGAAAAAAATGCCTCAATCAATGCAATTCCATCCATTATGGTGCGGTCCCATCGGTCTAATGGCGATCTTTTTTACCATAACTCTATTTCTAGCTATTCTGGAGCATCGTTCTAATGGTTGGGATGCCTCCAATGGTCATATTTATTCATCGTGGTGAAGTTCCAATCTACGATGTTTTGCTATCCTGGTGAAGTTCCAGTTCTACAAACCTTCCTTCTACGAAGTCCTCTCTGGAACTTCCTACAATTTTTCTAAGTTTGCTTTCTTCTTGCTGAGCTTTCTAGCTTTATTTCCTATGATTTTAGTCATTGTTTTCCTCTTTCCATTATTTTTATTATCTCCTCTTGGCATAGTAACTTCGCACTATGGATGGTCTTTCACAAGGTTCCAGGGTAATAGTTCTTCTATTTCTGGGGTAGGTTCTCTATTCTCCAGTATGGACAAGGTTTTCAAGTCTTCTTCTGTTATTTCAACTTCGATAGCAAGGTCTCTGGTCCTTAGTAGCTTCACCTTGTCCTTCTATTTTTCCAGTAAGTGCGCTATTCTCCTAGCCATGAAATATCTTATTTCTTTCTTTTTCTGTTCTACAGCTTCCTCTTCTTGTTTCCTTTGTATTTGATCTTTCTCAACCCAATTTTTTCCTAGAAAAATAGAAAATGGGTCATTGTTCTCAACAAACTTAATGACCTCAAATTATTCTTTTTTCTACATTCCATGAGCACTCATAGGTATATGGGTAAGCCTTCCACATAGGGTTATCATCTTCCGTTTAAACAATCTTATTCCTCACAATGAAGGAACCATAGCAAGCTTTCCGAAAATTTCCCAAGTTTTTTCTATCATGATATTTACCTGTGTTTCCTCATCCAGGACACAGTCAATTTCAAAGTCTCCAATTCTTGTTTCTATGCACTCCTTCTCTTTTAAGACCTCTGATAAGTTGACATCTATGTGATCATTCAGGGTTTTCATCTGCAATAATATAGTCTCTGATTCTTTCTGGTTCTAGAGCACATTCTCAGTCTCTTGACCTTCCTCATGGTCTTCTTGTCTCATGTTCATCTTTTCAACTTTAGAAATCATTATAGAGAAATCTAAAATTTCATGTCCAGTAGCCTTACAACAAAGGAAAATAGGATCTCGACCAGAGCATTCCTTAGCAAGATGTCTTGGTTTTCTACAATTATAACAAAGATTCAATCCTCTCTTTCTCTTGAACGATCCCCAACCTTTTCTGTACTGTGCACTGGGATCACAGTGGTGGATCCACAAAAAATTATTTCTAGGATCCTTCATCCACTTGTTAGTCCAATAGTTATTTCTATGCATAGGAAAAACATATCTTTCACTAGTTCTATCAGATCTATTCATATCAAATATTCTTTCTTTTAGTTGTGCCCTAGTTTTCAGACTAGGAAAAAATCTATCAAACATACCTAGATCCATTCTTTTGAAACAAAATTTTTCACTTATATTACCTTTATCAGAGCACAAATATTTAAGATCTTACCTCTTTTCTTCAGATCGTGCTTCTTTTCTTAGCACAGAGCTTCGTAAGTCAAGTAGAGTACTGTGCCCTAAAGAAATAGATCTATGAATAGATCTTTCTCTTTTCTTCAGTTCCCCAAAATCATAGTTTTAGGGCCCAACAATGAAACCATTTGTTGGCACAAGGGAAAACCTAGGGTTCAACGATTCAACAACGTACCAACAAAAACCTAACTACCTTCCCTTTCGACAACACCTGCGAAGAATATGAAGTCTCACCTGAGGTAGAGGCAAGGGTGGTTGCAGGACTCAAGTGTCTACAACCTAGCTGGGACACAGATCTGTGATCACAGTACTTAACAAAGAACTTAACAATTAACATTTATTAATATTTAACTCTTATCCACTTCACAGGAGAAATCCCTAATTACAAAACATCACATTATTCAATAATATCTAACACATCCAAGCACTTAACATATAGAAATAGATCGGATCTATCATTCATTCACATCACTAAGCACTAAGCTAATATATCATATGCATCTAACATATATTGCTACACTTAGGCATAACTCACATAACAACCATAATGCACAAACCAACCACAACACAGGATATATGTGGTTCACCCCCAGCATGGGGCTACATCCACCAAATATTCTTCTCTTTATTATCTTTGTTCAATGCACAGAGACACAAGGCCCACTCTGCATAGGACAGGAGATATGCGCACACAATAGAAAGCCTTCTTACACAGTTTCACACCAACTTCTTACAATCACTTGCACTTAGCTATGCAAGTCTTAACACATAGTATGCACAAAGCCTCTAGCTCTGCACTAAGCCACAAACATTCACTACTACTCACAATTATCACATTACAACACTTATCTTACAACTGAATTAGCACATTGGCCTCATTACCCCCCTACTTACATCACCTAGCTTTCTATTTATACTTTACAAAAGGGGCCTAAGAATGAATAAACGCATGGGCCGACATCCCATACCCGTTACATAAACCCTAAACCCAAAAATCCCTAAAAAGGGGGCGATATCCCATGATCTCCTCTTTGCCTTATGCTCCACCTTCGACCAGCCTATCGAAGTCTAAAAAATGGTCAAACATGACCAAGGTTCTCCAAAACTTGGTCAAGGGCCAACAACCTTATTTGTACTTATAATAGTTTCTAGGTCGTGAACTAGTTTTTCTTGATCCTTCATTTTCTTCCTCCTTATATATGTATGTTTTATTAAATGAGACAGTAAAACCAGTGGAAATTATATGATTCATAAAAAGTTGTTGTGGGTCCAACCCTTTCATGTAGTCAACCACCTTTAACTTATAAGGTTCAAATTGAACAACAAATTCATCAATCGTAGACTAATTATTTACTATAATCTTACTAACCTTCCATGGTAATTGAATAAATTATTTTTTCTTTCTTTGAGAAAAGAAATTTGCCAAGAATTTGTACTATCTACAAACTTTTGTTATGAACATTTTATCATATACATAAAATGGGAGATAAATAGGTGCTACATGGGAGAAATATATTCTGATGATGTTGTAATCTTCACCGTATTCAACTTCTCTCATTTGATTTAAAAATGATTCTGATTCTAATGAAAGTCTCAAAGTATTTTCCCCAAAAATTAATCTTTTTAAAACATAAAGGAAAGAGTTATAAACTTCATAGAAGTGATACATTTATGTTTACTTCCATAAATCAGGATACCAAGTATAAACTGGATATTTCATGAGATCAACTTTCTTTGAAAGATGGATATCTTGAAATTCATGGCTATCGATGATAGCAAAAACCAAATACCCAGACATAAAGATTTGTTTTTCTTTCTTAAAATTTGACAACTAAGATGTTATTTCCATGGATATAATCCTTGACCAATCAAAAAACCTTTTTCATTGAATAGAGTAATACAAAATATACAAATCCAACTTGGGAATAACAATAGTGGATTCCAACCCAAGAATTCTAGCTAAAAAAAGGCAATTTCTTTGTAGGGTTTCTTGAGTTGACTAACCTGTATTAGAGATAAATCTTATGGCATTGTGGCAATATATATATGCCTCCATTTTTATCTCTGATAAAATTCTTGGCTTACTCAATTTTAAATCTTATAGTTGGATTTGGAAATTTGAGCATTTGATTGAAAGTAGGCATCCCCAAAGAAATTGATGAGCACCCATTCATTTTGATAATCCTGTGGTCTTTCTCGAAGTTATCAGTACACCATATCACCAAATCCTTTGTATCAAATACTTATAGAACAAATCCTGCTCGAACTATCCTGGATGTCCATACGAGATTATCATTCCTTTCTAAAGAATATTTCTTGTAAACTTTTGATCCAGGTGGATATTGGTGGCCACCCACATGTTCCAATTTGCTCTTCTTTACAATTTTAGTTCAACACGTTCTTCTGTACTTATTTTTAATTGTGGGTTCTACACTTTTGGGGCTGTTTGAATCCCTATATAGCTTCCAGCTAGATATTGGTCGTCACTCACCTAATCCAAATGGATTATTTTGGATGTTTTCCTCTCAATTCATATTTTTGTATTTCCAGGGCCATTTTGGGGCCCTAAACATTTTTTTTTGGCTTTCCACAGTGAAACTGTAGACGAACTCAGAGTTTGATGACATAATTTGTAGTTCTCAAAAATACCCTTCCAAAAATCTATCACACACCTAAAATGGAGGTCGTATGCAAAAGTCACAACCCCAAGAAGTTGAGGTACCACCTTACCCATCGGTGCCCACATAAAATTTGGCATTTCATCTCCTAGGGTTAAGTTTTTGGATGTATAGGGTTTTTTAATTCATGCGTAATGTTAAAAAGGCCTTTGGAGCCTTATTTTAATCATTCTACTCAAATAGATGCACATAGCAGCCACATCTCTTCTCAGAGATAGCTACGACCATTCGAGCAAGTGTTTTGAGTTCTGCAGTTTTACAGTTTCAACCTATTTTATTTATTCAATAGAAGTTATTGTTCACTAGATATTTTTTGTTGTTCTCCATATCTTTGTGTTATTTTATTCAGTATGTTATTCATTTCGTTCTACTCATAAATCCATATCAGTGGTATCAGAGCAATTTTCTCTTCATTTATTTTTCTTCGTGCATGTCGCCAACAAGATTTGGGTACAAGAAGTTGGGACTCGAACCAGATGAGCCTTTGCAAGATCGGCCACACCGGGCTTGAAAAAAACCCATGGGGGATGAAAATAAATACGATGGATCAAGATATCCTTTTAAAATGTTTCTCAAGGAATCCCTTGCATGACAAAGGAACAAAATGTTGGAAAACATTGCATAGATCCTTCGGCGATTTCCCACAAGGGACACATCTTCATCAAGCAGCCATGAAACCCCCTTCAAGGTACAAGGAAATTTTAATATTCCATTATTTTAAGGACTGCTAGATGCAGATGCTTTAGATAAATGGATGAATCTTCTCGAAGGGTATATTTCGGTCCATAATTTCTCTGATAGGGAAAATATTACTTTTTCACTCCTCAAGGCCATCCCCCATGTTAAGGATTGGTGGGATACTTACCATGGGAAAGGGCCATAGAGGAATCTGCAATATTTGTAGTCTCCCCCACACGAGATTCCTTTAGGGATGCCATTAAAGAACAATACTACATTTTTTGAAGCTATGAGGACCAGTACACAAGATGGACCATCGTCTATCAAGAAAAGGACCAGACAGTACCAAATTTCACCAATATTTTCCATACCTTGCACACCAAATTGGGTATCAAAGACTCTGAATGAAATATGGTTCTCAAATATCATGGTTGTCTACATAGATACATTCAAACAAAAATGGAGTTTCTGTACATCGCATCATTGGGTACGGCTTATAATGTGCTTTCAAGATCGAGCATAAATTTAAGCAGAAGAGGCGAGAGTTTGGATATACAAACTCCTCATAGCCAAATCATGGAAAAGGCAGCCCCAACCCACAAAACAAGGGACATAGAAAATATGGCCACTCTTAGGAAAACCAGTCCAAGCCACAACAAAAGAAGGGTAATGAGAATTCGAAGGAGGACAAAGGAAAATGGCATGAATACCATAAAATCCCTTGGAACAACACTGAAGAATGCTACTCCATGCAGTCATTGGTGGCCAAGCTGAAATATTCTGAGTCAGAGGTAGATTCTGACTACAAATATAATTCAGAAGGAGGGAATTTTATTATCTATGTCGAACCTAGTGCCACTGTCTCTACCAACAATGTCCAACCAAGTGAACCAGAAGAACTAAGAGAAGGGGACTGCCTCTTTCACTCACAGATGTTGGTAAAGGGGGCTCTGCTTCATTTCATTGTTGATAGTGGAAGTCAGAAGAACATGATATCAACAGAGGTCATTAAGTGGTTGGAACTACCGATGACACCACACCTGCAACCCTACACCATCGGTTGGATTTGCCAAGGAAGAGATATTCGCGTCAACCAAAAGTGTCGGTTGCCCTATGAAATCAAGCTTTGCAAATATAAGGTATTGTGTGATATTTCTCCCCTTGAAGTTTGTGATGTTCTTTTAGGACAACCATATTTTTGGAAGAAACATGCTATTTATGAGTCTAGACCCTGCAGTGTTATTATTACTTTGGGTAGACAATTGTACAGGATACCATAGGTAGCATATCCTACCACTATTTCTTTAATTTCTATTAGGAAATGCATTAAGGTCATTTCACAAACTGGGAGGTTCATCCTCTTTGTGATCCGTGCTCATAGTAAGCAGAAGGTCACCACCACATCCATGGCCTTTACATACAGCCTCTCTTTTCAGTAGAAGAAAGTGGATGGGATTTTGGAAGAGTAAAAATACATCTTCTCCTCACCCATTGGGGTATTGACGCACTACCAAGTCAAGCATCCAATGATCTAACCCCTGATGCACCTCTTCCTAGTGGACCAGTCTAGCATCGCTCACCAATGGAAAATGATGAAATTAAGCATTAGATCCAAGATATGCTTCAAAAGGGGCAGATTAGACCCAACTCGTCCACTTGTGGAAGCCCAATTGTACTAGTGCAGAAGAAATATGAGACCTGGTGACTCTACATTGATTACAAATAATTAAACAAAATCAATGTTAGGAACCGGTACCCACTTCCCCAAATTGATGACCTTCTTCACCAACTCAAGGGGGAAAATTTCTTCAACAAGATTGACCTAGAGTCTGACTACCACCAGGTTCCCATCGATCTAACTAATGTATGGAAGACAACTTTCAAATCTAAAGAAGGTCTCTTCGAATGGATGGTCATGCCCTTTGTCTTAACAAATGCACCAACCACTTTCATGAGGTTGATGGATGATGTATTCATACCCTTCACCAACTCTTTTGTGGTGGTATATTTGGATGACATCCTCATATTCAGTAGAACTTGGGAGGATCACATGCAGCATATTCAACATATTTTAAGCACTCTATGGTAGCACAAGCTATATGCCAACTTGGATAAATTCTCCTTTGGCATGAACAGGGTCCAATACTTGGGGTACATTGTTGATGAGCATGGGGTACATGTGGATCCATCTAAGATCAAAGTCATCCATGACTGTCCATCCCCGAACACACTAACCAATCTTTAAAGCTTCTTGGGACTTGCCAACTTATACCGATGGTTCATGTTGGGATTCTCTCATATTGCATGGGCCCTCATCCAAGTGAGAAAGGGAGGTCACAAGGAAAAGTTCAAATGGGGAAAGGCATAACAATGAGCATTTGATGATCTAAAGCATCACTTGTGCTTAGCTCCAATACTCTCCTTATCCAATNCATCTCCTAGGGTTAAGTTTTTGGATGTATAGGGTTTTTTAATTCATGCGTAATGTTAAAAAGGCCTTTGGAGCCTTATTTTAATCATTCTACTCAAACAGATGCACATAGCAGCCACATCTCTTCTCATAGATAGCTATGACCATTCGAGCAAGTGTTTTGAGTTCTGCAGTTTTACAGTTTCAACCTATTTTATTTATTCAATAGACATTATTGTTCACTAGATATTTGTTGTTGTTCTCCATATCTTTGTGTTATTTTATTCAGTATGTTATTCATTTCGTTCTACTCATAAATCCATATTAGTGGTATCAGAGCAATTTTCTCTTCATTTATTTTTCTTCGTGCATGTCCCCAACAAGATTTGGGTACAAGAAGTTGGGACTCGAACCAGTTGAGCCTTTGCAAGATCGGCCACACCGAGCTTGAAAAAAATCCATGGGGGATGAAAATAAATACGATGGATCAAGATATCCTTTTAAAATGTTTCTCAAGGAATCCCTTGCATGACAAAGGAACAAAATGTTGGAAAACATTGAATAGATCCTTCGGCGATTTCCCACAGGGGACACATCTTCATCAAGAAGCCATGAAACCCCCTTCAAGGTACAAGGAAATTTTAATATTCCATTATTTTAAGGACTGCTAGATGCAGATGCTTTAGATAAATGGATGAATCTTCTCGAAGGGTATATTTCAGTCCATAATTTCTCTGATAGGGAAAATATTACTTTTTCACTCCTCAAGGCCATCCCCCATGTTAAGGATTGGTGGGATACTTACCATGGGCAAAGGGCCATAGAGGAATCTGCAATATTTGCAGTCTCCCCCACACGAGATTCCTTTAGGGATGCCATTAAAGAACAATACTACCTTTTTTGAAGCTATGAGGACCAGTACACAAGATGGACCATCGTCTATCAAGAAAAGGACCAGACAGTACCAAATTTCACCAATATTTTCCATACCTTGCACACCAAATTGGGTATCAAAGACTCTGAATGAAATATGGTTCTCAAATATCATGGTTGTCTACATAGATACATTCAAACAAAAATGGAGTTTCTGTACATCGCATCATTGGGTACGGCTTATAATGTGCTTTCAAGATCGAGCATAAATTTAAGCAGAAGAGGCGAGAGTTTGGATATACAAACTCCTCATAGCCAAATCATGGAAAAGGCAGCCCCAACCCACAAAACAAGGGACATAGAAAATATGGCCACTCTTAGGAAAACCAGTCCAAGCCACAACAAAAGAAGGGTAATGAGAATTCGAAGGAGGACAAAGGAAAATGGCATGAATACCATAAAATCCCTTGGAACAACACTGAAGAATGCTACTCCATGCAGTCATTGGTGGCCAAGCTGAAATATTCTGAGTCAGAGGTAGATTCTGACTACAAATATAATTCAGAAGGAGGGAATTTTATTATCTATGTCGAACCTAGTGCCACTGTCTCTACCAACAATGTCCAACCAAGTGAACCAGAAGAACTAAGAGAAGGGGACTGCCTCTTTCACTCACAGATGTTGGTAAAGGGGGCTCTGCTTCATTTCATTGTTGATAGTGGAAGTCAGAAGAACATGATATCAACAGAGGTCATTAAGTGGTTGGAACTACCGATGACACCACACCTGCAACCCTACACCATCGGTTGGATTTGCCAAGGAAGAGATATTCGCGTCAACCAAAAGTGTCGGTTGCCCTATGAAATCAAGCTTTGCAAATATAAGGTATTGTGTGATATTTCTCCCCTTGAAGTTTGTGATGTTCTTTTAGGACAACCATATTTTTGGAAGAAACATGCTATTTATGAGTCTAGACCCTGCAGTGTTATTATTACTTTGGGTAGACAATTGTACAGGATACCATAGGTAGCATATCCTACCACTATTTCTTTAATTTCTATTAGGAAATGCATTAAGGTCATTTCACAAACTGGGAGGTTCATCCTCTTTGTGATCCGTGCTCATAGTAAGCAGAAGGTCACCACCACATCCATGGCCTTTACATACAGCCTCTCTTTTCAGTAGAAGAAAGTGGATGGGATTTTGGAAGAGTAAAAATACATCTTCTCCTCACCCATTGGGGTATTGACGCACTACCAAGTCAAGCATCCAATGATCTAACCCCTGATGCACCTCTTCCTAGTGGACCAGTCTAGCATCGCTCACCAATGGAAAATGATGAAATTAAGCATTAGATCCAAGATATGCTTCAAAAGGGGCAGATTAGACCCAACTCGTCCACTTGTGGAAGCCCAATTGTACTAGTGCAGAAGAAATATGAGACCTGGTGACTCTACATTGATTACAAATAATTAAACAAAATCAATGTTAGGAACCGGTACCCACTTCCCCAAATTGATGACCTTCTTCACCAACTCAAGGGGGAAAATTTCTTCAACAAGATTGACCTAGAGTCTGACTACCACCAGGTTCCCATCGATCTAACTAATGTATGGAAGACAACTTTCAAATCTAAAGAAGGTCTCTTCGAATGGATGGTCATGCCCTTTGTCTTAACAAATGCACCAACCACTTTCATGAGGTTGATGGATGATGTATTCATACCCTTCACCAACTCTTTTGTGGTGGTATATTTGGATGACATCCTCATATTCAGTAGAACTTGGGAGGATCACATGCAGCATATTCAACATATTTTAAGCACTCTATGGTAGCACAAGCTATATGCCAACTTGGATAAATTCTCCTTTGGCATGAACAGGGTCCAATACTTGGGGTACATTGTTGATGAGCATGGGGTACATGTGGATCCATCTAAGATCAAAGTCATCCATGACTGTCCATCCCCGAACACACTAACCAATCTTTAAAGCTTCTTGGGACTTGCCAACTTATACCGATGGTTCATGTTGGGATTCTCTCATATTGCATGGGCCCTCATCCAAGTGAGAAAGGGAGGTCACAAGGAAAAGTTCAAATGGGGAAAGGCATAACAATGAGCATTTGATGATCTAAAGCATCACTTGTGCTTAGCTCCAATACTCTCCTTATCCAATCTACAACAACCTTTCGATATTGAGACTGATGCATCTAACTATGATGTAGGTGTTATCCCCGATTTCTAGGGATAACTAGGAGATCATGTCTTGAGGCCCACAGGTCCTAGACATGGAGTACCGAGAGTAGGATTGACCTGAGCATGGCCCTGGAAGGCCCATCCTTCTTCTTCTTCGTCAAAATTGTCCTGTCAGTAGCAGCAGCATCCATCACCATCGGCTTGGACTTGCATCAGAGAAGACTCTTGATCCATGTGGTAATTGGTCTAGGTATCATGGTATGTGTCATGTTTGATCATTATAACTTTTAGATATATGCATCAGGTTCCTTACATTTCTGACAACTTCTTGGATCTTACACTAACCCACTTGACCATTGTTGGGGGGATTAACGGGGTGCCCTAGCAAGCTTGTATCCATGGGTTTTGGTTAGCCACCAGGGGGCACTTGAAGATCCATTGTCTGCTCCCACCATATTGTCATTTTACATCTTATCTCCCATACATCCATCCCATTCCCCTAGTCCAGGAATTATGATGACCTATTTGAGGGGTTACACTTTGTCCCATGGGAAGAAGGGGCTAAACGCCCAGAAGGTAAAAGCAGATGGTAAAAGGTAAATGCCATATGAAATAAAATCTAGAGATGCCTCACCCAGGGATCCCCAAAAAGGCAATAAAAGGCCTCTCGATAAGAAACAAAAGGGACCCAAAGAAAAATAATAAAACAAGACCTAACTAAGAGGATGGGAGGTCTCATCATGAGCCAGTCCATTATGTTCATAGGTATCTAGCAGTATGACGTTGCCATTATCTGGTCACCATGCCAGGGCAATGACCCTTGGTTGCATGGCCAAGGGAAAGGGGGTCTCATCACGATCCAACCTTATCATTTCTGTGAAAATACTAGTGGGTAATGTTATCCCCGATATCTAGGGATAACTAGGAGATCATGTCTCGAGGCCCACATGGTCCTAGACATGGAGTACAGAGAGTGGGATTGAATTGAGAATGGCCCTGGAGGGCCCATATTTCTTCTTCTCATCTAGACTTGTCCTGTCAGCAGTAGCAGCTTCCATCACCACCAGCTCGGGCCTGCATCGAAAAGGACTCTTGTTCCATGAGGTAACTGGTCTGAGGTATCATGGTATGTGTCATATTTGATCGTTATAACCTTCTTATATATGCATTAGGTTCCTTTCATTTANGCCCAGGGATCCCCGAGAAGGCAATAAAAGGCCTCTCGATAAGAAACTAAAGGGACCCGAAGAAAATAATAAAACAAGACCTAACCAAGAGGATGGGAGGTCTCATCACGAGCTGACCCATTATGTTCATAGGTATCTAGCAGTATGACATTGCCATTATTTGGTTACCACGCCAGGGCAATGACCCTTGGTTGCATGGCCAAGGGAAAGGGGTTCTCATCACGAGCCAACTTTATCATTTCTGCGAAAATACTAGTGGGTAATGTTATCCCCGCTATCTAGGGATAACTAGGAGATCATGTCTCGAGGCCCACATGGTCCTAGACATGGAGTACCGAGAGCAGGAGCGACTTGTGCATGGCCCTGGAGGGCCCTTCTTTCTTCTTCTCAGCCAGCTTTGTCCTGTTAGCAGTACCAGCTTCCATCACTACCGGACCGGGCTTGCATCAGAAAAGGCTCTTGCTTCACGAGATAATTGGTCCGAGGTATCATGGTATGTGTCATATTTGATCATTATAACCTTCTTATGTATGCATTAGGTCTCTTTCATTTCGGATGACTGCTTGGATCTTACACTAATCCACTTG